>JAOXNZ010000199.1:8830576-8840732 GCA_028566095.1 Kryptolebias brasiliensis
AGATTTTTGAAAAAGGAACTTTTTAGATAAATTTATTTGATCATTTTATTGAAAGTAGTTTGTGTTGTTCTGCTCTAAATAAACTCTTATGTGTCCCTTTAGCTACCTTCCGCTTTGGACCTGAACGTAACGGACACAATGGCGCTAATGACGAAGACCACAACCAGCGCATTACCAATAATTGAGGAGGTTAGTGAACGTATCACTTGTGAGGAATCTAAATATACAGTTATGGTCAGAAGTTTATATACAATCAATGGGGAATGAATGTCATGTATTTTAAGCTTGTCACAATTTATTTATTTATTTGAATGACTGCTGAGCAAAAAAAGAAGCCCTTGCTCCGAAAGTGACGCCTTTTAAGTTCAGCTAAAATTGGCATCTGCCCACATGGACAAATTTAATGTCTTCCGAAAAAAGGTTTTATGGTCAGACAAGACAAAGACTGAGTTATGTGGCCACAATGACGAGAAGTATGTTTGGAGGAGTCAAGCTGAGGCTTTCAAACCAACCGTTAAGCATGGTGGAGGTAGCATCATGCTATGGTACTGGTGAATTGCACAGAGTGGATGGACTCCCTCCAAATTCTTTATTTCACCTCAAATTAACAGCTGGATGGTTGAAACTTAATATGGTGTTCCAACTGGACAGGGGTCCCAAGCACGCCCTAAAAGTGGTTTCTGATTGGATAAAACAGGCTAACATTAAGCTTCTGGAATGACCTGCCCAAAGCTCTAATGCATATTGGTAAACTGTGCTTTAAAGCTGGGTCCATGCCAGGAAACCAACTAGTTTAAATGAATTCTACCAAGCAGGCTGGTGAAGTATTCAAGCAGGATTCTGCCGTGTTGATGGCTACAACAACCATGTGGTTGAGGTGCAACATGCCCTCACTTATAAGCTGAATCATCATTCCACCCTGGAAAAAAAAAGGTTTAAATCAGTTGTTAAAAGCTCCCAAATAAAGCTGAGTGTATGTAAACATCTGACTGCAACTCTACTGTATATCCCAAAAAAATGAATAGAACTATATAGAAAACTGTTTTATTTTCTTCTTTAAACTTACTGACACCTAGGTGGTCCGGCTGCAAAACTCCATGCTCTTTAAGGCAGCTAATTCCCTGGATTTCCAAGACGACATGATGGGAAGTATCAATATGTTCCTGTGTGGGAAAAAGCCCGACTACAATTCCACCAACATGTCCTTCAGGTTACCCTCATTAAGGCAGATGAATAACAACGGGTCGAATTCAAATGGGGGCAACAGTTCTAGTAAGTGCTAAACGTGAGCTAATGTTTAAAGAAAAATGATCACACCTGTATGTCCTGGAACCAGAAAATGTAGAAAAAAACAAAACCTAGCGGTATACGATCTGAAGTTATCTAATTAGTGTTTATTTTCTGCCACCACGAAAGGCGGACAATTGTGGTATTGCTTATGTCTTGCGTGTGCTTTTTTGTCTGTCTGTTAGCGAAATATCTCATGCACCAGTGCATGGATTATAATAAAACTCTCAGAAAATGATTTTTGGGTGTACATCTACAACTGATTAACTTTTGGAGTCAACTCGATTTAAGATGGCTGCCACAGCTAATCAAATTTATAAGGCATAAAAATGGCTATAACTTAGTTAATTTTACAGATACTGAGGTAGAATTTGGGGTGGTAGTCACCGTGAATCATCCCTAACACACACTCTGAGTGCTAACAGATCACACAGAATGTTCATTTGAAACTGCAAGTGTTGTTAAATTGTTCTGCATTCGTAAACAGTTCATTTGCTGGAAATGAAACCTGATCAGTATGGGCGGCAGAGCGTTTTCATGATACCTGCCAGATTTTTCACCTTATTAGTGAGACTTCTAATATTTTGGCAGTTTAGTGGTAAAGATAACGAACATACTCAGACTTTAATCATGCGGACTGGACAAATGGGCCTTTTTTTCCTGTTGGGTGGGGACGTCGTAAAGACAAACACTCAACATAATTAAGTATTGCAGCTGCACAGTTCAGTCAGATTGGAGGCCACCTCTTGTATTTCCTGTTCACTTCCTTCCTCGCCTCGTTGGTTCGATGGAAAGACGGATCAGCGTGCGGCGCAGCGAGACGCAGAAGGCAACCACTTCCGCACATCCAGAAGCGGGCACCTGTGGCACAGTTGGCACCTTCCTCAGAGCTCCAAACCGGGTGTGATTAGAAATACATCACCGCAGCCTGTGTCGGTGGCTGGCATCTGTCGCAGCCAATCAAATCAGTGCTCTTCATTCCATTAGGGGAAAAAAAAAAATTGCTCTGCAGCTTGACATGATGTTTTCCTAATGGCAAGGAAATTTCCGAGTGGAATTTCCGAGTGGAAACGGATGTTGTCTGGATGGCGCAGGCACACAAGATGCAGATATGCTGCAGCTGAGCACGGGTAATCAAACCTTCCCACAGAGAACAGATGGTGTCACAAAAACAATTCTTGCAGATCTGAAAGTGAACTTGTGTTTTGTGCAATTTACACAGGAGATCACAGACCATGGCATTCAAAGTGCTACCAATTATACCTGGTATAAAGACTCACCGAAACAAGATATATTGTCTGGATTTCTGTACGGTTGGCTCTGATAGCCTTTCTGTTGGCTATGATAAAACAATTATTGTCAAGATGATGAACAACGATGCTGCTGTTGCAAATAAAACAGAGGTAGACTCACGATAAGTAACTACACTAAAAAAAAAAGGGATATGCTGACTTGTTGACCTGTTGCTTTAAAACGGAGTTAAGTTCTGTCAATTTTAAAAGCATTGTTTTTGGTTTATTATTTTCTCCGTTCAGCATTCTTATGAGAATGATGTGAATTACTTATGCCGCACCACTAGGGGGCAACAACTTCCACATTAATGACATGTGGAAATAAAACAAAGAACATTTTTACCCAGTAACACATATGTTTCTTTAACACTGTTTACAGTTTCCTGTTAGTTATTAAAATAATACTCTGGGGATTTTTAAAGTGACCTCATCAGCCTTGACATTAATCATAGATTCCTCAAGGCTAGGCTAATGGCTAGCCAAATGAGGACCTATTTTTTATTTTATTTTTCAGGCTTATAAAACAGTTATTTCTCAAAAATGTCACACTGGTTTGAAAGAACACTAGTTAATATTAAACCTCTTCCCTCTTGCTTGACGCCGTTTGTTTATTTTGGCGCTTTTCTCAACCGAACAACTTCTGTATTACAGCTGAAATGTATGTGAGCTGAGCGTAGATGGATTGTATTTGTGCGGGCAGTGGCTCAGGAGGTAGGGGTTCGTCCTGTAACCGGTTGCCGGTTCGAGCCCCCACTTCGTCTGTCTCAGTCGTTGTGTCCTTGGGCAAGACACTTCACCTGCATTGCCTACTGGTGGTGGTCAGAGGGTTCGGTGGCGCCGGCGTAAAGGCAGCCTCACTTCTGTCAGGAACTGTGGCTACAATGTAGCTTACCTCCATCATTGTGTGAATGTGTGGATGAATAAGTGAATGACTGTTTGTAGTGTGAAGCGCTTTGGGGTCCTTGGACTTGATAAAGCGCTATACAAGTGCAAGCCATTTACCATGCAGGCAGGCCAATTGTGCTGATAGAGCGGAGAGGATCCTGAATGTATCAAACTGCCATAAACTGAGTAAACCTTTGGACTGAGAAGACACGCTAATCAGGCAGATTTTGCCTCTACCTGTTGAAGTGAACTCTGTCTGTTAGCAAAATATCTCATGAACGCTGGATGAATTTCAAACAACACAATTCAGAACGTCATCATTCATTGAACATCTACAACTGATTATTTTCTGGTGTCCAATTCAAGATGGCCGCCACAGCTAGTCAACCCTAGCAAAAATGAAAGAATGGCTATAGTTCACACAATTTCACAGATAGATTGAGCTAAAATGTGTTGCGTTAGTAGCTGACAGTTGTGCCCAACACATCCTCTGAGCACTAACAGATTTTGCAATATTGCAGGAGATCTTGTATGACATCGTTTACAAAGTTTGACCAAAACAGCTAAAACTTCACCTGTTTTCATCACAAGGCGACTTTAGTAACAGCCAATGGCTCGCCCGTGGGCCGTCGCGCTTTATTTTGAATTCAAAGCTGTGTAGATCTTCCTACTCGTATAGTCTTTCAAACCTGCAGTTTCAAAATGGCTGTGCAGGCCCTCCCCTGTTGATTGACATATTTTTTTGACCATCTGGTTTGATCTATGGGCTCTCCAGAACCAATAATACCCACCAAGCGTCAAGACGTGAAGCTCGTCCTCTACGGAGTTAAAACTTTGGCATAAAAGACAATGACTGATGTACAATCCTTCAAGGAACACTAGGCTCTCAGTTCTTTTTCTGTGCTTTGCTCTGATATGTTATTAATGTCGACGTTCCCGCCACCTAGTGGAGCGGCATGGGTACTTCAGCATTTTTTCTTAGAATTATGTAGATTGAGAAAAACATATAAACATTTTAATCATTTTAAAAAAGTGTCAAGAATAGTGCAGATGGGGGGGCTAAAACTTCCCTCAGATTTATCAGCTGAATTTGTGAACTAAAAAAAACCCCTTTACCTCAGATGAACCTGCTGACATCGTACAGACGGAGTCATCCTCACTTATCTGGGTGCTTTGTTGCGGAGTGTCGCGTTCTTATGAAAGACACCGGTTGGTTCACACGGCTTCAAAAAAATCTGGACCAGTTCACGTCGCGGTTAAACGAGCGTGCTCATCGTGTTGGATCCATTTAATTAGCGAAAGCAAAAACGGCAGCCTCTAGAAGCGCATCAGCCTTTGATCTCGCCTGGCAGACGCTCGGTTCTTGCTGCATTAAAGTCTGTTTTTGATGTTTGAGTGAGTCTAAGTGGTCGAGGACTTGATCAAGGTGAAATGGACACGCTGTGTATGCATAAAGGATGTGTCTCCATGTGGTGATTTGTAAGCATTTTGTAGCAAACTGTAGCAATAAGGCTGAGCTCAACGCTTTGCAGATGAATAACATGCTTTTCAGGGTATTTGCCTCTGTATGACAATAGAAATACACATATTTCAACATTTGTGTATGTTTTTTGAGTGTTCACAGGATGAGTGGGAAAGTTAACCAATGTGTGCTGATTCTACAGATATGAATCAGTGGAGCAGGTGTGAATAGATGCAGTTATGCAATAAAATTGAGAGGCCTGGGTTTTTAGAGGGTTTTGTTTTTGTTTTTTTTGCACCAAAAAAATCTGATTAATTAAATTATCATGAAAGGACATACTGTAGATTGTGTACTGTAATTGTCTGTGTGTTTGTTTGCCTGTCTTTTAGCTTGATTCAAGATGGCCGCCACAGCCAACTGACCTTAAAAACACCTAAGTGGCTCTAACTCTGCCAATCCTATAGATACTGACCCGACGTTTGGCGTGGTAGTAGCTCAGACTGAACGCACATTTTGAGCGCTGACAAAAGATCTTGTTCAAAATGTTGCCATTAAGTATTTGGAGTCAACTCTGTCTTGTCTGTTAGCAAAATACCTCATGAACCACTAGATGAATTTTAATGAGATTCTCAGAAAGTGACCGTTGGATGTGCATCTACGACTGATTATCTTTTGGAGTCAACCTGATACAAGCCTATTGACCTCAGCCAACGCAAAATTGGCTCTATCTCAGTGATTTTCACAGATATTGAGATGCAATCTGGTGTGGTATTAGCTGACAGTCATTCACAACACATACTCAAAGTGATAACAGATAAATCAAGATATCACATGAGATCACACATGATGTAATTTTCAAAGTTTGACTAAAATAGCTATAACTTAAGATAATCTTGGTCTATGAATCTGGCATGAAAAGCGGTGTGTGATATGCATTCCTTCAAGGAATAGCAGAACTTTAATTTTAACATATATATTTCTCATACATTTGAATAAATTGATAGGCAATAATAAATGCTAATGTGTTTGCCATTTTTTTTCAAAGAAAAACATGTTTTTTGTCCATTAGAGAGAGGGACAAAAAAAGAAAAAAAAAGCACAAGGAGGGAACAGTTTTAGGTGATGGTGCGGTAGTGTTTGGGGGCAGCTTAGAAAATAACAGGATGGGTTTGTTCCATAAAAGCTTGCAGCATTAGATCTACACTTGTAGCCCTGAGCTCATTAGAGACCCCACAGTCCTGTTTCATTAAATGCTTGTTCTTTGGAGAAAAGTGCACAAAATTAGATTTTAATAAGGAGCTTTTCTTCCCTGGGAATAAAGTTCCTCGGCAGAGTGAAACTGCACGCTCACGCCAGCGCAAATTAGCAAAGACAGTGTACCCTCCTTACATAATAAGCAGTAACATTTCAGTTAGCATGCTAATGGCTCTTTCAGATCCGCTGTTGCATTTCATTGTGTTGGTCTATGCAAATGGGCCTGGAGAATATGCAGTGTGTCTGCATAAAGGCCAATTATGCCTCTTGTGTGAGTCTAAAAGTACACTCCAAGGAACAGTTAAATAAAGGCCAAAACTTGGGGGTTTGTTAGCTGCTCGGGAAAATTTCAGGTAATTGTTGTAAACAGCTTCTGCGTTGTTTTTCGTCACGCTGATAAGTATTACGAAGATGTTTCCTTGTCTTATTTTCCTCTTTGTGTGGGCACTGAGTGACTCTGCAATATCATCTATAGATGTTTGATTTTATTGCACATCATCATGTAGTTGTTTATGTCTGTTAGCAAAATATCCCATGGCCCACTGGAGGGATTTCAATGAAACACTCAGAAAGTTGAAACTAGATGCACATCTATAACCGACTGACTTTTGGAGTCACCTCAATCAAAGATGGCTGCCACAGCTAATTGACCTTAGCCAACACAGAAATATCTATATTCGGTCAGTTTTTATAGATGTTGACCTAAAATTTGGTGTGGTAGTAGCTGAGAGTCATTCCCAACACTTGCTTCTACTTTATGTGAGATCTTTGCTTGAAACGTTCGCATAAACAGTTGGAATGAACTCTGTCAGCTCACAGAAAGTAATTATTGGATCTGTGTCTCCAGCTGCTTAACTTTTGGAGTCAAAACAGCCAATCAGTTATTAGAAGTCAGTCAGTCTCACAGATACTGGGCTAAAATTCGATGTAACAGTAACTGGTAGTAGATGAGGGTCATTTGTTTCAAGGTCTGACCAAAACGTCTATGAGTGTCATTTCTCAACATAAAAGGATCTTCGTTTAAAACTCTGGCATGTGGAATGCTTCAAGGAACGCTTTTAATTTCCTTGAGTTGTTGGAGCTGTTGTGATTTTTTTCTCTGACATAGCTCAGGACATTTGCAGATCATCTTGAAACACATTTATTCCCTCGGAGTATTTGCCTTTCAAATCTCTTTAATTATTAGTAGTTGTATTTTGTCCTCCCACCCCCAGTTTTAAACGCATCTCCTTTAATATATATTAATGTCACTGGAGGGATAAGACATCTCTGTTGAGGTAGATGTTTGCTTCTCTTATACAACTGAATGTCAAAGAGTCCTCCACGTGTCTCTTGTGAGAGGGATCGCAGTGGCATTTATTCAAGCTTATTTGACTTTCTGTTGAATTGCTGCGAGACAGGGCTCGAGTTTCACTGCTTGTGAAAAATAAATGCTTCTTGATTGGTGCACGGAGAGGTTCTCATAGATTGGCATGACTGGCATGTCTTATTTGATAATTCCAGTGTGTTGTATATCCAGATCTGAGTGTGTGCCAGCTTCTCTGTGCATTTTATTTAATATACAATCAGATGCAAAGTATGAGTCATGAGTCGTGTAAACTTAATACCAACATCCATTTCTTTGTGTGTACGTACAAAGATGAGGTTGCTTATGCCAGTCATTGACTGTGTGTGTGTGTGTGTGCTGTACTAGCATTTGTAGTGCACTGTCTCACTCAGGTACTGAACTGAGCTCATCTCCAGGGTACGACTCAAATTGATTAAATTTGTCAGGTAAGTTGAGGGGCTGACTTAAGGCTCCAAGCAATTATTTTACTGTGTCTAAACTTGGTGTGAAGAACATATTTCTTCTTTCAGCTTCTGTTTTGTAATAAAGTAAGGGTCTGCTGTCAAAAAGACCTACAGACCTTCAGAAGACCTGTAACCTCTGTTATCTGACGATCGCTTCAGGAATTAAAATATCAAAAACAGATTCATTTTTCTCAGGACACAAAAGGGCTTCATTTCAGGGTCCAATACATTTGTCACTGCCATCTTTATTCTTGTTCTTTTTTTTTTTAGTTAGGAAGAGCTGTTTGTTGCTTTTAGGAACAGTACCATAAACCAGTGGTTCCCAAAGTTGGGGTCGAGACCCCATTGTGGTTAATGAAACGTGAAGGGAGGGTCCCCAGATGATCTCCAGAAATAAAATTAAATATAAATTTTCACCATAATTACTACAAAGAATAGATGCAACAATAATAATTCATAAAACTAGTATCATAGTAGTTAAGGTTGTGGCGTTGTCATAATCTTGTTCTTTAATAACAGAATTTGTACAATTAATGTGGGACTATTTGCAGTCACAAGCCTCTGCTGCTCTCATTTTGTGGGTCAGAAGCTGAAAAGGTTGGGAACCGCTGCCTCAAACAACCAAAACCAACCCACCAAACCAAAAGTCTAGTACGTGGGCATGTGCTCACACTTAATCCACCAAATAACCAAACAAGCAATCCAGGTAACCAAACAATTAGCTCACTAAACCAACAAACAAACTGAACCAAGCAACCTCTCCACCCACCCACCAAACCAAACAGCCAACCCAATAAACCAACCAACCAACCTAACCACACCAAACCAAACAACTATCCACTAAGCCAGTGGTATCCAATCCTGGTCCTAGAGGGCCACTTTCCTGCATGTTTTATGTTTCTCTGCTTTGGCTCACCTGATTTGACTGAAAAGGGAAATATCTAAAACCTGCAGGATAATGGCCCTCCAGGACCAGGATTGGACACTACTGCACTAAACTAACCAACCCATCCACTCACTGAACCAAACAATCACCCAAACCCAACTAAAATACATACCAACCAACCATACCCACGCACCAAACAATCCAATCAACTGCCAAACCAACTAAACAACCAACCAATCTGTTTTCTCACCAAATCAACTAACCAGCTGTCCAACCAACTAAACCACTCAAACCAAACCCAACTAATCAACCAACCAATTAATCTGCCCTGTCACCAAACCAACCAATCAACTTGCCCACCTACCAAACTAGCCTATCAACCTACCTAAGGTCATTATATCATCACATGATTGATATTAGACGAAACTACAGTTTGTACAAGAAATTTGAATAGCTGTGGACATATGGACGCAAATATCACCTTATTTTCTGTTATACGTTTTGACACAAACTTGAGGGTATTTTTTTCTTTATTATGTGCAATGATGATGTGTTGAAGTGACTCAAAGCTACAGGTACAGTAATGTATACATCAAATTTTGCTCATGAATCAAAAGATTGTTTCTGTTGTGAAGTTAACACAATACTATTGTGACAATTGGGAGAATTTGTTAGCTTTTGTTACCCAACACTACCATAGAGTAGGATTATGCAAGTTGGTTAATAAAGGAGCTTTTGAAATCGGAAAAGATAAACAGCTTAGTTAGGAAAAAAATCTGAACAAGATTATTTTCTAAATGCTTCTATTTCAGGAATATCTACCTACAGCCAACATTTTCTTTTAACCTCCAAGTTTCACATGTATTCTAGATTAATTTCACCTTATGAATTATAAAACATAGAGTAGATGCATCTTTCTCATTTTGATCTGAGCAGATGGCATTGATCTACGCAACGTGTTGCACAAAACAAGAGCCTTAGACTTTGAACAAAACGGCCGCCAGTTAAAGAAGACGTAGGAAAAACCTGCATCTCTTTGAACGATCGCTTGAGGTTTGGTTCACAAACGAGCGGATCCACACATGCACTTCTGTCAAAATCCTCATCATTCAAGTAGAAACAAATATGTTTACAGCCTGCGGTTCGCACACTTTTATTTGTCTCCCAAATTAATTCCTACACTGGGTAAATTTTTAATTAAGCCATCTGTTTAAATTGCATTAGGACTTGAAATTGTGCATTATGAAGGGTTTTTAGCTGTATTTAAAGATCCTTAACTCGCAAAACATTTTTGTCTCC
>JAOXNZ010000199.1:8898640-8913315 GCA_028566095.1 Kryptolebias brasiliensis
CAGTCTTTTTGTATGAAACAAAGTGAAGGCTGAAATTAGACTTAATACTACGGTTCATCACAGCTAATTAAACGTGGAGGGCTTTTTTTTTCTTTTTTCTGCAGGAGCGAGTTGACCGCAGTGCCCCAAGTGGGTGTAGTTCTGATTAAACAGGGTGACGGCTTTGTTTGTTTGGTGGCGGTTCACACGTCGTCTTAAAATAGGTGTAGATATTCACACGGTGGGAAAATAATTCCACGCTTTTATACCTGAAATTAATTCCTCAATGGATGTTGAGGCATCCAAAGATGACACAGAAAAACGTAATGATCGTCAAAACGCTGACAATTTGTTGGTAACTTGCTTTAAATTTGAGTTTAATTTCCTCTGCTGTTGCATTGGATTAGAACTTTATATTAAGGTGAAGATTTAAAGCAAAAATGAGCAAATGTTCATTTTTGTAAATTGTAAATCATTCGAAGTTGATTACTAATGAATGATCTCACTCATATTATAGATTAGACCTTGAATATATTAATGCAATAGATTTTAATAGGTTTTAATAGATTTTAACCTGTTAAATTCAGCTTTGTGTGGTTTTCTGTGTCATGGGTAATTGTGTGTTTGTGTGTCTGTCTGTTAGCAAAATATTTCATGAAACACTGGATGGGTTTTTTTTTTTAACAAAACTCTCAGAATAATCACTGGATGTATGTGTACAGCGGATTATTTTTTAGATTCAGCCCAATTGAAGCTGTCGTCTGCAGCTGTTTAAACTAAGCAAACACAAAAGTGGCCATAACTCAGATTTACAGATGATACCAAGATAAGCTTTGGTTTGGTAGTAGCTGTGAGTCATCTTCAACACATACTGTGAGCGCTGACACATCTTGGGAGAACATTATATTTAAGGTTTGAACAAAATGGCTATAAACCTCTTTAATTAAGTATTAATTAGACTTAAAAAATGGGATTTGATCAGAAGGAATCGATTAAACCTTCACAAATGGGATTTTTCTTACTGTCATAAAAACCATATTTTGCTGCATCCCCTACCAGAAATGTTGCTGCATTTTTTTTTTTTTTTTTTTCTGCAACATTGACTTTAACTCGACATTAATTTGTCCTCCTGGAACGAAAATATTGTGTCGCAATAAAATGCAGCTGCAGCCCTCACAATCAGCACTAACAAAGGCTCATTACCAGAAATCCACTAAAGCTTTTCAAATGCTTTTGTTAATTTTATTTAGTACTTGTCTTTATTTATTTATTTATTTTTAATGGAACTTCAATGCCTTCATTTGTTACATTCAATGTCTGTAGTTTTAAATGTATTTTTCAATTAGATCCAAACCATATGAGAGATTATGTTTACATAAAAGTGAACAAAAAAAAAACATTTTAAATGGTTTGCTACTTTTAAAATGCATTTAAAAATTCTTAGAATAAAGGCATAGAAATTTAAAATCCACGAGATATTTTGCTAACAGAGAGAGCTGACTCCAATAATTATTGGCAACACTGTAAAACAAGTCTCGCCTGATCATTTAGGACTCAGATTATAAATTAGGGATCACTCTCAGCGACTTCAACATCGAGTTTTAGCTCCATATCTTTAAAATATACAAAATGACGGCCATTTATGTGTTTGGTAAGGTTGGCTAGCTGTGGTGAAGACCTGCTGAACTTGCCAACTTGATTTGGATTGACTGAATGTTAATCAATTGCAGATGCACATCCAACGATTCCTTTCAGAGAGTTTCCCTAAAGTTCTTGTGGTGGTTCATGAGATATTTTGCTAACAGACAAACGAGCATACTCGCACACAGACGCAGGCTTTCAACGGCAAACGCGCTCTAGTTTGATTGTAAACCAGACCCGAAAACAAGATTATCCGTTTGTCATAACTCAACGGAAATGTTGTAAAAGTCGTCGCGATCTTTTTCAAATTTATTGATCCAAAGTGATCGCCACTCAGAGCAGTTAATACAGTTTGACTCAGTATTTCATCAGTGGTCATTATATTTGTCCCGTCTCCTTCAGCCACTGTGAAATCCATTTCTATTAGTTTGATTTAGAAGGAAGGAAGCCAAATAACAGAAGTCTGTTTTCGAGCTGCGCTTCATGAGTACTCTGTAATTTACCAGAACTCCATTTGATGTATTACTTTTTGCTGTAATGTGCAGCAACTCGCTATAAATCAGAACCCCTTTGTGGGCCATCTGCAGTCCAAACACATTTTTTTTTTTACCCCCCGCCTCACAAATGATCAAGTACTTTTTATTTCATGTTGTCATATAACAAATCCCCCAAGAAATCCACCTCCTAAAGGGATAGTTCCGATCGTTTTAAGTGGGACTCTGTGGAACCATTAATAAACAATTAGTATCTTACCTGCTGCAGACAGCTCTTTGGACAAGCTCAGTTTGGAAAAACGGAGTTTGAAGGCTTGAAGACATACTTCATAAGAAGTCAGGAAGTCGATTCGCGGTCACGTGGTTGCGAGACACTCGAATCAGAACTCCCGGGAAGCTCCTCTTCGGACCAATCACACAACACTTGGCGCAAACCCCTGTGAGAAAAAGTTTGGCCAGGGCCTTGTGTCGAGAAGCAACTGACAAAGCTGCTTCGCGAACAAAAGGACGCAGTTTTCATCACGCGACCACGTGAACGAGAACAGACATTGTTACTTCTCATGGAGTATGCACAGGCCTTAACTCTGACCGGCTTGATGAGCTAATGGCTTGTTAGAGCAGTGCCATGATCAAAATGGATTGTTGTCGTCTTAAAACAACTTCATTCTCAAAACATTCATACCGGTTTGTGCGAATATGCATTACGTGATTATTTACATGGAATTCTGTGGTAATTGGCAAGTATAAAAAGCAGTAACGGCAGCTAGCTAGCTACGGTGGCAGCTAGCTAGCTACGGTAGCAACATGTAATACACCCTGGTAAGTACCAAGTACATACCTGGTATGCTCTGGGATGTATTATTTAATGCTCAATATATACCAGGCACTACCAGGTAAGTACCATGTATATACCTGGTACTTATCAAACCATATTATGTATTGCCAGGTACGTACCCGGTAATTACTAGATACATATTGCCCAGTAAGTACCAGACATGTATTTCTTGGTATACACCCGGTAAGTACTAGTTATTTATGGCCCAGTACATACCTGCTCAGTTTTTACCCAGTATATACCATATACATATTGTCCAGTAAGTACAAAGTACATATTGCACAGTTTGTACCCAGTAAGTACCAGTTATGTACTGCTCAGTACCAATCTAGTAATGCATTGCCTGGTGTATACCCTGTTTGTTAGGTACGTATTGCCAGGTATGTACTTGTTACGCATCATAACATTTTCAAAGTAAACTGACTAAAAATGATCCTTCAGAATCACCAAATCTTCCTCAGATTTTAAGATATAAAATTTGAGGGCCAATTTTAAATTTTTTGAGGGTTTCTGCGAATGAGAAGCAAAATGTCTTCAAGAAAAATTACTTCAGTTGCTTTGATTCAGCTTGCACAGATTTCCACCACCTGGATGACTGAAAATCTACACCAGCATTTTTATTCTAGCTTATTTAGAGAAAGGTTTGCACTTGCCTGGCGTACCATAATACTTCCCGGAGAAGTCGGGGTGGATTTAGCAGCTCGGCTGGTGGCAGGTCGTATAGAGGAAGTGGAAATAGTTGGCCAAGCAAAATCTCTGCATGGGGGCTGCAGTTAATGACCTCTGAGTGCGTCCTTGTCCCTGGGATAATGTGACCTGTGAGGACACACATTTAACTTTGTGCAACTCAGCACACCACCTGACCCTCTGCAACAAACACCTCCAACGGTGGCAAAAAAAAAGGCCCAAAACTTCTGTTTGGACCAAATTTAGTGAGGAGATTTCTTGAAGGTACAAAGGTTTTTTTTTTTTTTTTAAATTGATGAAGATTTTCAATAACCATGGCTTAAAAATTCACCTATAATTATCATTACCGCCCGCTGCCAAAAGGCAAAATGTGGGCGATAGTGTTTTTGCTCATGTCTGTGTGTGTGTGTGTGTGTGTGTGTTCATGTGTCTGTTAGCAAAATATCTAATGAACCACCCGACAAATTTTAATGAAACTTGCAGAAAGTAATCATTGAATACATATCTACAACTGATTAGGTTTTGGAGCCACCTCAATTTGATATGGCCACGAAAGTCAACTGACCATAAAAAACACAAAAATGGCTGAGCTTTGATAGGTTTTACAGATATTGTGCTAAAATTTGGTGTGTTTGTAGCTGAGAGTCATTCACAACCCATACTCTTAAGGGCAATTTATTGCACGCAATCTTTGCCTAAAACTTTAGTGCTAACTGTAAGAGACGACCCTGTTTGTCTGTTAGCAAAATATCTCATGATCCACTCGGTGTATTTTATTAGAGCTTTCAGTAAATGATCACTGGATAAACATCTACAACTGATTATTGTTTGGAGTCAATCCAATTCAAGATGCCACAGCAAATCAATATTAACCAACATGAAAATTGCTATAACTCAGTCAGTTTTACAGATATTGAGCTAAAATTGGTTGTGGCATTAGCTGAGTCGTTCACAATACATACTCTAAGCGAGTTATTGTTAAGGTTTGACCTAAACAGCTACAAGCCTGTCATTTTGCAACAAAAGATAATTATAGTCTAAAACTCTGGCTCGAATGGTAGTAGGTGGTGTGCACTTCTTCAAGGGCTTTCATTTATTAAGATTTTGCCTTTTACATAAAAAAAAAAAAAAAAAGATTCACTTCAGTCTTTTCGACGTCGGCAGGTTTCTTTTATTGTAATAAAGGTAACAGGTTAAATGTTTTCCACTTTCAAACATGACTGGATCAAAGAACCCGCTCCTGTGTTGCATTGCTTTCATGCCGTCTGCATACACAGGACCATGCTGTGACTTCATTACAGATCTGACTTTTTTCCCCCTGCTTTCTGGGGTATGTGATAATTAATATGTGCTATCTGATACAGCGTGATATAAAAGGATTAGAACACCTGTGAGTAATCTCGCTACTCGTGCCGTATTTGTCTTTGCAGTTGCATTCAGTTTGATGCCTTTCAAATCAAAGCATTAAGAGAACAAAAAAAAAAAAAAAAAAGAAAAAGGAAGCTGGCTGAATTTTTAAAATCAGCCTCAGAGAAATGTTGGAAGGCGAGCTCTGGATGGCCTTTATCGTCATTTTAATTTTGTCCCAGTTTCACGCCCACGCTCTCTTTTTGAGTTGGCGCTGTTGCCATGCTCATAAGCCTCAGTGAAAAGGAAACACGGTGGAATCGACTCTAAGAAGATAAGTGACTAACATGCAGAGACAGATTGCAGTATTGGCTTAATTCGAAGTCTGTGTGAGTCCTGGGTGGGTTGTTTTTTTTCTTTTTGGTAAACAATAACATTTGTTGAAACAAACAAGGTACATAAAGAAAAATACTTAAGTTTTTCTTAAAAGGATAGTTTAAACTTTTTCAAAGGGGGTTCTGTGAAAAGATTATGAACAACTAATATCTTGCCTGTTGTAGATAGCTCTTTGAACGACCTCCGTTTAGGGAAATGGAGTTAAAATCTGACTGGACTGATGAGCTAACGGACAAAGTTGACTAAAGTTAGACGCTGCTGTCTCAAAGATTTCACAATGGTTCATGCAAAGACTATTTTATTAAGCTTTACATTGCTGTCAGTTATACATTATACTGTTATTTTGGTGCAAATATTACAACATTGCTCTAAGAAGTACCCCAGACTGCACCCGCTTGCATCAGCTAGCGGTGAAAAGGGCTACAGCTAGCTGTTGGTGCTGCAATCTGTGCTTGCAAATAACCCTGCAATTCTATGCAAATAACAACTTAAACAAAAATAAAGATGGTGTGAACATTTGTAAATCAGCGCTGGCATGAGCCACTACAAAGTTGTTTAGACAGAAGTTGTTTTGGTCTTTGCCTGACCTGGATTAGCCGTTAGCTCGTCAGTCCCAGTTAAACTTTGTTTCTCCAAACTGACGTTGTTCAAAGAGCTTTTTACAACCAGGCAAGAAAGTTATTGTTTATGACTTTTGCACAAAATATCCCATCAAACCCATGGTTCTGAAACTGTGGTACAAAAACCACTGGTAGTACTCAAGATCCCTCTAGACACGGGAACATTTTTGGTGAACATGCAAAGGTTTATTGTTTCAGTCTTGCATCCACGCAGAAATGGCGTTTTAGAAGCCTCAAAATGGTACTTTTTGAAACCAGGTCTCAGAGTATAAAATATTGAGACGCCAGCTTTTCATTTTTGTGTAGACAGGCAAAACATAACCTTTTGAAAACTATGATATCATAACCCCCACCTCTAGCCTAACCTACAACCCCAGGGTATTCTTTTATTTTTGTTGTTAGCATGCTAGCTTTATTAGCATGCTCCATGCCTTGTTTCCGGTTTTTGGTGCATTTTCATGGCAGAATTCCAGTGCCACATACGGGCCTGGCATAGTTTACTGCAGCGTTTTAGGTCATTTTTGGTGTTTATGTGTGAATAATCTAGAAAGGGTGCCGTTTTTACAGGTAAGTTTTTACGACAAATATGTCCTTATTGATGTTTCAGTGCAAACAAGGCCTTAATTTCAGGTAAGCAGTATGATTAGTTTGTCAGATATGAATATAAGCTTGAGAGCTTGTTTTTAATATCTGTGATAATGATGGTATTTGAAGACTCACTATAAAAAGTTTGAGAACCACTGATCTAAACCATCACCTTATTTTGACCCTGCCATGATAAAAGCACTACATTGACTGTCTCTCTCGTCAGGTCGCACCATCATTTTGTCAACGCACCACATGGACGAGGCAGACATTTTAGGAGATCGCATTGCCATCATCTCCCATGGCAAGATGCGTTGCTGTGGCTCCTCACTCTTCCTGAAGAAGTGTTTTGGCAGCGGCTACTACCTAACTCTGGTCAGAGGTGGGACCAAAATGATGTCAAATCAGCGGCAAAATGTCATTCAGAGACACGCCAAGGAAGAACAAACAGTAAGCACGAGTGGTTCCTGGTTGCCTTTTTAGTTTTCAGTAGGCTAATTGATGCCTGTTCTGTACAACCACTGGTCAAATTAGCCCAAGGCTCTCCTGTGTTCAGCCATGGAAACTGTTATCATGGTATGTCTAACTTACTTCTATTGAAACTAATATTTAACCATTAAGTCACCAATTTTACTTTTTTCAAAAGAAAATTGTATTATTTATTTATTTAGTTATTTTTATCAATTTGCAACTACTAACCCAAGATTGGGTAGCAGAGCTAACAGGTCAAAGAAAGAAAATCTGACATTCCTCTCTTCTGATGAGAAGGAGAAGCAGATCTACTCTGAGGTTCTCCGAGAAGACCCAGCTCTTCACCCCATCTGAGGCTGAATCCAACCATTCTCTGGTGAAAGTTCCTTTCAGCTGCTGTGACCAGGATGTCGTTCTTTCAGTCATGATCCATATCTCATGGCCATAAATGAGGGTTGAAACTTCGATGGACCAGAATCTTTTTTAGGACTTCTTGACCACAACTGGAACAATGGTCTGAACAGCTGCCCTCTCCCCTTTAGCTGAAGCCTCAGTCTATCTTTCACTCATGAACAAAGCACAGAGATCCTCGAAGTCCTCTGTCAGAGGAGGAGTACTTTTAAGAGTTTATTGAACAAAATATGACTTCTAACAGTGACCTCAGGCTTAAAAACTTGAATGTGGTGATGAGTAGTTGCTCGTTTTACTCTTGTTTTCCATCAACTCTAGCCGCAGGTCTGTTGTTTCAGGCTAGGATGGCAACATCTTCTAAGAAAAAGGTTCTCAAACTGAACTTGGATGTTTCAAACACACTGGTCCAAATATATATATTTGTCAGCATGAATTGGAGTCCAGAAGAAACTCCTCAAGAAGTTGAAGCTTCAACAGCACCCACTGAGCTTTTTCTTTTATTTAATCGATGTCTAAACGACGTCTAAAATGTCGATAGACTAGAATCAGGCTAAATTTGATCTGAACGTTCATGCTTTGTAGATGTCTCCAAAACATTTGGCAGATTTATCTAATCCTTCCCCACATGTTCCATCACAGGCCCACCTCCCTACCCCTCAATGAACACACGCAGCTTTATTTTGAGCAATTATGTAGAAACTCGTTGATGCTCGTTATTTGATTAATGCTTGACAGGAGTCATCAGGGAGGCATTGTTCATTATTCTAAGTGGTAAGGTATGATAAAGCCTTTCTAATCCAATTCTGATTAACAGGAGACGGACTGTCCTTCCAGGAGCAGTCCAGATGATGGCATTGGCAGTCAAACCTGGGACAACTCAGATCCAACAGGTACAGATTCACCTACCCCTACACTCATTTTGTAATTAGCATTCTGTAAACTGCTACTATACAGACAATTAAGACAAGAAGCATCGAGCTGTGGACACAACACTATCCCAGTAGTTCTTCTTAAACCTTCTAGATGCAATTTTAGGTACTTTATAACAAATAGCATAATTTATGTAAGGAAGCAGAGAGAGGACATGCAATAGTGTATTTACAGACATGACATTTGCTAGAGATAACCTTCATTTTGTTATTTATTTTGTTATCCTAATAGTAATGAAGCTGGTCTTTTTTAAGGTAATATATTTATTTCAACCTAAAATAGCTTGTTTTAATGAGACAATATAAATGATTTGAAAATTTCAATTAAACAAAGGGGCACTTTTTCATCAGATCTCAGAAACAGTCATGCTGGCCACTGATTGAAGCCGAAAATGTCACTTCAAGGAACATCCATCATGGCTAAATCCATTACTGTTGTAGATCATCTCCTGACAGCGATACTGAACGACAAAACTGGGTGTAACTTAAGAACCACTCGCTATTGCACCATAACCATGTTTGAAAAAAAAGTGTCTTAATAGCAAAGAAATCTCAATTTAGGATAACGAGATCCTGATATTCAGATCATATTGAATTGAATTGTTTTGAAATGTACTCAGTGAAAAGGAAACACGGTGGAATTGACTGTAAGAAGATAAGTGACTAACATGCAGAGACAGATTGCAGTATTGGCTTAATTCAAAGTCTGTGTGAGTCCTGGGTGGGTTGTTTTTTCTTTTTTCTTTTTGGTAGACAATAAACTTTGTTAAAACAAACAAGGTACATAAAGAAAAAATACTTACGTTTTTCTTAAAAGGATAGTTTTAATTATTTCAAATGGGGTTCTGTGAAAAGATTATGAACAACTAATATCTTGCCTGTTGTAGAAAGCTCTTTGAACGACCTCCATTTGAGGAAATGGAGTTAAAATCTGACTGGACTGATGAGCTAACGGACAAAGTTGACCAAAGTTAAATGCTGCTGTCTCAAGGATTTCACAATAGTTCATGTGAACTCTATTTCATAAAGCTTTACATTGCTGTCAGTTATACATTATACTGTTATTTTGGTACAAATATTACAACATTCCTCTAAGAAGTACCCCAGACTGCACCCACTTGCATCAGCTAGCGGTGAAAAGGGCTACAGCTAGCTGTTGTTGCTGCAATCTGTTCTTGCAAATAACCCTGCAATTCTATGCAAATAACAACTTAAACAAAAATAAAGATGGTGTGAACATTTGTAAATCAGCGCTGGCATGAGCCACTACAAAGTTGTTTAGACAGAAGTTGTTTTGGTCTTTGCCTGACCTGGATTAGCCGTTAGCTCGTCAGTCCCAAGTCAGTGGCAATCAGTGGCCAGCACTCATTATTGCACCATAACCCTGTTTGAGAAAAAAGTGTCTTAATAGAAAAGAAATCTCAAATTAGGATAACGAGATCCTGATATTCAGATCCTATTGAATTGAATTGTTTTTACTTGAGCTGAAATGAGTTGGATTATATTTGGATTCAATCATACACTCAGTGTGTTGTCAATTAATGCTAAATTAAAAAACCTTAAAATGAAATCAATTTAATTTAATCTATTATTGATGTTCTTGGTCTTGAGTCATAAAATCCTTCTATCTGCAGTACAATACAGACTGAAAACACCAACCCTGTTTCAGGAAAGGAGTATATTTGTGTTTTTAATTGCATTTTCCTACAATATGCACCATGCTTTTTCAAACATATTTTCTTTTTTTTTTTAGTTAGTATTGGAAAAATAAATCTTTCTGGCCAAAATTGTTCCAAGCAAAGGTATTTGTATTTTAGTCACTATATGACTAAAATAGTTGTTTTGCTTGTTTTTGAGTTATTTTGGACATTTTATCATAATGATCTGGATTTGTAAAATAACACTTTTATCTCCCTTATTCCGCTTCAGTGGTTTCCTAATGAGCAGCAGCTTTAAGATTTCCTTGATCTTGGTTCCCTTGACACTTTATACACAGTTTATGCTTAAAAATGTCACCTTTTTGTCAGCTTAGAGCACTAAAATAAGTCCCATATTACGTTTTATATCAAGGAAAACTGATCTGCAGTGTGTTGGAATTTCAGGCAGCAGCTGCAAAATTTCTTCAGAAGTTTTCTAATTTCCATTTTTTCTTGAAGGTGTCCAAAATTTAATACCATTCTATATGACTGGGTTTGCAAAATGATGATACATGGCAGCGCACATGAATATATAACGTTGTTTTAGGTACTGTCCCTATTTCATGAAAATTCATAATTTTGGGGGTGATGATGGGTTAGGGTTATGATCAACACTCATTCAGTTTTTTTTTTCCTGTTTATACAGAAGAAAAACAGCCGAAGTAGGCAGATATTGATCTGTTACATCATCCTACTTATGGCCTTCTTTTGGTTTTTGTTAGCCTCCACTTTGTTATGTATTAAAATTATGAATGAAACCTGACCCGTTTTACATAACATCACTGTCAGGCAGAAATCTTCTATCCTCGAAGGAACAACTATTCATAAAATTAGAAAAAAAAGTCTGTTTTAACAAAAACTCTACGTGGTCACAGATTCTTTGTGACACTTTTTTATTGGACGTTGATCCGTAAGCCACTGGCAGATATGAAGAGTTAATTTATGCAAAAACATGAAAATTATTTTAAAAAATTGCTGATTCAAGGTTTTGGACCAACAGCAACAGTATTATTACAAAACAAGATAGATAACACTATAGAAGTCATCATATTTCTTTATGGCACTGCACATTTTTCTGCATTAGTCTAAAGCGAGCAGACCGCAACACAACGCACACACACTCTGATGCTTGGTTTCCAGAAATTATTCACTCTGAAGTGTAAAGTAGATCCATTTACTTCTTCATAAAGTACAGAGCCAGTAGTTGTTAGGCTTCAGTAATTATGTATGAGAGGTTCTGGATCAATAATGGATGTGTTCTGCAACACTGTGCGGATTGATTCTCACTGAGCCCCAGCTTCAGAATGGATGACTCACAGTGGAGTTACAGTACGTACTGAGCTTTGGTGTCGTCTTTAAATGTCACATCATCATGTGCCTGGTGATCCCAATACGTTTACAGATTCCTTTTCTTTTTTTTAAGGATTTGATAAGTGTGCAAGTGTCATATCAGCTCTGAGCTTAAAAGCAAATGCTCTTTAAATATTGGATATTCTTTGTAGCACTTTGTGGCGGCTGCTCCTGAGCAAGACTGTACCGAGCAGAGAGTCGAATTAATCAAAAAGGATAATCAGCACATAGAAGGAGAGATGCAAGCTTTCCGTCCCGCAGTGTCTGTATTTTGATTAATTCTGTGGCTTTCCGTGAAACAGATTTGACAGCTGTGACTCAGCTTGTGCGGCGCCATGTCCCCGAGGCTGTCTTTTTGGAGAGCCTCGGTCAGGAAATCACATTCATACTGCCCTACAGTGGAGCCAGAGATGGGACGTTTGCTGCGCTCTTCCAAAAGCTCGACCTGGCGATGGCTGACCTTGGTCTGACCAGCTACGGTATCTCTGACACCACACTGGAGGAGGTAAACACTGGGAAAAATAAAAAAAATAAAACAAGAATAAAACAGGCACACACTCATACAGAGTAATTCCTACAAAGATGAAAAAATCTCAACTCAATTGAAATGCTTTTTTCTGACTGAGAATCTTCTAGATATATGAATAACAACTGTATTTCTTTTAAAATGTCAGTCCTGTTCTTGTTGATTCCTTATCTTTTTGTTTCACCTACTACATTTTCTGTTTTCTGAGTACTTGCGGCATTTAACATACAGTCTCTGACAAAAGGAAGGAAAGCTCCTATTTGTATGTATTTAGGTACTCATACAGACCAGCAATGGGTATGTGAATTATTTGATTTCCAAGAAGCTGGCATGTCTAGAGCAAGAACCAGAGGGCATAAGTGGTGGCATCAAGAATGGAGCAATAGCACTATCAGTCAGTTGTTGGAACGTCAGTAAAAACTGAGGGATTTTCAAAAGGCACTGAGGACTTGCATTACTTGACAAAGTTTGATAGGTTGAGTTTGCATCTGACTTGGTGGAATGTACAAATGTCATAGTGGCCCAATGTTGGAACCAATGAAGGCACCTAGACACACACCATGAAGGTTCTGGTTGTCCAAGACCAGCTACACGAAGGAAGGATGGTCATATTGTGTACCCAGCATTACTGAACCCCATGACATCTCTACCTGCCATCCCAACACAGTTATCGGACTTTTCACAACACCTTGTCATCCCCATCTTGTCTTGACAACTAGCATCAGCCAGAATATGGATTCATCGTCCCATGTGTAGGCTGCAAAGAAAACATGTTGGATTTATGTTGAAAGAGTAATCAATGGATCAATAATGGATAAAGAAAAAATGAGCACCAAAGTGTTATAATTGGGAAACATGGACTGTTCACAAGCTAATTCATATCCTACTCAAAGATGAATCTTGGATTGATGAATCTACCACAGAGGACCATTGTCTGTGTGTGTGACAGTGCCCAGGAGGTAGGACCAATCCTGTTCCTGTTGTGGAGTGTTACTTCTGGCATCATATTGTGGGGATGACTTCAGGTTACCTCTGGTAGGGATTTTTGGGACCCTGGCGGTCAGCGTTACCTAGGTGACATCCTCCATCCGGCATGTCCTACCCCACCTGAGACGGCACCCTGGTACAGTCTTTCAACAAGACAACACCTGTCCGCCTGTCTATGGACTGCTTTCCTTATGGTAAAGTCCAACCATGGTCAGCCAGGTCCCTCAATCTTTCCCCAACCAAACATGTGTGGGATCAACCTGGACATCAACTCCAACCTAGTGCCAGATCTCAATGACTAATTTCAACAGCTGTAGGCCAACTTGCTGCAAGAGCGAATAAAACTACTGTATGATTCCACTGAATCTCCATTTGTATCCAGACCTGAGGAGGTTTCTGCATCTTACTCACATGGACTCAGCAGTGCGCTTGTACTGCCAACTCTAATACTGATTTAATCTCATATTGCAATCATTGCACTGCTATCACATGACCTTTCAACACATGTAGTTTCATTTTATTTTCACCACTCCACCTGTGTGCCTAACTTTATTTTATTGTATGCTTCAACAATCACCCTCGCAAGTAAGGCAATAGATTTTAACTACGGGATACCGTATTGATTTTCACATCTTTTATGCTGATAATCAAAGCCCTGGTTGACTCGAGTGCAGACATGTTTTTGAGAAATTGAAGGTTTTTTAAATGACCTCTTGTGGTCAGGTTCAATAATGTTTTTTTCCCTTTAGGAACTGCACTATTTTGACAACTTTCCTGCAAAGTGCTTGTAATTGAATGAGTTTTATACATTGCATATTTCAGCAGCTTGCATCAGATTGCTGTCATGGATTGCTTTTTATTTTATTTTGTGTTTTTTTTGCTGACCTGATGACATGTTTTTGACAGAAGCCAAGCATTTTTTCCCTTGTAGTTGAAGGACTTCAGGCTTTTATTACAACTTAAAGTAAAACAAATAAATATGATTTGCTAAGATTATAAATCCATTTTATCCATAGGTTTTAAACTATTTTGTTCTAAAGGTATAAATGGTTGTTGCATCCTATTTTTTTATCATCATCTATATTTTTTGTTTTAATTTTCCCACATAAATGGCTTGTGCTGTGTGACACCATACAGACTAATGAGGAATTGTAAACGTGAGTGGCTGTTGGCTAATACTTTTGTTGTAACTCAGACATTTTTGGGACACTCACGGCCTGCAGGCAAAGGGAATAATTCTCCTTAAATTTATAAAATTCAATTGATAGTTTTTTTTTTTATATACATACGTGCGTTTTTTGAAGTGAGAACACATAGCTGTTAAAGTATGCAGTGATTTTTACAGATTTTATAGCAAACATGAATGAATAAATAAAAGAGAAGTAGGATGTAAGTTTGTTCTTTAATAACATTTACCATCTTTTGTCTTTTTGGTACTTGCATTTTGGTATTTTATTAATTTTTATATGAATATGTGCATCCCTAAAATCACTAAGTTGCACAGTCGGGTGGTTTTGGAAGACATCACAGGATAAACAGCTGATGTACACTCACCGGCCACTTTATTAGGTACACCTTGCTGGGGTCCAACACACTGGGTTGGACCCCCTTTTGCCTTCAGAACTGCCTTAATCCTTTGTGGTATAGATTCAACAAGGTACTGGAAACATTCCTCAGAGAGTCTGGTCCATATTGACATGATAGCATCACGCAGTTGCTG
>JAOXNZ010000199.1:8945794-8957287 GCA_028566095.1 Kryptolebias brasiliensis
GAAAGGCCCCAGGCCGGGATGAGATCCTGCAACCTTCTTGCTGGGAGGCGACAGCTCTAACCACTACGCCACTGTGCAACCTTGTTCAAGCTAAAAAAAAAAGGCAAAAAGCAAAATACTAACTAAAAGCTAAAAGAAAAATAGCGCTAACTAAAAAACCAAAAGTAACCAAATGAAAGTTAACAGTAGCAAAAATGCTAGCTAAAAGCTAAAGGTAGCAAATGAATAGCTAGAGGCTAAAAGTAGCAAAAGACTAACTAAAAACTAGAAGTAGCCAAATGCCAGCTAAAAGGTAAAGGTAGCAAAAGACTAGCTGAAGGTAGCAGAACGGGGTTCGAACAGTTGAAAAAAAATAAAAAGTGCTTACCAGTTGAAGAGTGTTTTTGCTTAAAATGTCCACCCCTGCTTGTACCTGTCTCAGGGCTGCAGGTGTTTTTTTCTCGTCCACTTTTCTCCATTCTCCCACTGTCGCCTGAGACGGGAGTATGCACCTGAGCACACTCCGGCATTCTTGGGGATGTCTCTCTTGATTTCTCTCCTCTTATTTTTTCCACCTCCCCACCTCTCTCACCAGTTGTCACCCACACTTTACCTCCTCAGACCTCTCCTCAAACCCCGCCACCCCTCCTCGTCTCACTCCCGTACTTCGTTTCTGACGAAGGCAGAGTCCAACAGGAGGTCCATTTGCATTTATATCACACATGTAATGTCCTCAGTGCTCTTACAGCTGGGCTGAGCAGCGTGGT
Source organism: Kryptolebias brasiliensis (assembly GCA_028566095.1). Taxonomy (NCBI): domain Eukaryota; kingdom Metazoa; phylum Chordata; class Actinopteri; order Cyprinodontiformes; family Rivulidae; genus Kryptolebias; species Kryptolebias brasiliensis. Next base: position 8,946,541 of record JAOXNZ010000199.1, read on the forward strand.
ATCAACATGCCACTTTGGAAATCGCACGCCTGTCATCTCGAGCCCTCATCCCAAGGCTCATTTCACACGACGCACGAGAGGAGAGGAGCAGCTTTTAGTGCAACCTGTCCAGTCTACTGTCTCGCCACAATTTGCATCTCCTCACCTCGCAGCAATAAGCAACGACGCGCTCTGAAAATATATTTTTTTCTTCTATTTATCATCGCCTGCCGCCAAAAGGCGAAAGCGGGAGACAGTGTTTTTGCCTGTGTGTGTTTGTCGGATGGATTTTAATGAAACTTTCAAAAGGTAATCACTGGATGTACATCTACAACTGATTAAACTTTGGAGTCAGCCTAGTTCAAGATGGCTGCCACAGCCCACTTACCTTTGAAAACACAGACATGGCTATAACTCAGTTCATTTTACAGATAATGGGCTGAAATTTGGTGTGGTAGAAGCTGAGAGTCATTCACAATGCATACTTTGAGTGCTAACAGATCGAGCATAATGCTATTTTCACAGTTTGACTAAAAACGGCTCTTTGTCATTTCTCACCATATGATCTTAGTTGAAAGGCATTGGGTGAAGCCTTTAATTAATTTCTTTTTATGAACACTTGGAGACCTCCACCACTTGATTGGTTCATTGGGTAATTAAGGAATTTCTGGTAACTCTCTTGTTCCTCGTGGTTTTAATTATTTTGTACTATTTAAAACAGAATTGTCATAAAAAATGGGGGGGGGGGCACAAAAAATGGAGGGCACTCTTTTTTTTTTTCTCCCTTCCTCAACTCTGAGGAAAATAAGTGGCTCAGCTCTCCCAAATGCTCTCCGCAAGTCTTAATTCTCGTCTCCCTCTGCTTCATGCTTTGCATTTCAAAGAGCAGTGGTGCTTTTCCAAGGGTATCCAATTAAGTCTCTAACTCAGGATTGTTTTTTTTTTTTTCTTCTTCTTCTTCTTCTCCCTCTTGTTTTCTCCCAACTTTGTTAGGATAACGTTACTGATCAGACGTTCCAGAGGGCTGAGACGCTGCTGAAGAAGCTGGGAACCAGGGACAATGTCAAGGTGTTGTATTAATTGTCTAAAACTGTTTCATCCAGTTGAATGGGATGAAAGTGTTCAGGGTTGGAGAGGTGAAATTAGGTTTGAATTGGGGGGGAATAACTGTGGTGATTAAAACAAAATGGGACGCAGGAGCTCTGAAAAACAAACGTAAAAGCTTTCTACTTCTCATTTGTGCAAATTACATTGCCATGATGTGATGCTATAACATTTCAATTATTTTTTATGCAGCTTAAAGAGATACTTCAGATCTATCGAAGTGGGTTTTTGGACAAAAAACATCTTACCTGTTGTACCTCAGTTTAGAAAGGAGAAGTTTAAATATGACTAGCTAATGGCTAGTCCAAGAAAGGTCAAGACCATTTCTGACAAACTGGATTGTTCAAAGCATTTGATACCAGTTGATATTTTATAAATCTTTTTATAAATCTGTGTCAATGAAAATGTATGGATGAATGGGAGATTTTACAAAAAGGAATAAAAGTTTCACAAGAAAAGTAGAGTTTCAGTAAATAACCATGTAATTCAAATCTGACTGTGGTGTAATGGTTTATATTATAGTGTTTACATGAACTGCTATGAAATCTTTGAGAGTTGTTTTAAGACAGCAGCAATCCTCTGGAACGAGCAAAGAACTCATCAAACTGGTCAAAAATTACGCTTCGCCCACAATACTTTGGATATTTTAAAAAACTAAGCTTTTCTGCTGCGTTTGCACCTCCCATCTACGAAAAATTGGAGTTTTGGTGAAAAAAAATAAATAAATTTTTAAAATGCTGTCCAAAATGGAAATTCTATTTTTGGTGGATTTGTGTAGATTAGAGAGATGGAGCTTTTCAGAAACAATGATGTAGCAACTTCTTTGGTGCCTGCCCACTATCACTTTGTATCCTAGGAACACAAATCTCGCCACAGATGTTTTTACCGTTTTTCGCTGCCTTTGTCTCATATTATCCTGATCTTGTCGTCAACTTTTATCATGGGCTGAAAAGATTAATAACGGAGAGGAAATTGTAAATGGTATAAAAAACAAAACAAAACATTGCATATATTTCAGGGGATTTTTATCCAAGCTAAGAAGAATGTTCTTTGTCTGTATTATGATTTGTTAACATTATCGTTCCTGCCACCTAGTGGTGCAGCATGGGTATTACAGCATTTCTGTTGGACTGTTTGGGAAGAAAGAGAAATATAAATGGAGAAATAAAATAATATATGTTTAAAAATGTATGTGGATGACTGAGGCAGGGTCTATTTCTTTGTGCTTAGAAACCACCAAAACAATAGAGCTGTTTTTACCTTTTTTATTATTATTTTTTTAACTTCTGGCTCACTTTACCTTAATTTAGTCACCATTTAACTTTAATCATGTTCTAAAAACATTAGGGAAGGGGGAAATATTTTAAACAATGTCAAAGAAAAATGAACAAACTGTTTTTGTGAGAATGTTTAGCCATATTCAAAGCGTTCTTTTTTCTGTATTTTCTTATGTTGTTCATGGAAACACTTTCGCCACCTAGTGGCACAGCAAGGGTATTGCATTGCTTTTGGTTAAATAAGCGGATGAAGAAAAAAAGTTTTAAAAAATCAGTAAAAAAAAGTGATCTGAACTGGTGCAGATGGGGTCTTAAACTCAATTTTTCCACACTGAGGTAATTCAAAGAGCGATCAGGTAAGCTTAATTGTTCATAAACTTGTCACAAAATCCTATTTTTGCTTACGACTAATAAAAATGAAATGCACAAAAGGAACAAAACAATAAACTTATTTTATGAGTGAAGATATACGCTACAATAAATTCCAAATAAATGAGTTAAACTTTGATGTTTTAGTAGGCGAATAAAACTGAGCTGTAAAAATAAGTATAAACACAGTAGAAGTTTAGTACATTTGCATTAAATGTTAATGTAATGGAGCACAATTTAATGTCCCCATACAAACATCAAACACTTCTTTTTCTGTGTAGATGTTTGCCCTTTTTTTTTTTCCCGAAATACTTTGATGCTTTAATTATTTTCAAAAGTGGCAAATCTTCAAGTCATTTTTCACGTTTTTATGCCAAATGCAATGCATTTCGCAGACAAACTTATGCTCTTTCCTGTGGCGTTATCTTGAGTACATTAGCTGGTGATTTCTGAAGGGTTTGCTGCTAAAATCCATTTTCTTTTTGTGAAATAAAGCAACAGTAAGAGAGGTGCAAACAGGCAGAACGGCACGTGTGCATGCATGTGTGTACTCTAATTCCTCCACATGCTCCGTTGTGATGCAGTGTTATGTTAGGCTGGCACTCAGACACCATCCACTCTTAATTATCGCTGCAGCACCAGCGGGGAGTCCTCTTTCACACCCACTTTCTTTCATCCAATCTTTTTCTTCTGCACCCCAGCAACCACAGACTCAGAAAATCACTTACATAAAAAAGAATGTGTTAAAATATTTCTACTCCGCAGCTTTCATGCTATGTCACATCAGGATTTTTTAGACGTGACAAGCTTTGATACCCAATTAATCAAAAGTGATGTTTTTTTTTTTCTCTCTCTCTGTTGCTTAGTTTTAATATTCATGTTTCCTCCAAAAAGCTTTTGAAGCTAATTTGACCCCCTAAACAGATTTTGTTCGGCAGTGAACGAAAACCACAGTGATATAAACACAGAAATGTAACTGTCAAAGCTACTGTATTGTAATATACATCATAGTTTATGTGGCAGCAATTTTGTCACTGATAGTTTCTACTCAATTATTTCTGTTGTAAAGAGAAAAAGGAAAAAGAAAAGGCCAGAACTCATGATGACTTGGCTTCTGGTGGCCATGTTGCAAAATCCTTCACTGTTTTTAAAGGTAAAAGAAGAAAAATAAAACACTATTAGCCTTGAGCCTTTAATTGTTTTAAACATTTGTTTTTTTTTTCCTGGCTTGTTAAACAGTAGAACAAAGGACTACATTTACTAAAGATAGAATAGGCTGGACTGGGTTAGGCTAAGGTAGGTTAGGCTTGTCTAGGCTAGGTTAGGCTAGGCTGTGCTTAGTTGGGCAAAGTTAAGTTAGATTTGGTTGTTTAGTTGGGCTACATTAAGCTAGGTTTGGTTGGGTTGTGCTAGGCTAGGCTACGTTAGGTCCAGGTGTAATGGAATAGGCTAGGCTAACTTAGTCTATGATAGGTTAAGCTTGGCTAGACTAGGTTTGGTTGGGTTAAACTAAAGTAGTCTTGGTTAAGTTATGTTAAAATAGGTTAGGCTTGGCTAGATAAAATTAGGCTAGATTAGTACAGCTTCTCCAGGTCGTTTTACTAAAACAAAAGTGGAAGCAGCTGTGCTAGAATCATTAAGTTTTTTTGATAGCTGAATTTAAGGACAGAAGCAGAAACAGCATGTTTTTTAAAGACTGGGTGTATGCTGTAATGGTAAAGACTGGGTATAGGTTGTAATGGTAAAGACTGGTTAACAATACTTGGAAAAAAAATTGCTAACACATAATTTTTTGATAACTTCATTTGATGTAAGCTGTAACCAAAAAGGGTCTATAAAGACAAGAGTAGAAATGACTTGGTAAATGTATAAATCTATGAATAATAAAGAAGAATACGTTATTAGAAGCATCTTTATGTATCCATTATTTCACTTAAACCAAATGAATCTTTGAATTTCTACCCTTTGTTCTCAGTGTCAATGCTTGTTCCTTCTGTTACAGGTGTGGTTCTACAACCAGGCGTGGCACAGCGTGGTGTCTTTCCTAAGTGTGGCCAACAACGGCATCCTGAGAGGAAATTTGCCCGTGGGACAGAAACCACAGCAGTACGGCATCTCGGTTTCCAATCACCCCCTCAACCTCACCAAGGAACAGCTCTCCTTTGTGGCCATGTAAGTCAACAAAGGGACCATTTTACCATTTATAGATGTGGAGACAAAAAAAGGGAATTTGCTAAATAACCACAGTATCAGTTAGTAATCTAACTTAACAGGAAGGTGATGGTGAAAAATGCTCTCTTAAAACACATTCAGGTTAGGTGAATGTGCTAGCTGTGGTAACTAGCAAACTATATAGGATGCATCCCACCCCTCAGTCACTGTCAGTTGAAAAGTATTTTTATTAGAGTAATAGTTTAACAAACATTTACTGTATACAGCTTACTGAAAGCTGATTAAACCTTCAGTTTCCTCCCTGGAATTTCAACTTGTACAGTTCCTGTACTTTGTAGAAAATCGATTGTTTTAACAGTGAATTGTAAGATGCAAAAGAGACATTCTTGTCCCTGAGTTGTCCAACACTCTGTTTCATGGTCAGCACTTACATGTGCCACTGACAAGGTTCTATAAAGTACTTTACCTATTGTTTTTGATTTATTTATTGACACACTCACACACCAGTGGCAGCAGAACTGGCAAGCAAGGTTATAATAACCACGAATGAGCCAAGTCAGTGTTTAATGTCCTGCTCCAGTAAACTTTGTGAACATACATATATTGCTAAAAGACAAGCACTCACACTCGCACATTCAGGCCGTTCACACCTTTCATTCGAAAGCAATCCAGTTGCTCAGTAAGGATATCATTACAAGGTGGGAACAGGGTTTGAAGTATTTTGTGTAAACCCTTTTTCACCGGCTTCAAAATTCATTCGTAAAATGTGGTGTTTTTTGTTGTTTTATTTTAAGTCTTTGAGAACATTGGGGGCCAGATAGAGCTGGTTCAGTGTCTGCTTCTGACCCTCGGATCATATTTTGCCTTTGTGTGGCACAAAGCAAATACTTCATAAAAATCTGTATGTGTGGTTTTGTCATCATGTCTTTTTACCATCACTGGTTGTTGATTTTTTGCTATCAGTCTAAAGTATCACTGTGATTCATAACCTTAATGGATTGGATCTGATCACATTCATCTGCAGCTTATTATTATTAGTCGCCGCCCTGATTACATCTCCTGACAACACACAGGCCACTGAGTGTCTGTTCACACCAGCTTTATTCCACTCTTCCCCACCGCACTCAGCCTGTATTTATGTAGTGGCCGAGTGCTGACGACAGCTCTGAGTTAGGGAGGGGAGACTGCACCAGACCTGGAGATAATTACAACATCCTGCCCACCGTAGATCCAGCATGAGCCTCTTTCCTTTTCCACCTCCGGGCGCAGAGTGTGACAGAATTTAAGAGCTATGATTTCCAGATTAGGTTGGACTTTCTCTCATGTTGAAATAGTGCGCTCGTTTCGTGTTAGGAAGGCGGGGAAACGGCAGAGGTTAGCACCTGACTAAGCACAATGTTGAAGCTTCGTGTACACACCTTTTTTATGATCGAATGGCGACGTGTTATATGGAGGCCCGTTTTTATAGAAGGAGCTTTTAAACACCCTGCTGTCCGTGCACCTACAGGGAAATAGGAAAACCGAGTAAATACCGGACAAATTAGCACATTTAACAGCTAAAGAGTGATTGTTTCTCTAAAAACGTGGAAAACTAGTGATAAATATTTGATGTTGTTGAGATGGGTAGAAACAAAACTTCTAATGGACACCCAAGATAAATTGTTGGATGTCAGATTGCGTTTTCCGCTTGATCTCCATCGTTTTAGTTTTAAAGAGACAGTTCAGTTATTTTAAAGTGGGGTTCTGTGGAAACGTTACAAACAATTAATGTCTTATTTTTTGTAAATCGCTTTTTGAATGACCACAGTTTGAAGGAAATAAAGTGTAATTCTGACCGATTCGGATCGATGAGCTAACGGCTAGTCAGAGGGAAGCCAAGACTGAAAAATGCGATATTTTAAATGGTTATTTTGCATCATATGGTTATTTTTTTTATACAAATAATTGGTTGTTTACAGGGGCTAATAGTAGCAACAGAAGCTAGTTTTAGCACTTTCAACAGGAATATTACAATATTTCAGCTAAAATAACTGTGTAATGCAAAACTGAAGGCGGTGTAAATGTTTCTGAAATTGGGTTTACATAAACCATTGTGAAGTTTTTCAAATTGGAGTTATTTTAAGATGGCGGCAATCCAGTTTGGTCTTGGCCGTGCTCAGATTAGTTGTTAGCTTGTTGGTCTGATGAGAAATAAACTCCATTTCTCCAAACTGAGCTCTTTCAAAGCACTACTTATACAAATGAGATATTAATTGTTCATTATCTGTTCGCAGAACCCCATTTTAAGAGCTCTGTCCCTTTTACAGCCCTTTTCCACTGGCGTCTCTACAGCGCGGTTCGACTTGGCTCTCCACGGTTCCAAGACTTTTCCACTAGCAAGGATTTGTGGAACCAACCCCTTTTTAGAACCTACTTCGCTGTGGTTCCAAGTGTACCGTGCTGGCCTGAAAACGCGACGTCAGAAGACTGTCGGTCACTGATTGGTTAGGGGGTGGAGTCACTGGGAATGGGAGTCACTGTCCTGTACTTCTCCAGGGTTTGCCTCGCTGCCCGCAGCCTTTTCCAGGTCTCTTCTTTTTTGGAGTCTGACAAAAACCCACAGACTCAGCTGAATGTTCCACAACGCTACCATGTCCTCCATTGTTGTGTTGCGCATCTTTTCAGGGTCTTCTTTTCTACTACCTGTTTAATGGTGGCTGGCAAGCAGCTTAATGGTGCATTACCACCACCAGCTGGTAAGGATTGATGTCAATTTTTGGACTCTGGGACCGCCCAAATTTTACGATGAACCCACCCGCTAGAGCTGTTACTGAAGTGTGGTGGAAAACCACCCGAACCGTGTTGAACAGAGTTGAGCCAAGTTGAGGCGCCAGTGGAAAAGGGCCAAAAGTGTCTTCATTTTAATGGGGTTTGCAGTGAGCTAACTTTTCATAGTGAACATTATAGGAAGCCTGCTTACTGTAATAAAAGATTTTAGACATATTTTGTGATTTAAGGTAAAATAAATAGTTTTCTTGAAGAATAACATCTGATGGGTTCTGTTTGTGTGAAACCAAGCAAGAGACAAGAATATTCTTGATTATTTTAAATCTACTGAATTTATTCTTTTCATTTACAGCTGAAACGTTAGGCAGAGACAGTTAGTGAATCCGGTATTTAAATAAAAGACTTCATTCGTCTGCATGAACTAATTTGTTGTGGCAGCTCCTCATAGTGTGTTTTTCACAACCTTTTTTATGTTAAGTGTCACGAACCACAGAACTGTTCAGATTAATGAACAATGACTGAATTTACCGCTTACTGTAATTCCCGTTCTGCTTCATTTGAAATGATGCAAAAATAGGGCCTTTAGTTTCTCCTACCATCTCCAGAAATGTCAGCTTTGGAAGCGGTTTTAATGGGTTTATTCCTGTGTTTGTGTGCATTTGTCTGTTAGCAAAAATATCTCATAAACCAGTGGATAGATTTTAATGAAACTCTCAGAAAGGACTCATTGGATGGACATTTACAGCGCATTAACTTTTGGAGTCAACCCAGTTCAAGATGACTGCCACAGCCAACTGACATTAGAAAACACAAAAAATATAAGTCAGTTTATTGAAATAAAATTGATGAGATAGCAGCTGAGAGCCATTCCCAACACATACCTTTAGCACCACACATTTCACAAGATCTTTGCTTAAAACCTTTGTATGAGCTGTTGGAATCAACCCTGTTTGTCTGTTAGCAAAATATCCCGTGGACGACTGGACAGATTTTAATTAAACTCCTAGAACATAGTAATTGGATATACATCTACAAGTGATTACGTTTTGAAGTCAGTCCGACTTAAGATGTCCGCCACAGCTAATCGACGTTAACCAACACAAAAATGTGTATAGTTTTGTCAAATTAACAGACATTAGGCTAAAATTTGATGTAGGAGTAGCTGAGAGTATTTTACAATACATACTCCAAGCACTAATGGAGCACGCATAACTTTATTTTTAAAGTTTGACCAAAATGGCTATAACTCCGTCATTTCTCAACATAACCTAACATTTTAATGCTTCTTCAATGCTGCAGAATCTTTTCTTTGGAAAATGCAAAACGTCTTTTCCTTCAGCCAATGAGACAGAATGGTAATCATTTCTTGGCACAACACAAAAGTAATAGGTTCAAAGATTTTATTAAACTGAACAGCATTAAATTGATTCCCTATATTTCTTCATCACTTCATGAGAGAACCATTTATCCGAATGTGGTGCATTAAGCCTGAGATTTGCCACATCTTTTTCAGTACCGCCCTCCTTTTCAGTTACCTTTTAAACTGTTTTCTGCAGCCCAAAGCAATAAAAAAAAAAACACCTAAAAGAGAGCAGCTTTTTCTGTACAGCTTTACTCCCACTGTTCATCTTTCGTCTTCGTCCATTATTAGTTAATTAGCAGATTGCTTGTCCTCTTTTCACAGCAATTAACCACCTTCAAGCGTTCTGAGTTCGATCATTCATAGCTTTGTCCCCAACATTACCTCCCCGTAGCCCTTGAAACCGGCGGAAACGTGGGTTGGAACCAACTCGCTGTAAATGATTTCATATTTATGCATTCTAATTGTGCCTGTTTGGAGATGATAAATGCATCCATGCAGCCACACAGGGCAGCTGATTTAATATGCTAATTATGTAGCAGGACTAAAGTTGGGGAACGCAAACGTTAAAGGAGTGGAAATCAATTTGATCCGATGCTAATTGAGCAGACAGACTGAAGGACATTTACAGAAGAGGGATAGCATAAATAAATATGTATGACAGTGAAATTAGTAAAATGAAGGTCAGCGTACTGAGGGAGGAATTACAAAATAACTTTTCTCCTGTTTATTTTGCTCAAGTAAAAACTATTACCTTTTGGTTAACATTTAAAAAAAGGTTAGCAGTACTTGTGTATTTCTTAAATTTTGCAAATATTTGGGTGGCAAAAAGGGCTAGATTTGGGATCAAATTTTCCCTCTGATCTTATTAAAAATAATGTTAAAATTAATCATTATCTCACTGGGGTGCATTTGTTGATAACAAATTACGAATGGCATTTGTGAGCAGGCTTCCAATTTCCTCCAGTAAGTCTAAAGCTATACTTGTTTGGAGTTTTACTTTGCAAAAAAGAAAAAAAAAAGTCAGATTCGTCACGGATGTCTGGAACCGATCTCAAGTTAGTTTTCAGTCAAAAGGTTTAAGAAATGTGAGACAACTTTGGGAGGGGGTGGCGACCTATGAAATCAAATTGTGACTTATTGGAGACACAAAAAAAAAAAGAAAATTTGACATTCCAAGCACCCTGAGAGCACAACAAAACTGTCAATAAGCTGTGAACACATTGAGACATAATTAGGACACTAAACTTCAGCAAAAGAATTTGCATGACATTCATGTGATATGCACGCAAACTCCTTGCAAATTTTGGTCCCAAGGAACAATTTCGTGCAATTCCAAGTAAAATTTGTGTATTTTCTTAAAGTTATGTCTCCAACCAGTTGCCAACAGTTGCAGCCCTGTGAGATACAGGCTCTAGGAGGAAGGAAGGGCTTTGTTTTGTCGAAAGAACAAGTATAAAGCTTGATCTTTACAGCTAGCGTATAAAAAATATACTGCTGCATAAATAGGCCAGAATAATAGAGACGTCCTCAAGAAGTTGTAGGTTCTTTTTGAAAACTCTAGATTTAGTCCAAATGGAGGAAATTCAAGACCAGTTTTACTGTTCATCAAAGTGGCCAACCAACAAAATCTGTTACAAGAACATCCATCCATCCATCCATTTTCTTTAGCCGCTTCTCCGTTCCGGGTCGCAGGCAGCCGGTGCCTATCTCCAGCAGT
>JAOXNZ010000199.1:8959303-8969522 GCA_028566095.1 Kryptolebias brasiliensis
GCAGGCTCTGATCTGATTTATTAACAGAAAAAAAATATCCATCCACTGTAATTGATAATGTAGCTTTGACGCTGCTGGCTGCAGGGAAAGGCTTCACCTGAAAAACAGTTATTGGCTGAGACGTAATTATCGACAGCAGCTGCCCCCCGCTGGCTCTGCTCAACAGGCTTACCGGTAGTTTCCCTCAGGCATCCTGGAAGTAAACATTTCATCAGGCTCCTTTTGGTACAGAAATGCTATCAGAACACTCATCATTATGGAGGATAAATGCTGTCTGAGTGGAGGACAAATACACCTAAAGAGCCGATCCTGAAGCACGTTGCATTACAATTTATTCAGCATCAAAAAAGGGTGGATGACAGCATGAAACTCTTCCTGTAAACTCTACATGTATCACTCTTTTTGATCAGTTGTACCTGTGTGTGAAATTGTCTGTACTGTTAGCAAAATATCTCATGAGCCACTGGACAGACTTTATTGAAACTCAAAAAGTAATTATTGGGTGTACATTTGCAGCCGATTAAGTTTTGAAGTCAACCCAATTCAAGATGGCCACCACAGCCAACATGACTTTGGAAAACACATAAAAGGCAGTCAATTTTACAGATATTGAGCTAAAATTTGGTCTGGCAGTAGCTGAAAGTCATTCACCAAACATACTTTGAGTGCTAATACATCGTGTAAGATCTTGCGATATCACATGAGATTTTAACGTTATTTTCAAGACTTGACCAGACAGCTATAATTGTCATTTCCCATCATGGGATGATAGTTTAAAGTGCCTGGTAAAAGCTGCGACTCCTGGAGACTAGTTGGTGACTTAAACCTGACTCAATATTGCCAGAAAATACACAATTTCTTTAGCTATAGAGCTAAACTAGCAGTTTAGCTTCTGCTCTAATTTGTTCTGAAAGGATTTCAAATGCTCTAATATTCTTATATTTAAAAAAAAAAAAGGCAAAATTACAATATGCTCATTCAGTGTAGTCACAGAGCAGCCTTTTGGTTTCAGTGGATGAATTAAAAGTGCTACAGACTTTAAAATCACTTATGTTTTCAGTTCATCAAACGCATTATACTTATAATCACAAGTGCCCTGCAGACCAGCTTCTTTGTGTACAGGTGTGCATTTCTGACAGCAATGGCTGCTTATTTCCTGTTTGATTTTTGCTTCGACAGTGTAACTACATCATCCCCTGCATCATTGTGATTGTGATCTTCCTCTCCTTCCAACAAAAAGCCTACGTCTCGCCTCCTAACCTGCCCGCCTTGATTCTGCTGCTTATTTTATACGGGTGAGTAAATCAGAAACCTCTTTACCTCAGGAAATGATTCAAAATGAGCTTTGGAGTCATGCCAGGTCTGAATTTTATAACTTATTGTCGTTGTTTTCAGTCACTGGTGCCATGGCAGCGTTCTCTTTACTTCAAACTAAAAATATAATAATGGTTAACTCAGGCCAACAGATTCAACAACTTAAAGGATGGGGTAATGTTTTTCACTTGCTGTTTGAAGCAGCGTTAATTTCAACAGCAAATTTGAGATTAGTTAAGTCTACTGTAGATTTTGTCAACTGAAATATAAAGAGTAAGGGTTATTAGTTAGTTTCTTAATAACCTTTGAAATCAATATTTACACCTACGTTTCTCTCTCATTTATATGTAAGGTTGGAATGTGGATTACACAAACACATTTATACATCTTATATAAAACACAGACATGATTACATTTATCTGGATTTGTGTTAAAAAAAAAAAACACAAGAAAACAATGATAGACAGTAAGTCTGCTGTCACTGAACACAGTATGTATTGTTCATAGGAATAAGCATAATGTTTTTGATTAAACACTGAAAGAATGAATAGAAAGACTACATTATGATTACTGCTACATTAGTGTAACACTAATAGTTTAACTGTTAATATAGCAGTTATTCTGTGCAGCCTGTTTACCTTCAGCCTTGGTCTGTTGGAGTTTAGAGTCAGTTTGTTCTTTATCGTGAAATATTCTGCTGGGATATTTTCACCTTCAGTGACTCACTCCTCTCGTCTGAAGCCTCCTGACTTTATTTGACACCTAACATACCTGCTGCTACATTTCCGAAATTCTTTGTCAAATGTCAATTACATCAGAACATGAGTCATTTATTTCTCAACTCAGTAACGTTAACTCACCACGGTAGCCTTCTTGTAAAAACACACCGCTCAGGATGTGACGTTAGCTTAGCTTTAGCGGCTCACCTTTGCATTAATTTCAGGATGTCCAAACGTCTCTTCTTGTTTGTGTTTTTTAAACCGGAGTCTGTCGCGGCACCCGACTTACACAGCACCTTGTTTTTCACTCTCTCCTGATCCAGGTGTTTACATTTCTTTTTCATTAGTTTTAATGGGAAGACGCACAGAAGCTGGTTATATCTTATTTCCCAGGGATAGATCAAATGTGTGCAACGGCTGATAAGAGTTCTGATTGGATTAGTTTTGATTAGTTCTGATTGGATATCTTCACAACAAAATTAGATCTGATTGGATCTTGCCGCGGTCAAATATTTTGATCTTGTTTTTACTCAATGACAAAAACGTCAGTGGGATTTGTCAGAGTTTTAGTCCTCGTGTGTTAGATGTAATTTAATTGTCTTGTTTTGGTACCAAAAAATAGGTCGGTAACAAAAACTATGATGACAATATTTTGTCAATGAAATTAACACTGTCAAGGTCAAAATAATACTCTATTCCTGCAAACTGAGATCATCTCGAGAGCTATCTACAACAGGTAAGATGTCAATTGCTCATTAACTTTCCACAAAATACTGCTTCAAAAGATCTGAACTGTTGCTTTAAAACCCAACAATGATCAACTTCTTGCTTAAATGTGACACAAATAATACTCGACATGTTCTGCCATATTTCTCTAAATGTTAAAACACACATATTAAAACACAAGGGAAGTCAAAAAAACGTGTTTTAAGGGTTGACCTTTGAGAAGACATATAAGTAAATCATTTCTACAAATATCAATTCATGTTGTAAAGTGCACCTCTAAAGTTCATACCAATCCCAATGATGAAAACAGTTTTAGTCTTTGTTTTTAAACGAGGCTAATAGTTTCTTGGCCTAATAGCTCCCTTGCAGACGGATTCAGAGAAGAATAAGATCTAAGAAATCCATAACTCGATCCATTGCAAGAAAAGACACAGCAAAACAACTACCTGTTAGAAAAAAAATAGCATTTCCTATTAAAGCAGCTCTAATTATTAGTAAAATATGTCTTCCTAAAGAAGAACGAACAGTTTCTTTTAAATTAAAAGTAGAGGTCATGTTTTGGAGAGGGCTCTGCAGAGGCTCGGGATAAACCACCCTGACACCACTTCACTGCCGCTTCACTTCATCTGCTTCTATTACTGAACTTGATCTACTGCCGGCCAAGTGTGGGCGGCATTTATTTTGCGGTGCCTTTATGGGTCACTTGCTTGAAATGCAAATGATCGGGAGAGGCTGCTGGTGTCGTGAAATGGCGCAGCTGACCGGGTAATGCACGCTCATGAATTTGAAAACCTGCACGGATTCGGTAACTGATAATTTTATACTTGGTAATAACCCTGACGGTTATTTTAATGAGGGGGAGCCAGAGTGGAGATCACCTTTGTAATTTCATCCAGTACAGCTTTAAAGTTAGGAGATGACAGGATTTTTTTTTTTTTTCCCACTCTGTTTAGGTGGGCCATCACTCCCATGATGTATCCTGCCTCCTTCATCTTCAGTGTGCCCAGCACGGCCTACGTGGTGCTGACCTGCGTCAACCTCTTCATCGGCATTAACGGCAGCGTGGCCACTTTCATCATGGAGCTCTTTGATGATGATGTGAGTGACAGAGCCAGTGAGAAACAAACACCTTCGTTCTGTTAGAGTGGAAAGAAACACTCGTCCACATTCTGATCAGCCATGTTAAAACCACTGTTAGCGTCCAGAGTAGAAGTTGAGAATCTCTCAGCTAATTCCACTACGGCGTTTAACTCAATATCTGTAAAAATGACTTGGTTATAGACATTTTGGGGTTGGCTAAGGTCAGTTCGCTGTGGTGGCCATCTTGAATAGGGTTGACTGAGGTCTGAAGGAATGCGACAATGAACCATTAGAGATTGGGACTTTAAATTGCCAAAAATCACAAACTGATTGAGCATCATTCTCTTTTACAGACACCAAACCCTGAAATTTAAACCTTTTTTTCTGGTCATTTTTCATGTGATAATCGGTCAAATAGTTACCAATAGATATTGCATTAGCAGGGTCATCAGTAATTGAGTGCAGTGTATGGAGAAAAAATTTAGGCTATGCTAACGGCTAGCCAAACAAGGGCCACATTTTAAATACTTTTTCAGGCTTATAATATACAGCTCTTTCTCGAATATGGCATGCCAGTGGGAAAGAATGCAACTAATACACTGCATGACACCGTTTGTTTAGTTTGTGGCTGTTTCCTCAACTGAACAATGTTGGTATGAGTGAGCATGGATAGATAGAACCTGCCTCCCAGCAGACTGTAGGTACAGACTTTCAGGTTCCCATTGCTGCTCAAGAAAAAAAAGCCAAAAAACCCAAACACTATTTCTGTAGAAGCTCTAGCAGAGGACGGCTAATTGTCTTGAATCATAGATAAACGCTGTGTTTTCGAAACAAAGTCTTCCTCGCTCGTGTGGGCGGAATGTGTACCCCACCTGCTATTTCTTTTAACGTCGTTCCTTTATCCTCTCAAGAATTTTTTTTTTTTTTTTTCAAAGAACTTATTTTCTCTCCTATTCTTTTTAATGTTTAATCGCTTTTTACTCAAAATTGGGTCTTTGGAGAACCCTCCCTCATCCATCTTTCAGCGAGTGTTCATTTCCGACTGCAAGCTGCTCGCGTCTCAAAGGAATCAAAAGACAAAGACACCGAAAACGAACTAAATAAGAAATGGAGAGTTTGGTTTTAAAACAAGAGGAGGAGGAGGAGTGGGGGGATTCTAGCTGTCAGTCATTTTATTTTTGATTATATTTAAATCCAAATTCATTAAAGACAAATTTGGCCTTTCCCAAGTTGGAAAATTTGTCAGCCACAGAGAAAGTTGTCTACTTTTCTCTGCCATCCTAGATTTTTTTTCCTGTCTGAGGTAAATATGTCCAGATAGATTTGTTGTTTTAATTACTTACTTACTTACTTACTCGATTAGCAAAAAAAAAAAAAAAAGAAAAAAAGATGTATATATATATTTTTTTTTGCCGCTTTGAGTTTTTTAGCGTAGTGCTGATCAAACGCCCCTTTGTCAACACTTCCCTGTGACAAGCGGCTCGTACATCTGATGCTTTGTAAGAATCACAATCTCTCCCTCAGCTCTGTTCTGATACTTCAGACGTAGTGAAAAAAAAAAGTCATCTGAAAGACTTCGTCTCCGTTTGTCCCCTCCAACACAGATGCCTCCGACTCTGTTTCCTCTGGCGCCGCTCGACGATGGCTCGGGATGTTTCTTGTCTCGTAACGAGGCGGCCTCATCTGCATTGTGATTTGGTTATTGCCAGCATTCATTATCAATTTTTGGGTTTTTTTTTTTTTTTGTTTTGTTTTTTTCAGTCGGCTCGTCTCTTTTGTTCCCGTTTTGTTGTGCGCATTCTCTTTATTTATTAATACAGTGTCAGTGAAGCGTATCGCTCATAAAGGCTCGCCTTTGTTAATAATTTAATGGGCATCATGTTTGCCCACAGGCAGCTTAAAGGGGGCGGATTTACAGTGTGCTTCTCCAGGGTTTCTGGGAGACTTTGCAGTGACACGGGTCTATGATAATTCCCCTAATCGCTGCTGATAACAGCCTGATGGGTCAGCAACAATCAACAATTGTTACAACTTTCCCGGTTTCCACGTGATCACTGTTCAGAGTTATTATCTCTTTGGAACAGACGAGCTGAAGTAGACATGAGGCATGTTTCAGCTACACTACTCTGAACCTTTTCTTTTTTAACCCAGAACCATCAATTTTCAATTCAACTCTGGTTTGTTGTTTCCACCGAGGCAGGCAACCTTTTTACCATCAACAAAAGCCATTTCTGCCCCTTCACTCACTAAATAAAATCTATCCAGAACCACAAAACATACTAGAAATGTGATCATCAGCTAGCAGCCGGCAAGCCACTTCCAGTTCACTGGGGGGGGGGGCTTTTCTAGCCATTGTGTGGTAACCCCTGCACTAGAAGCTTGTAATAACGAAAACATATCTCAATATAAGTACTGCATATACAAACTATAGTTTTTTGTATTCTAAAAATAAAAATCTAAAATAAATGTAGACATTTTTGGTATTTTTTACATGTGGCAAAATTAAAATATTGAACTATGCAGGCCTATGTAAGTCCTAATTCAAGTATCCCCCTTTAAAAACGACATATAGTGAATATAAAAATGAGGCTAGTTTATTGAGTATTTATTGCGATATATTACGTTTAAAAAAAACAAAAAACCCAGAGGTCTTGATTTACTTTATCTTTATTTGTTTTTATCAAAGGTAAGCTTTTGCTTTTAATCCTTGTTGGCAAATTGACTTGCCGTATTTTTGCTGAACCTCTTATTTTAATCTGTGATATGTTTGCAAAACTGCACTTTCTGTTTTTCTCCTCAGCAACTTGCCATAAAAGTGTAGAAAAGTGTTTGTTGGTGGATTTTAGAGAAAGATCACACGGTGCAGCTGGAAGGTAGTTTAATAAAGTGGCTAACAGACTGCTAACATGATCTGATCAACATGTTTTGCTCCATCAGTTCATTCACACATTTGCAAAATAAAACCCAAAAACAATTGGTCAGGAAAACTGCTAAAACTAGCCTTTTCTGTTGTTGTTTTGAAAGTAAAAAAAAATAGCATTTAAAAGTAATAAATGGCTTTTGAAACAAGTTAGTCAAAAACGAGTTTGCTTTTAAAAAAGGTTTGTTTCCCATTTTTCTCCTTTCATATGCAATTATTAACAAATATAAAACCTCTGCAGTTGTATAGTTATTCAATTATTCAATATACTATCAGTTTATTTTATGATTATAATTGTAAGTAAGTTACTGTATGTAAGTAAAATCCTTTTAATGAATTTTTAATGACTAAAACTGCTGTGAAGGAACCACCAAACGCCCTCAGTTGAAGTATTTTTATATGCACAATTTTCAAAGGTTGTGGTTAGAAATGGTGGCGATACTCAACTAATTAGAAATGTTTAGTCCCGCCACACAATAAAACCCAAAGGGACAGGGCAGATTCAAAAGCCCTGCCTCCCTACCAGGATCAATTTCTAGAGATAAATTTCTACCCTGGTAATCTGTTGGGTCGTGGTTCCTACAGCCGAAAAAGTTAAAGGTGGAAAAATACCCCAGAAAAATGATCTGATTCCTGCAAAAGGTTCTTGCAGTGGAAACACACCTAGAAGACTGAACTGACGTGCTCCAGTTCACTATTGAGAGTAAAGCCTACACATGACAGCTCAATCCAGTCCTCTCCCTGTGCAACTCTGGCACCGTCAAAGCTTTGTCTCATCATTTTCTGCATTCGTTAAACACTGTCGCTCAAAAGTAAAGCTACGGGCTTTCAGTGTTCTCAAGCACAGGGTGAATATAGATCCCTTATGGGTTATAGCATCATTTTATTTCTATGAGAGGGAATGAGGGGGGGAAAAAAGTAGCAAAGTGAGGAACCAGAGCAGCACTTTTACAGACTTGGTGCCCTAGTTTTGTCTTGAAACCATTGGGAGATTTTTCTACCCCTTAGGACTGTCCAACTCCCGGTAGACTGCATCAATCCCAGCCTCCCTTACGCCTGAAGCTGTGTCTGAGTCAATACCTCCACCCCGTGCCACTCAGTGATAACCGCAGGCACTCGCAGGTTTTCTTCCAGGGATGAAGTTAAAGGTGTGGCAGTGCTGCTGTGGACTACTTACCTCTTGCAGTGTTACTGGAGCTCATTGTGTCAAACACCGATTGACCAGAGATGTCCTTTAATAGAAATATTACAGAAAAATTCCCAAACTATCTGATAGAGCTACCACAATTTTCACAGAAAAGGCTAAAAGAACATAAATATTGACTCTGTAAAATCCACTGGCTGACTGTTTGAGCTCTAATTTTTGCCTGTTCGATTTCCTGGCCTCATGAATGAAGCCGCGCTCCGGGAATAAGCACAAGTGTATATATAGGTCAGATAAGCAGAGAGCGCAGACTCTACCACCTTCAAACCCACTCGAAAAGGATTTATAGCATGGAGCATAAGGGGTGGGGGGAGGAGGAATTGTCCAACATTTTATCATCCCAGAATATAAGTCTCTGAGGTCTTTTTCATGTGCAGAAGATGTAGTTTTTGTTGTTGTTTTTTTTTTTTTTTACATCTGGATCTCACATTAAGTCTTGCTTTGCTTGCATTCCTCCACCAGACAAATGAGCTTCTTTCAGCCAAGGTCATCGCCGTTGCTTATTTATTTGACTTTCTTATCTCCGTGTGAGCTCGCTGGTGAGTTTAAGGAGCAGAGATGCCTTCAGCAAAATTTCACTGTAAATGTGAATGTGCGGTGAAAGATTTCCATTCGATTTCAGGGAGATAAAAATGTCACATGTCGACAAAATGGCAAGTGTTTACTTAAAACCCTAATATAAAACAGTGCTGTGTATTTCTTTATTCATCTAGCTTTCCGGTTTTGTTAATGAATTGAAAATAAAATTAAGACAGACACTAGCAATCCTCGAGGGAATGCATATCACCCACCTCCTTAAATGCCAAAGTTAAATACAGCAGAGTGGTTCCCTACATGTGTGATCAAAAACATTTATTCTTACCACTCAGCATGACTGCACCATGATTGTACCATGTAGTCTTCAAGCGAATGCATAAATGAAGAGAAAAGGAGCCATAAATTTATGTTAAACTCAACATCTGAAGGTTTACTCTGATATCATGATCACAATCAAGGAGCCCTTTTCATCATGGTCTCAAATCTGCCTCTGAGAAACTACTCCAGCGACCACCTACTCATAAAAATAGAAGTAATCTTTCATATGCCCGCTTTTGATCTTGAGCATTTCTGCTTGTTTTTTTTATCCCACAAAGGCAGAAGATTAAGTTAGACTGCTTTCTTTTCATTGACCTGTGCGCTCTCATATGATATGCATGGTAAAATTCGTTCAATAGGAAAAAAAAAAAAATCATAAAGATTGCTTTTAAATTGTTTTGCTGCATAAATATTAATTTTACTCTTTCCAAGATGAAGCGGTGCTACTTTGCATACAAAGTATCAGCAAAGCTCTTCAGTTTGCGTCGTATAGAGAAGTAGCTTTGTCACCTTTGGGGCCAGATTTGTCCAAGGCTCGATGATCAGGTGGAATAAACAGCCAGGAAAGCAAATAAAAGGTTTACAGCAGGCTTTTTTTAAAAAGACTTATTGTACATCTGAGAATTAGTGAAACCTTTACCTCTGTTAGATAAATATGGAGATGGAAAAGTTGGAATCTTTTGACGTGAGCTTTTGGAGGATGGTTGTGAACAATTAATATTTTTATAATGTAGATAGCTCTTTGAACAACATCAATTTGGAGAAAAAAGGGTTTAATTCTAGCTGGACTGAAAAGCTAATGCTAAAGCTAATGACGAGCTAGTCTGAGTAGGGCCAAGACTAAAAGACTAAAGTGCCATCCTAAAACAAGTCCAATCTCAAAAACTTAAGTGCGGTTTCTGTAAACGCCGTTTTATAAACTTTTACATCATCGTCAATTTCACATTACAAGTTTTTTTTTTAGATGGAATTATGTAAATATCTGCAATTGCAAAAAAGCAGTAGCTATCAGTATCACTTCTGGTGCAGCTTGGAGCACTTATGGCTGAAATATTAGGATGTTTCTGCCTGAATAGCTGCAGTGTGAAATTGATGGCGGTGTAAAAGTTTTTAAAAGAGGCTTCATATGAATTGCTATGAAATCTTTACAATTTTAATATGCCACCAATCCACTTTGGTCATGGCCATTTTCAGATTAGCCATTAGTTAATTAGCTTTCTTTAAAAATGTACGTAAATAGTAAGTTAGTCGTAAATAAGTAGCAAGTTGATACAGTAAGTAGTAGTAAGTAAGTAAGTAGTAAGTAATCTATCTAGCTGGCTAAATAGTCATAGATAGATAGATAGATAGATAGATAGATAGATAGATAGATAGATAGATAGATAGATAGATAGATAGATA
>JAOXNZ010000199.1:8973353-8996498 GCA_028566095.1 Kryptolebias brasiliensis
TGTCAGCTGAAGTACTTTTGTTTTTTTTGCTGTTCTTTTTATTTAAAGCTTTATATAAATGGCACAAAAATTTTATCAACGTTAGTGCTGTATATCATATAGACAGTGATTCTTCTGATCACTTGAGGGGTCAGTAAAAGCAACAAATTCCCTTTTAACAGACAAAATTTAACACAAGATCAGAGTTGGGGAGAACAAGGAAACAAATGATTGCTTCCAAACAACAAACTCTGAAAACGTTTGAAGGAGCGGTAAAATGTGAAATAAAAGGGACAAACTTCAACAGAGTGAAACAAAAAAGTTAAAGATACGCAATCGTGTCATATAAATGCCACATTATTGGCTAATCTCACCCTGTTTCTGTTGTAACAATTCCTCTGCAAAAGCCTCTCAGTCGATTGTTTACAAGAACATTCTTTGTGCATATTAAAGCCTTTTTTTGATTAGGCACAATTACAAAACGTTTAGTAAGTAATTCTCTTCCTCAGTTTCATCAAAGTAAGGGTAGTATCTCGCTTGGCTGACAGTTGGAGACTAGTTGGTGACTTAAACCCAAGGAAATTGTTGGGTTTTCAGCTGAAGTGAATTTAATGTGTGGACTGCTTTCAAAATGGCTTCCTATGCTGTGCACATTATTTCATTCCCCAACCCCACCAACATCATACCCACATGGGCTCGCTTTGTACACACCTCTGCAGCTGCCACCCACATTTAGGATTTAGTCTAGTGGAGTGCACTGGACCAGTAGTTTTAAAATTATTAATATTTGTTATTGGTGATAGTTTTAACATAAGATTCAAGATCCTTTATTTTTGTTGCATGTGTAGTTATACAAGTTATCCAGAACCACTCTCTGCAATTAATGAAAAACCATTTAAAAGGAGGATAAAAGTAAGTTAATTAATCATGAAAAGATAACCTGGCCATGCAGGTGTCAAGGTACAGCTTCTACGCTCTAGAAATAATGGAAACGTTGAGAAAATTGACATGACTCAACTTCTAGGGAGAAAATTTGTCATGCAGAAATTTTAAACATGATCAAAAATTCAAGCAATGAGGCTGTGAGTTTCCGCAACCCGCACGAGGAAACTGATGTCGTCGCAAAAGATTTGAGACTTTTTGGAGACTGCTTCCTAAATGCTGTTCACCAACTAGTCGCCAGCAGTCACAGCCCAGTGGGATACCACCTTAGTCCTTAAATTGATTAAACACTTTTTGGATGACTGAAATCTTTCATTACACTTGTTTACTAAGCTACTTACAGGTTCATTGAAGAATATATCAGATGAAGCATAAGCATATCTGTGCTTGTGCATGTGGCACAACACAAAGAGAACCCAGTCATATTAAAAGTCCTATATAGGGCTATTGATGGTCACTGAAAGTGTGCACACACCCACAAATCACTCTGCTCTTCCCAAAGAAACACTCAATTCACCTCCAGTCCTCCTCCTAAAGTGACACCATACTATTTCTGTCAAAATGCTGGTTCTCCGGGGGAAAAATGTTTGACCAGTATCATGGCTCCCAAACCTCTACTCAAGCTCTTCTGTCCACACGAGTTTAAATTTAGACGAGGAGGGGGGGGAGTGGCACTGTGGTTGTGGAGGTGGAGCCGGGGTTGAGGAGGGGGGCCATCAAGAGGCAAAGAGGCACATGAAAGGGGAAGAGGGGTCTTATCTGTCGAGAGATGGAGCAGGAAATAGCGGTTTGAGGAATAATTTGCGGCGGAGAGCGGAGAGAGAAAAGCAATCACGGCTTAAAAGGGCTAGTGTGGAGAGGGGCTATTTACCGGAGAATGAGACTGAAAGCGCTTTCGTTTTTCTTGTCTCCTTGCTCCACCCCTCCCAGCTCCTCGCAACCCCCTCCCCTCCAGTGTCTGGGCTGTAGAGGCTGATAGGAGGAAGAAAGTTAGTGTGAAGGGCTGTCACCTGCTTTACTTAGACGTTCATCAGCCAAAATGGCTTCAGCACGAAAAGTACACAATGTCAAGTATTTCCTAACACGATGCAGGTGACAGTGGTTTTTAACCTTTTTTTTTTTTCCTTAAGGCTAAGTGGCTTTTTAAACTGCTGCCTTTCACCAACAAATATGTCTCAGAGACAAAATTCAATTCAAAAGATACGCACTATAATTTAGCTGTCCGGGAAAGAAAACACTTCAGTTTTATTTTTGTTTTGACATTTTTACCTCAAAAACTTCCCCAAAGCATATTGATAAGAGCTGAAAACTGAGGTGAAATGGCTTATAATATTAATGTATTCAATCATTCATTCTTTTAGTGTATTGACTTTATTCACTCCTTTAATTTTCCTGTTTCGCTCCATTTTCTCTCCTCTGTGCTGCCTCCCTGTTTGCTGTATCAGGGGAGGACCGTTTTAAGGACCCACTGAGCTGGGAAATGGTGGGAAAAAACCTCTGCGCTATGTCCATCCAGGGAATTGTGATGTTCACCCTTACAATCCTCATCCAGTACAAGTTCTTCTGCAAACCAAGGTAGAGGAATCAAAGACACGGTATGGTTTTGAAACTGACTTTTTAAAGCCGTGGTATACCCTGAAAGCAGAAACCACGGCATGCCTATATTTGACCAAACAGATAATATGACAGGGAGGCAATGCAAGTTTAGAAAAGACAGTTGTTGTTTTTATCACATTTGTTTCACCCCAGCCTCATCCCAAAGAATATGTTTTTTTTAATAAGCATTAAACAAGCTCTAAATAAAAGAAGTTTACCTACATATAACCTCTCTGTGTTCATGTTTCTCCCAGTCGTACTTCTCTTGTTTGATGTTATATACAGACATCTGATTAGTCTTTCATCCTCTGCATTTTAAACCCTAACTAAATTTTTTGTCGTTTTTGTTAAAACATCTAAAATCGCAGAAACCTACCAAATTTTCAATTTTTAAATTTTTTTTTATTTTTTGTAATTGCGGTTTTCTCTAAAATGAAAGTTGCCATAGAAACTAACGTCTGTGGTTTGTGCCGCTTGTGAAAATTGCAGAGAATGTTTCACTGAGCTTAAACTTTGACTGAGATAATTAGTCATGCTGGTTAACTTTAATTTTAATGAGGGGTGTTCATAACTGTGTGTGACTCTGTCTCTGCCAGACTTATTTCCGTAAAGCCACCATCTGCGGAGGAAGAGGATATTGATGTTGCCCGGGAACGTAGGCGCGTGTACGAAGGCAAAACTCAGAACGACCTGCTAACGATCTATGACCTGACTAAGGTATGCTGCCACGGTACAACACACTGGCTCAGTTTTTGGGCATTCAGGCATGCCTTTCGACATTAAACCATCTCTTCAAAGGGTTTTTAACATACAGGGCACACTTGTGCAGTTTTACAGATGTATTACATAAAAGGTGATGGTTTCTGAGTTTGGGTGGCACAGCAGCGTAGTGGTTAGAGCTGTCGCCTCCCAGCAAGAAGGTTGCAGGTTCGCATCCCGGCCTGTGGCCTTTCTGGGTGGAGTTTACATGTTCTCCCTGTGCACACGTGGGTTTACTCCGGGTACTCCGGTTTCCTCCCACAGACCAAAAACATGCATTTTAGGTTCATTGGTAACTCTTAAAAAATATTGTCCCTAGTTGTTCCGACCCGGAATGGAGAAGTGGTTAAAGAAAATGGATGGATGGTTTCTGAGTTTGGTTTGGTTGAGTTTTCATGCTTTTTGTTTCCATGTTCTCAGTCTGTCTCGGATTCAGTTCTTTGGACGGTTTCCCTTTGTTTTGGGGTTTTATCATCTCCTACTTGATTGTTTTTTTTTGTACCTGTTTTTGTTTTAATCATCTTGCTCGTTTTAGCGTCTACACTGACGTTCTTTAAGTTTCGTCAAACTCTGGTCAGTGGTTCTGACATCAGTTTTTTGCTACAAAGTTATTTCCATAGAAATCTGTGGTTATTTGCAACCACAAATGGCAGCAGCAGATAGTTGTGGCACTTTTGTCTCAACCTGGAGGACTTCGGCAGGATATCATATCTGGAATAACTATGTAATGTAAATTATTGGCAGTTTAAAGGTTTTTTTTTTTTAAATAGTCTTTTCATAAACCTCTATGCCATTTTTGAGATTTGAGTTGTTTTAAGACAACCCACTTTAGACTTGACCCCACTCAGACTAGGTGCTAGCTCATCAATCGGGTCAAAACTAAACTTTTTGTCCAAACTGAAGTCATGCAAAATTCCATCTCCAACAGGTAAGTTATTTATTCATAACTTTTCTACAGAATGTTGAAAGTTGTTGTAATTTGCTTCTTTAAATCTACTTTTGCAGTTCTTACTTCCTGTTTTATTTTGAAAGTCTATTCTTTGTTCCTCTTTCCTGTCACCTGGTTTTCATCACTGTCAGCAGACCTGTTTCCTCATTTTATGATGATCTCCCCTGTTTATATCTATATCTCCCAGATTAGTCATTCTTTTGACAAATTCTCGTTGTTCCTGCTCCACTCTTGTGCCTGTCATGCTCGTTCGTTATTTCAGTTGTCTTCGCTCCGCTTCACGTTGTTTACTTCAGTTTGTTGGTAGAAAATAAAAAGTTCACTGATTTGCCTGCCTGCCTTCCTGCTGCCTGTGTGTTCTGCATTTTATTCCCTCAAACCAACAATTTGTGATAGTTTATTTGATTTATAGTGGATCAAACCTGCAGATAAACCAAAGCTGACTGTTTTGTTTTTTTTAAATAAACAAAAGAACGAAAAGTGACATTTTATTTTATTATGTATAAAATTCTGTTATCACGAGACAAGCCAAAGCGGAGAACAGCCTAACAGTACCTGTAATTATTAATTTTGATCAGATTTTTCTTGCGATTACAAGTTTTCATTATCTTCAGTAACCAAGCTAGTTTTATCTTTTTTTCTCAAGATAACACGAAGAAGAGCTTTGTTTTCTAAAACTAAAAGGTGCAAAATAAGTAGTTTGTGTTCCACCCAGTCTCATCCTTCAGTATCGCTGTCTTGACCCGTGGAGCTGATCTGAAACAGAAATGGGTCGACATTTTCAGCTTGAATGAGTTGTCAGCACGACTCTCCTCATATCTGCAGAAGAAACATTCATTTTGTTTAATTGTGATATTGAAATTATTTCTATTTATCAGAAGAAAATGAGTTGTTTTAGGTTAAAAGAAATAATATTAACCCATTATCTCAAACGAACAAGCTCATGAGATAATTTAGTTATCTTAAGAAAATGACAACTTGTTTTCTTGAGGTAAGGTTATGAAAACAAATCTTTAATCATGTCCTCTCTTGTTTTCCGTACAGGAAGGCCAACAAAAGGTTTATTACCCCCTTTAATTCATCAAAGTTCGTAACTTTTTATTTTGCGTTCTTTACTTTTCCTCTTGAACCTTTACAGTGGTTTCCATGTTTGCCCATGATCAAGCTTAGTCATTTATTTTGTGCCTTACAGCTGTAGAGTATTTACAATTTACATTTTTATATACATTTCCGTTTCTGTTCCCACTTTGCCATAAGGCTTTCTGGTCTGGCCTAATTCTAACTCCTCTAACTTCAGGATCAGAAACTTAGTTTGTCTGTGAATAAATCATGTGGGGGTGGAGAGGTTTTTTTCAATTCTTGCTCTTTTCTACTCACACCTGTATTATTCCATGTGCAGGTAAAAAAGAAAGCCAAGATGCAAATTCATAGATTTCTCAAATGGGCTTAAAAAATGAAACAAGATTTGCTTTTTATTTATTTATTTTTTTTGCTATAAAGGCTTTTGCTCACGTATAGCTCTGGCCCTCATTGCAGTAGCAGAAGTCATGCGTGCCAAGGCAGTGTGTGTGTGTGTCCCAACACCAGCAGGATTAATGTTTCCTCCAATGGCAGATGTTCCCTCCCTGCGGGCAGCGTGGCAGCAGGAAGTGTCACGGCAGCAGCCTGCTTTGCACCTTCGACGCCGACAGTTGGCTGATCTAACAGCCAGCCCAACCCCCCCTCATTTTTTTTTTTTTTTAGCGTCTTCCCACTTCGCTTCACTTCTCTACTCCCTTGGTCTTCTCAGTCTTACCGTACTTAATCTTTCGCTTATTGCTCACTCACACAGTTGCGCACCGTGCTCTCAGGGATAATTACCGAACAAGTGAAACAGTCGGATGGGTAATGTTTTGCAAATCATCTTTCAAGGTGGGGAAAGAAATGAGGGTGGGGTTGTATGGTTGTTCAGTTTACAGCAAAAATTTGTTGAGCTTGATTTTTTTATTTTTTTTTTCTCTACTGCATCTATGAGGAGAAAATAAATAAACAGAAAGCAAAGTTGCTTAAAAACATCACGAAAGAGTAAAATTTGATTTGGTTGAACTGCTGCTCAGCTTTTGGACACCAATGAAGGGATAGTCTGGTGATTTTTAAAGATATATGCTGTCAAACATGTATCAGTAGTTAGTACCTTATCAGCTGAGTATGGTGAAAAGGGCAAAAGTCTTTGGCTAGGCTAGGCTAGGCTAATGGCTAGTGAAACCGGTACCCCTTTATATTGTTTTTCAGGCGTATAAAACAACTGTGTCTTTAAAATGTCAAGCTTGTGTGCTGCATTAGCTAATATTAAACCTCCACAGTTTTGCATGAAACCATTTGTTCAACGTTTTCTCATCTGAACGATATCCTTGTTACAATGTGAACGTTGATCTCCTGAGACAGGTGAATTTATCAGTCCACCAGTGTTGCCAACTCATCAGTGACAAAAGTAGCTATTAGTTATCCTAAAAGTTGCTAAATGATGTCATCATCTAAATTGTCTAATTGACCATAATTAACCCTGTGCATGTAATTGTAATGGGAACTGAAGAGAGGAATAACATTGTGGAAGAGACATTGGTTAAAAAAAAAAAAAAGAAAAAGCCAAGTAAACATAGAACTACAAATGAACTTGTCACAGTTTCAACACTCCTCTTTTACCCTCCTCCTTTTAAATTATTATTTTTTAATACTTGTTTGGTTTTTAACCTTATGGTCCACTTAGGAGCTGACAAGTCACAGAAAGAAATGAATGTTTGCATCCACACACTGACCGTAAACTAAATATAGCGACAAAGGTGCTGAGTTGTCAGTTTGCCGGGAGTTGAGTAAACCTTTGGACCGACCGGACGCTCATATCAGGCAGACTGACATATTTAACAGCCTCAGGAGATCAGCATCGGTTGAGAAAACAGAAACAAACTAAACAAACGGTGTCATGCTAAAGTGTAGAGGTTCAGTATTAGCTAATGTAGCATTCTTTCACACCTGAAAAACAATATAGAAGCTGCCTTGGCTTTACTAGCTTTTAGCCTAGCCTGGAGAAAGCCTTTTGCCCTTTTCCCCATACTCAGTGTTCAGTATTTGATGTCACGGCTGATAGAGTACTAACTACTGAAAACTGTTTGACAGAACATCCCTTCAGAAAACACCAGACTATCCTTTTAAAGTTGACAGTTTGTCTCCGAGGTGACACGTTCCCGCATCACTGTAGAAAAACAGCAGTGCATTGGCAGAAGGCATCAGGATTCTTCATGCGGTGCCCTCATTGACTCCCACAACAGCTGTGCCCCATCCATTAGTTGGGCGGGGGGGTGGTTTAGATAACAAATTGATCAATGAGCGCATGGCTTCGGTGGCCACACGCCACAGGCTGAACCCTGTCATAAATCTGAGCATGCCTCTGAAGCGATCGACAGGCCATCAATCACACGTCAGATTCCTGCCCCCGGCCCCCCGCTGCTTTGATCAGGAGAGTTTTGTTAGGTGCCCCACCTGCGAGCCTCTACTTAGCTTTATCTTCTCTGCTGTAATCGATTAAGACTGTAATGGAAGTGTGGCTGTCTGTGAGCATCATCCAGACCCACTGCTGTCAGTTTAACCTTCCACACGGTGGTTAAAATGACAGGAAAGATTTCTTGTGACAGACGTTCGAGTTTAGAGGACTAGGAGATGAGTGGCAACTTTACGTTGGCTAATGTGATAATGTGTGCCCTTGGACGTGAACTGCTACAAATCAGACTTCTTTGACAAGTTTGAACCCATCATAAAAAAGCCTACTGATCTCCCCTTTAAAGTTTTCATAAGGTGAAAATTTTTCTTTTTATACATTCTTATTTCCCTTACTTGTTTAAGTTTCTGATTTATCTAAAATCTGTCTTTGGGGAGTTTCTTCCCTTTCATATTTATGTATATGTTTGTATTGTGGATTATTAAGTCATTTAATTGCCATCAATACCTCGTTCCAGCTATTATCAAAGTGGTTTTTTTTTAAACAATTATCCACACTTGATATGAAGCAGCTTAGGATCTACAAACAAAAAGTAGAACTTGTTACACGTAATTTAAACCTTTATCATCTACTCTGCATTACGGTTACTCACATCAATTTTTATGTTTTTTGACAGTCTAAATAAAAACAGTAGCAGTTTCTGTAGCACTTCTGGTTCACCCTGGGGCACTAATTTACTAACAACATGCTCCTTACTGACCTGTTAAAAAACACTTCTTCTGAGTACCTAACAATAACACCTTTTTGTTTGTAAGTCCTGAAAATGACAGACCACACTTTTACGTTCCATTTTTTTACAAATCTGTGTGAATATTTTTGCACATTTACCAAAATATCACATTCAGAGATCCAAGCTAGGATCTGAAAACACAAATCTATATGTAAGAACTGCATATCTGACATGTTCCAATCATCTGAAGAATCATCCGCTTATTATGACAGCTACACGGGTGCTCACGTCAGAGAAAAATGTTCCTGTATTTGCTGAAATCCATACATGCATGCTGCTTTGATGTGGATTTATCTTGGAAAACTATCATCTAAAAGTGGTATGTTTAATCCAGGTTGATAAGTACTGAGTGCAGCTGCCAGGTGGCTCTGAACGAATGATGGGTTTCTGCAAAGTCTGCTTTGATCAAATGCTTTTCAAATGTCAACTGTGTAATAAATGTAATGTCATTGTTTGTAAGGCTTCAAGCAGCAGGCATAAGTTTATATTTTGCTTGTTGGCATTCAGAATATAGCTGCCTTTAAATGAGAGAATGCAGAGAGCACTTCACGGTAACACACAGCAATAATGGAGAAGTATGTTCAGCATGAAAAGTATAACAAAAAACCAACTCTTTCATGTCTCTAAAGAACACAGTGTTGTCCTTGACTTTGAATGCCAAATGTCTTAACTGTCTCTCTCGACAAACAGCAACAAAGGTCCCGTCTTGTCTTTTATGCAAAAGTCTGACAACACTGCTTTCAAGCCAGATTGTAAACATGTTATCAAACTGCTACATATTCAGAAATATGGGGAAACCAAGTCAAGCACTAGCTCCCTTATTTTGTCACCTGTCGGTTGTTTAGAGGCCAATAATTATATTTACTAAAAGTCAGGGTTTCTGTGCTTTAATGTTAAAGTGAGATCTCACAATTAAGCAGGCTCTGATTAGGGAGCCTTAAAAGCAGACTGCTTAATAAGGCTCATCTGTTGCCAAGGCTGCGGATTCATGTTTGATGAAACATCAACTGCTTTCCTTTTTTTTCCCACTGTTATTTTCAGAAAGCCTGCTTTTTTGTGTTAAAAAGACACCTAAACGGCATGTAAATTGTTGATAGGCTAAAATCAGGCTAAATTTGAGCTAAAAGTGAAAACTTTGTAGGCGTTCAAATGTAGTTGTAGATGTTGAGTAGGTTGAAGAGTGGGGATATTGCCAAGATTGGCAAGAACGAAAAGGGCTTCCTCTGTAGGACTCAAATTTGAGATCTCTTTTCAACGTGTTTTTGTGCATCCTAGTGAGCTAACAAGGTGTTACCACACTAGCTAAAACTAAGCTAAATTTGTTTTAAAAGTGAAATTGTTGTGAAGGTCCAAATCTAGTTGTAAATGTTAAATAGATTGAATAAACACCAGGTCTTCACTGAGATCTGCCAAAAATGAATTGGGACTTAAACTTGAGGTTTCTGTGCTTCAAAGGTTTTAAGCATCTTAGTGACTTGCATTTATGACAAGTTATTGACTTAAGTTGTGTGCTTTACATGATTTTAGTTTTTTGGATGGTATATACTTTGACCTAAAGAGGTTACCAGCTCAGGCTAAATGCAATCTACATTTAGTAAAGATATTTGGAGCTAAATGATCCCTACAACTAGGCTCAACAGTGAAATCATGTATTTTTCTCAGTGTACTAGTTCATGGATTTTGCATGCATCTTTTTATTTTCTGATAGTTTTCAGTCTGCTGAAGGGTTGAGGTGGAGAAAACAGTGATTTCTGGCTAATATTGTAAGTTTAAAATGCATTTATTTATTTTTCAAGGCAACTCAAGTCTCAGAGAGCTGTCCATGGTCCTGAATCATGAACCAAAAGGTTTTTGAGTCTAAAACCTAAATTCTTGACAGTGTTTTGATTGTGTTGATGTTCCGAGTTGGATTGCCTGGAGAGCTGACCCCTCTCACTGACGTTGTGGATTGCTACTCATAAATGTCTTTGAGATCTTTGCTCTTTGTTTAGTTCCCACCAAGGTAGCCAAGCCCACTAGATGTGCTTGAAGTTTCTGTCCCAGTTTATAAATTAGTTGCAGCGTGTGAGTGCGGGTTATTGGGGCACTGTTGGAAAGAAGTTCAAAGTTGGTGCAGATTAGCTCATAAATGGTGTCTCTGCGGTCACAAATACTTATTCTAATGTCTTCTGTTCTGTGCAACTTTATTTTAATAGGTTTTTTTTTCTCCCATCTGGCTCGCTCTGAATTTTTCAAATTATCCATTGTTAAAATTTATTTCCTCCGTGTTTTGCCACCCCTCTTTTCTCCTTCCTCTTGCCACCTGCCTCTTCCATCTCGCCTCCTCCCTGCTGCTATGGTCTGTCGCTCTATTTTCTTCTCCTGCCATCCACTCCTCTATCTCTCTTGCCGTCTGCTGCCCACCCTCCTCCAGCCTCCCGCCTTCTCTCTGGCTGCTTGGTTGATTCATTGTATTGTCTGCTCGCTGCAGGTATACCCTCGGAAGAGCACCCCTGCTGTGGACAGGCTATGTGTGGGCGTACCTGCTGCAGAGGTGAGCCAGATGCTGCTGGATCACACAAGGAAGTTTTCAAGCAGAAAAGTTTGGGGGCTCTGTGTGCCCAAAACTCATCGGGAGAAAGCATTTTTTGTTTTCTGTTGATTTTGCAAATAGAAATCCGAATAATAAGAACTGTCTTTTAAACACAGTTTAGGGAAGACAGAAAAACAACAAGCAACATGTCCTCATAGGTCTGTTTAGTGTGTGTGTTTATGTGTGTGTTGAAAACACACATGTAGCACAGAGTAGCAACTGGGGTTGTTGAGCAAAATGATCTAATTTATTTTTGTACACTTGTCATCTGGCAATAGGAAACCAAATTAGTTAAGAGTAACAAACTGAAACTGACAAACTGTGTAAAGCTTTTTCTTTATAACATGTTAGACATTACACAGGGCTTAAATCCTGTCTTGCACACACATACACACATTGGAAGCTTGATTTAAACACAATCTCAAAAGCTGACAGTCATTCGTGCTCAGTGGGCTTTTCCTGCTGGTATCCATCCTCCCTGTCAGTGTTTACCCAAAGCCCAGTGTAAATGCCAGCGGAATATTGTGATTCGCGGGGCTCTGCTGATCACACACTGAATTTCCATGCATTATTTACATCGAGCTTAGCCTTCCTCTAAGCATTCACCAGCGCAGGTCACAAACAAGCAGGGATCAATGAATGACAGGAATCAAATATTTATGCCAAAGCCAGAGTACCTAAGGCAGGGTCACATGACCGCTGGGATCCAAAGAGATGACTTCCTGTCACACGGATGCCGTAAAATCAGTCGCATCAGGAAGAAAAGACAGGAGGGAGGATATTGTTGTAGCAATTTACAAAGGCAAGACGAGAGGCTCTGGGACTCAACAGTGTTTGCTTCTCTGTTGATTTACTGCCTGCTTTGTTCGTGTACACAACATATCAGTTTGTTATTCTGTAAAGCACTGAACTCGTCATGCACAAGCTGTAAATTATAGCTTCCCATTATTTGCCACAAATAGATATTTACAAGGGCTGTAACGGTTCATGTATTTGTACTGAGCTGTCACAGTACAGACGTCTGGTGTGTGCAACCAGACGAAGAATTTCAGTCACAGGCAATCACTACTTTTTTTTTTTTTTTTTAAACAGCATTTGACTAAAAGCCACAACAACAAAAAAGCAGAAGAATATAGCTATATAGGAATAAAGGATTCTGCACCAAAGCCAGTTCAGACGACACACAGGCGCTTGAAGATCTGCCTGTTTGTTTCAAATCAGCGGTGTGAAAAGAGACGTGGACCTACGGAAAGCCAAAAGGGTCGTAATTTGCAAAGTTTGAAACAACTTCTATCTAATAATCTCTGGTAAATATGCCACCAGGCAATTATCCTTCAAACAGTATGGCCACCCCGCTAAACTCTTCATGATCTTCCCAACCATTTAGATTGAGGTTACATTGTGTGAAACTTAAAAAAAAAAAAAGAAAATCCTTCATTGTAAAAGCAATCATGATCCTGCTACACTCTTAGTACTCGCCAAATAGTTTTTTTTCTGCTATTTGTTTGTGTCCTTGAGATGCTCTGTTGTGCCCTCATCACGTTCTATACGGCCCTGGCACAAATGTTATGGACTGCATCGGGATGCAGCTACATCCTAGAAGATCACACAATGCTAGCGCAGCACTATTACCATAGATATTATGTCTGAACTAGGTTGTTTCCATGACATTATTACAATTGCAGTTGTAGCCTAGGCATGGCCAGTCTTGCTTCACATTCTTGACGACCATATCACACCACTGCCGTAGGCCCCACAGATATGCTGCCATTACGATATGAACCCACCATGACCTTGATTTTTGTGCACGCTCAAAAATTACTGTAGACCCTATCACGTTCTATCACATGTAATTGGGGAACCTGCTGTGTTCCTGAAGCCCCTGCTAAGACACTTCCAAAGCCATCAACGTTCTGGCTGGATTTTATGCTGTAACGGGGTGGTTATCTTGGTTCAAGGGGGTTTTAATAAGTGACGCTCGTCGATGAACAGCACACCTATGCTAACCTAGCGGACTGTATAACATTTGCATTGTATTTTCACATTAAAAAAAGTTATTCAGTTCTGTCTTGCCTTTTGTTTTGCATCGAGTCAAGAGCAAATTAATGTAAACAAACTGGGTTTTTTTGTTTTTTTTATGGGATTTTATACTATTTTCTTTTTTAAATAATACCATTCAGTTTTGGAGTTTAGCAAACTTTTTTAACCCATGACCTGTTAACAGTTCAAATAAAACAAAAACATAAAATAAGAACAAACATTTTTTAATATTATATGGAAGTTACTAACAACCCTACCTTGCTGTACACGGCCAAACAAGGTGGTTGGATTTTGTGCCTCTTGCTTCTGCAAGGGTTGTTGCTCATTTAAATGAAGTTTTTAACAAATAGCTTTTTAATTTTTTTATTTATTTATTTTTTTTGTCGTATCAAACAGTGACCCCAAAAATTGACGAATCCGAACCGTGATTTATGTGAAGCGTTACACTCCTAACATTTACATTCTGTGGTTTTCCTAATGGATGCCGCCCTCTGTTGTCTTCACCAGTGTTTTGGTTTGCTGGGTATCAACGGAGCTGGGAAAACCACAACGTTCAAGATGCTGACGGGAGACATCCCAGTCTCCAGTGGAGAGGCCTTCCTAAACGGCTACAGGTGAGGCGCCAAGTCCCACTACTGCACTGAGTAACTCATCTCAATTAGCCACCCAAGATAGCTGCTCAGGTGGGGATCGAGTTGTAGTTTTTTTTTTTTTTTCTTTTCGCCTCCATCTCTCGCACTCTTTTTTCATAACTTCAGTTTCTGTTCTATATTCTGCCCTCCTCTCTACCTTTGGTGCTCTCTTGCCTCTTCATTGCAATATTCTGAGCTGAGCTGAAGACTCTGCTCTCTTTCTCTTGCACATATTTCATTCCTTTTGACATTCTCACCCTGTACCTGCTTCTTTTTTTTAGTTTTGTTTCAGCCTTACAAAAATCAGCCATAAAGAATTGTTGCACATGGAGTTAAAAAAAAAAGAAGAAAAAAAAAAAAACACCTTGACAACAGCAATATGAAGACACGAACAACTTGAGAGAAACTAGGCTTGCTGTTTCTTATTTTTAGGAACAGACAGCTCTGTTTCCTTTCTCTAGATGTGTGTGTGTGCATCTCTTAGCCGGCGCGCTCGAGAGTGTCACAGCGGTTGCTATAGATGCTCATTTATACATCTGGTAATTGACTTTGTGTTCAACAAAGGAGCAGAGCTGTATGGAGCGAGGTCTTACACAGCGCTGTTAATGTTGATTAATGTGGGTGATAGTGATCAAAGAAAAATCTCTAAGACCTTTAGGGGAAGCAGCTGAAAAGAGAGGAAAAACAGATGTGAGCTGGCAACACCCACTCTTCTGTTTTCATCTCATTATACTCTCTCTGTGTGCATTGGCATGAGGAGTGATCAGCAGAAGAGAGAAAGAGAGAGCAACAGTTCTTAAATGGATATTTCTTGCTCTCCTGGCAATTCTCTCTCTCTCTTATCAGTAATGTTTTTGGGGGGGCTCGCGAGGAGTTTGGGCCTGCGTTCGACTTTCTTTAACTGCCAGCCTGACAAATGGTGAAAAGAAAGCTACCAAGCTCACTTTGGGTGGGAGCTCGCTGCTTTTCTCTTGCTGTCAACGACCGAGAAAAGACTGACAGCAAAGGTGTTTGAACTGATTTGTGATTGAGTTGGAAGAATGAGGCCAAAAAATGTTTGTGTGGCCACAAACACAGCATTTATTGGTTTTCAAAAGACTTTTCTTAAGTATCTTAGCCCCCCTTCATTGTGGATAGTCTTTGTAAGGTCTTGGAGAGGTCTTCAGGTGAATATAAAGAATGTAGTGGGCTCCTGGTGATAGGGTTTTGAGCAGGTACAACACTTCTGTAGCGAGGTCGTGATGGTGTATCATTGTGGTGGCAGCATATCCCTGACACTCCCAGCCACCGGTGTGGGCTGGTCAACAAGAAATCAAAGCAGGACTGACCATGATGGCCTCATGCCTAGGCTACGCCTGTCATTGTGCCAAGGTCATGGAAGCCACGTACCAAAGAAGTGACACCCATAGCAGTAGCGTCATGCTGTATTTAGCATCTTCCACCTGTGATCTAATCAATCAGGATAATTTTTGCTTTGAAGTTATGAAGTACTGATTAGGGGAGAAATAGGGTGACCCTTTGGAGACATGAACTTCATTGAAATTCCCATTTTACCAATAATTTTAAGGAAAACATCAATAACTCTGTAATGAGGTGTTAGCTGAAGGGCTCATTTTTATTTTATGTTTTACATGAAGCAGACTGTGTGCACTGCTTTGAAATGAGTCACCTCCTTAATTGTTGCCAGCCTTTCATAAAGGCAAGCAAATAATAGGGTGTGCAGCATTTGTGTGTTGATTTGTCTGTCTGTTAGCAAAATATCCCATGAACCGGTGGACAAATTTGAATGAAACGCTCCAAAAGTAATCATTGAATGTTATAATCTGATGTAATATAATATTTCCTAACTAAGACAGATTTGGAAAGCAAAAATATATTTTAGAACAATTTGGAAAACTGCAAAACCAAAACATTTTTTATTTATTGCCAGTATGCTGGGTTAAGGCTTGAATTTCATTTTTTTCTACTGTCAAAATTGTTCTGGTGGCCTGTTCCTGCCTCAGCCAAAGGCCAGCACCGACACTTATCATGAACCTTTCTCAAAGCGGGAACAAAACACAGAATTAGATGACTGGAGCCTTCAGTTTGGCAGAGCCTTGTTGGGATTTATCAGTTTGAAGACACATCAAGTCACATTTCGCTTCCCCGAGGCTGACCGTTCCTCCTGCACAATAACATTTAGGAAAAAAATATAATCTTTGAGAAACAAAGCAGCTGTGAAACGATGAAAAAAGAAAATCATGTGTGTGTGACAGGCAGTCGTGTGTGTGTGTGTGTGTGTAGGTTTTTGTCTGTTTGTTTCAAAAGTAATGTTTCGGTGACATTTCAATGAGATTAAAGAACGCGAGATGTTTTGTTTCGCCTCTTTGCATGGGTTTGTATCAAACAGAAACACGGGCTTTTACTGGGTCAGCTCTGGTTTTCTGTTTCTTATCAAGTTATTGAAATATTTGATGACTGTCTAAGTCAGTTTTGATCACATTTAAACATAAATAAATCAATGCTTTCTGCTTTCTAACTGTTTGCTGCCTCGTACGGCATTTAAAGCAACAGTTCTGATCTTTTGAAGTTTGGTTCTGTGGAAAAGTGATAAACAATTAATATCTTACCTTTTGTAGAAAGCTCTTTCAACAGTCTTACGCAATCCTTATGCCTACCAGACCCACTTTAGACAAATCAGAGATCAGGGACCAGCTTGGCTGCCAAAATCCATGCAAAAAAAACGTAACTTTTAGCACTCTTGTTTAGTTCTTAGACATTATTTCACACAAAGTTTTGACCAAAACTGGTAGCAATTAACCAAGCTATTCAAGAGCCACTGTCGTATAGATATGTGGTGGTAGTATTTAAATACTTTTTAATATTTAAATAAAAGTTTTTTACAGGTTTTTGATAAATAACATAAATATTTATCAATATAAAATGTTCCAGATGTTCAGGAGATCAGGAGTAGAGATTAAGGCATTTTTTATTGATTGTATCTGAATATGGGCCATACTGTTCCTGATCTCTGTTGTCAACCGAGTGTTGTGGATTTTCAGCAGCCATGTTGTAATGGCTGCCGTAAAACATTGTGATGTTATCTGCCAACATATCTGGAATATGGAAGTATTTTAAATCACAAAATGAGAGGTACTTGCGACATTTTGTGGCGGTAGCGATAAAGTTACATTTAATGCACCTTTTTAATTAGACATTTAGAATCCAAACACTGTGCTGAGTATACAGAGCTCGCCCAGCTTAAGCAAGCGCAGCTAAGCAACGCACTTTAAAGAAAACTATAAGGAGAAGAGACAAATTTTCACCGGATCGATGAGGCAAAAAAGATTACAGAATGGGTGACTAAATTTGTCACTAGATGACCACACACCACATTGCTGTGGTGAAAAAAATGGGTTTTTGTTTTCTTTTGGAGCTGATGAAACCATAATATGTCTGACCCCTCTGACATTACGTAACCAACACAGAACTACCAGAGCTGGATGAACAAGTTCACCTTTACATGGCTCTTTTTTTGTCTTGATTTTAATAATTTCAGTATATTCATGGTATGCAATCTGCAAGCCGGTGCTGTAATACAAATACTTGATTGTGATTTACTATTGACTGATACTTGTTTTCTTATGACGAAACCAAACTACCAAGTTTATTCTAAAATTAATCACAACGTTCAAGTATTGATTCATAGGCACCAAAAAAACTACAAATAAATGAGAAATATGCTGTGACACTACAGAAAGACCAGCGAGGCATCACAGTAGCTGATATAGTTCAAGAAATAGTACTCACTTCCACATACTGTATCTATGTACTCATGACTCTGGAGTGGCTTTATTTATCACTACCAGTTGTTGTAAAAGATTTGCATGAAGTTAATGCCAATTCACAACAAAAGTCATACCAGTGCACTATACTAAAAAGCAAGCACAAGGGCAACAGTAGAAAGGAATGACTCTGTTTTATCAGGAATAATAAAATGATTTATTTAGAATCAGGCTCAGGACAGGGAGGCCATCTGCCTTGGCTTAATTGTTCACAACCTTTCCACAATATTCCACTTCAAAAGATCTGAAGTGTTCCTTCATTGTGACCTCGAATATCTTACTTTGAACATGAATGGCATCCATTTTGATAAACTTCATATGTTTTGTTTTCCCCAGCATACGGACAGAAATGAGATATGTTCACCAGAACATGGGCTACTGTCCACAGTTTGACGCTATCAACGATCTTCTGACGGGACGAGAGCACCTGGAGTTTTATGGCAGGTTAAGAGGGGTACCAGAAAAAGAGGTTGCCACGGTAATCACTGCACTTTTCTCAATAAGTTTCTCAAACATTTGTCTTGGTCTTTTGTGTTGCACTTTTGTTGTGACCAAAACCAATTGTCAACAAGCTGCAAAGGAAAAAAAAAACTGTATCTATTACAAAACACTAATCATTTTTCATTCTTTTAAGCATGGCTTTCATTTGTTTTCAGCATTAAATTGCCTATTTGATAAAACGCATGTAGGGGAAGCTGAAATTTGTGTTGAAGTTATGGATAACCTCAATAGGAGAAGGCATGCATAATGAAAAATGGCCCGTGGAAGAAAAGCAGCAGCTGTGGCTTATGGCTCTACATTATTAACAGTGCCCAGTGGTGTGGCCTGCTCTGGGTCGATTCTCTGCTCTTCTCTCACACTGCCTCCTTCTTTAGCTGAAAAATCAAAAGAGAATGGGGCTGGCAGTGACCATAGGCCCTCGACTCAGTGCCAGGGCTTTGATGTCTTAGCTGCAATGTAAAGGGACCTAGTTCTGCACTGCTAGAGTAGCTCCAAACGATTCACTTGGCCCATTGTGTTGGTTTTTAGGAGGCAGTCCATCAAACTAAATTATCTGTAGTGTTTTGTTTACAAAATCATTAAATATATTTCTGCACATCGGCTTTCATGGGGAAAAACTACACACAGCCTTTTACAGTTCTAAGGTTTTATGTGTCAGAACATAAAAAGCCATCTGGTCACGCCACGTCCAATTTTAGATGAACAAAAATAACACATTACATGTTACTCGCAGTCATTATCTATTAAACATAAGCTGGAACAAAATGCTGAATCAGTGGGTTTAAAATCTAATTCTTTGATAAAAATAAAAGAGAAAATTAGCAGCCAGATTCTGCAAAACAAATGTCCGTATTCAACTGATCATCAGCAAGTGTCAGCACATTTATAGAAACAAAGATTATATATATAGGGTATATATACACTGTAGATATGTTGAAAATACATATACACAGTTACACTATTTGATGAACAATATTTATCCCATATTTATAGATTTATTTAACGATATACAGAACATGCATATACACACTTTTTCTTATGTACACATTGACCCAATATACTAAATCTAATCACATAAACTCATATGGAAACATGTGCCTATGCCACAATATTAGTTAATTCCTTAATTCTTTTTTTTTTTACATTACATGGTCATTGCTTATGGCTCTTTGACAGTTGTGTGTATGGTGGTAGAAGGTAGATAATTTGGGCTAATTTCATTGATGGTGTATATAGAAATATTCCAGAGTCAAACACGAGGCCAAAATTGACCAAGAACTGACACTTAGCCCCAATCATGTCATAAACACGACATCCGCCCTCATCACATTAGCAAACCTACAACAAAATAGCTAAAAAATACAATAATTCATTTATTTTACTGTCCCAGTCAAAGTCCAGATCTCAGCTCTATTAAAATGTCGGGGCAAGATTTTAAAACCAGTAAGAGTCAAAGCATTGTAGTACAGAAAAATTGGCCAAATTCTTTTCACAGCAATGTAAGAGACTGATAGGCTTTTGTTGAAGATGATTACTGCAAGTTATTGCAGCTAAAGGTGGTTCAATGGGTCTTTGAATTACCATCGTGTCACACTGTCATTATAATTTAGCTTAAATAATATAACAATATAATATAGAATGTGTTGATTTCCATCTTAGTTTGTATTCTCTTATTTTAAAATTGGGTATAGGCAAGATGTTTTTTTTAGAAACAGTATGTGTACCTTTAATACTGCTTACCTTTTTTTTAACATCACTGCATGTGACAATGATATACTAGGTCTATGCATCCTGCATTTATTGTCCTGCACTTTTGCAACACTCCCAGCGCCCTGCTTTTTGAGGTACTCTTGAAATAGCTGGGAGAACAGTAAAGTCACTCGACAGCCTGTGATTACAGTCTAACAGAGATGCCAGCTGTCATGTCTCGTCCTTGAAAACCACAGAGCTGAAATTCACAGGAGGACCAAAGCAAAATCTCATCCATCATGAGATCATAAGTTTAGTGCCAGGGCTTAAACAGACAAGTCCCTCAACACCATAATGGCTGCTTTGTCTTCTCTCTTTAAAAGGTGGCTGAGTGGGGGATTCAGAAGTTGGGGCTGGTCAAGTATGCCAACAAGTCAGCAGGAACGTACAGCGGCGGGAACAAACGCAAACTATCCACAGCAATAGCTCTGATTGGGTGTCCCCCTGTGATTTTCCTGGTGAGATACAGCTGTATTAATACATTCTGTATGCTGAAAATGTCCTTCTTGTGTTTTATAAAGACTTAAATGTGTAATGCGGTCAGTCAACATTTATACTGTGCTGATATTTGGATTAAAGTCAATCATTTACTTTCTCTTTGCACACTGATGGACTCTATTGATACGTCAGAGACAGAAATGGAATTTGGAGTGAAATGCAAGAACTAAACCAACACACACTGGTCATGGTGTAATTATTTTAAATGTTTTCTTCAAAAATTGAACACAGCATTATCAGCAAAACATTGACTATTCATTATGTAGAGATTTCTGCTCAAAGTGTTCATCAAAAGTTAAAACTAAAGTAAAGAGCATTTTCTTACCAACAGATCAGAGCAAAACATTCAGTTACATAGCCCTAGCTTCATGCCCCGCCCACAGAAAGGGGTGGGGCATTGATGGTATTTAGGAAAACATTGTAAAATAAACTTAAAGTGATGCTTTGAAGCTTTTAGGTGGCAGTTACTCCAAAACAAGAAACATTCTACTTTAGTAAAAGTAATTAATGGTGTCCACATAACTGATTTTTTTTTTGATAAAGTGATGACA
This sequence comes from Kryptolebias brasiliensis, assembly GCA_028566095.1. Lineage (NCBI taxonomy): Eukaryota > Metazoa > Chordata > Actinopteri > Cyprinodontiformes > Rivulidae > Kryptolebias > Kryptolebias brasiliensis. The sequence continues at coordinate 8,994,208 of JAOXNZ010000199.1, forward strand.
TTTACAAAATGTCATCACAAAAAGACTCTCGTAGTTTACTATTTGGAATCCTCTCTATGGCTGGACTGAAGCCACAAATCTCCCTCTCTCTCTTTCTTTGCCCCTTGATGTTTAGAAAAGCCAACAGAAATGCGCACGTGTATTTATTTCAAGGACCTATTTAAATAAACTAGAGTCCTACTTGGAGCTCACAACAAAGGTTTACACTTTAAACATTTTTATTCGCAATTTTATTTTCTTATGATAACATCCCATGTCCCTGCCGCTCTATTAGGCAGTCTAACTAGATACTGCATTCCTCTAGCTGAATAAAAAATTTTGATCTATAATTGTATCTGAATCATTAGAAGTTAGACATTTCCTAGTTGTTCCTACTTCCCTCATCTATGAGTTTGTTTTCATGCAGTTCCATTCCTAACTTTTTAAGTAATTCTAACAAACAGATAAACAGGTTGCACCGGAGACTTGCCTCCTGAGCACAGGTAATCAAGATAAATTCAAAAAGTTCTTAATGTTTGATTTCCTGTGAGCTTATGAAGTAATAGAACATGTTAGTGTCTCAGTTTATTAGACTTTTGCCGTTTTTACAGTGTAATAAATTCTGAATTTTAATTTACAGCAGTTCATCGGTTTATGTTTCTAATAGCTCGAGTCAAGTATGAATAATCCGTAATAAATTACATGTAATAGGATAATCTTTGCAGCTTTGCCTGGATCAATTTGAGCGCACTCTTCCAAACCGCCTCCTTCATTCACCGACGCCAAGCTAGCCTCCACTTTGAAGCAGTGGGGAAATGTGTCGCCCGTGTCGGTTTAAGTGTTGTGTGTCAGCTCGGGAGGCCCAGTTGGCCTTGAGGCAAAGACACATAGGGGTTTGAAAAAGCTCGCGTTGGGCATCCTGACGGAGAAACCCCGTGGGATTTGTAGGATTCTGTTACTGAGGGGATGTCTGGAATGAAACCAGTCAGACTGAGCTCTGTCACTCTAATCGTGTATGAACAGACTGGCCCTGAGGAAAAAGAAACAGCAGTGGCACGCCGTGTGTCTGCTGTGCTGGCCCGTGCTTCTGTACGCATCCTCGTTATGTGCACATGGGTACGGTCGAAAAAAAAAAACATTTGCATTTTCCTGTCTTTGTTTCTTTTATTAATTATATTATGTGTGCTGGGAACAGCTGCAGTGCACCTTGGCATATACTAGACTTCTCTGAACAGATGGAACATCATTGTTCCAAACAAATGTTACCTCTTCTGATATTTTGATATTTTAGTCTGAAAATCCAATATTTCTGTCCTGTTCGTCAGTATATTTCTTGTCTTATTTCTAAGGAAATAAATAATACCAGTTTTGGCCAATTCCAGTAACTCTCTCGAAGTTATAATTAAGAGAAATAAAAAAATATAGTTAGCTAGCTTGCTATTTCAGGATATTCAAGTTGTTTTCTACAAGATTTCTATTTCAGTCAAATTGCAGCTGCGTTCAACTTAATATTGTCAAGAAAAAACAACCTCTGATTTAATTTAGATCTGTTAGATTAAGCCATTAATTTGTTTTATTGTAACTATATACTTTAATTTACCAGCCTTCCTGCCATGAAGGATCATAACGTGTACATATTAAGACTAGAGGAAGCATTACACTGTGTGTCTGTTACTGACTGCCACGAAAAAGACAAAAGCAGGTGATAATGTTTTTGCCTGTGTCTGACTAAGTTTGTGTTTTTCCATGGCCTATTTGTCTGTTAGCAAAATAGCTCATGAACTGCTGGATGGATTTTAATGAAAGTGTTAGAAAGTAATAAGTGGATGAGCATCTACAACTGATTTAACTTTTGGAGTCAAGCCACCAAAGCTAATTAACCTGGTCAAACACAAAAATAACTAACGCAGTCAGTTTTACTGATATTGAGCTAATATTTGGTGTGGTTGGAGCTGAGAGTAGTCTCCAACACATATTCTGAGCATCACACACTGTGAAAAATCTTTGCTTAAAACTTTGACTTTATAGAGTATATCCTGTTTATCTGTTATAGCTCATGACTTAAAGGAAAGGTATTTAATGGAACTCTCAGAAAGTATTAATATAAATGTGCATTTATGACTCAATATTGGCTGAAGTCAACCCAATTTAAGGTTGCTGCCACAGCTGATGTAGATGTACATTTAATGATTACTCTCTAAGAGTTGCGGGTGGCACAGTGGCGTAGTGGTTAGAGCTGTCGCCTCCCAGCAAGAAGGTTGCATGTTCGAAACCCGGCCTGGGGCCTTTCTGGGTGGAGTTTACATGTTCTC
>JAOXNZ010000199.1:8999668-9011907 GCA_028566095.1 Kryptolebias brasiliensis
GAGTGAATCACGATTCACTCAGGTCAAAATGAACTTTTCATGACTTTTAAGAAAGAATTGCTCTAGTTTGCGCGTCGCCTGTCGCCTGACTCCTGACTCCTGCTGCATCAGCTGCCTCCTTGCCGACCCTCTGCAAACATCACCACAATCTCAGGTGACCTTGGACGGAACGCTGACCCCTGACCGTCAACGAGCTCTGGGCCTTAAGCCGCTTTTTTGTTGCAGTTCTGCTTGAGGCCTGAGAAGCCTTCATGTTCCTCAAAGACAAGGGGATGACTGGTTCTCCACAGCTTCTGATCCAGTGAGGCACCTATAACTCTGTGTGATGAGAAAGATGAAAGAAGAAGCAATTTTGGGTCTGGCTATTTTATTTTAACTGATGCAAATTGATAAATAACATCTGGCAGAATTAACATTAAATTCATGGCAGAATTAACATTAAATTCATGGCAGAATTAACATCTTCTGACCAAATTCTAAAGTGAACTATTTACCAAAATAGTTGAAAGTAATCCAATTTCTTGCGTGGATAAGAAACCGAAACATTAATCCTAAAATCCAAACAATCTGTAACTAATAATTACTATTTCAGCTTACTTAATAGTCATTCTTCACAAATACGCCCTAAACTCTTAGTGTTATTGTTGTTTTTGTTGTGTCGTGTTAATTGTTCATTGTTGATTCTATTGTCTTGATTTAGTTTTATTTTTTTAATTAAACCTTAAAGACAAAATTCAGTTTCCTTCTTATTTTGTGTAAAATTTACAAATTCAGCTTCAGCTGTTGAGATCTGATAGTAGTAAGGGTCAATATATTTAATAATCTAATGATTGAGTTCCTATAACTTGTAATCAATCTGTTGTTTGGTAACTCCTTATATGAAGCAGCTCAAATAGATCCAATAAAAATAGTTCTAACCCAAACAGCCACAGTGTTGGCAGCGCAAAAACAAAAAAAGGTGGACTATAAGAACTGTAAAGTGGTCCCCTGCAGTCTTAAAGCACTTATATTGTCTTAAAGTTTCATGCATCTTGACTGAGCTCATTTACAAATCTTTGCTATTAATGTTAAAAGATGGTTACCAGTAACCATCTATAAAATCCCATCTTGTCTTCATAGTTAATGTGCACTTCGTACTTAAGCTGTTTCACGCTGCTCTCATTCTCAGGTTTCGTAAACCCTGTACAAACCTTTATTTTGTTCCATCCCGGGCGTTCCCAGCGGGGATCTATTTGCATGTAACATTAATTTGTATGACATTTCCCAAGGCCAGCATTTATACCACAAGCACCTTCCACGTAACAGTGAGGCCAATCCATTACCTCATGTACGCTCTGGTGACATTATTACCCCTCCCTTTGTTTGAGCTTGTAACAGGAAGGACATTCCTCACACACACACACACACAATTGTGCAAGAGCAAAAAATCCTGACAGGATTATGTTGTGGCAATTGCTGGGTGGGGAACAGGATCAATACACCTGGGGATGAGGGGGCGGAGCGGACCATTTTTCAGGTTGTGCGAGGGATTAGGGGAAATGCATGGAGCAGCAAGGTGGAGACGACAGTGTCAAGGGTATTTCCCATCAAGATTGTTAGTCGTGCGAATAACTGGGGTTTTAGATCACCGTGGAGAGAGAAAACATAGACGGCGCTGTAGATGGTGCTATTTAAAGACTGGGAGAGTTGAGGTGAAGGACTAAAGTAGGAGGGTGATGTACTAATCAGTCCCTCCCAGATGTTAGGGTAATGGGCAGATTCTCTGTGTCAATTACATCCGGAATGTAGGGGCAAGAGCAGGGTGGTGTAAATAATTTATGAAGTACGCAGACGTTATCGGACAGCCAAAGTGCAGCAAACAAGGGAGGAGAATGGAGGCTGAACACGTGTCCTACTTCACTCCACTCAGTTTGCTAAAAAGGGAATCTCACTTCAGAAGATGAGCGAGTGAGAAGAAACCAGATAAGAATGGCGTCTATACAGATGTTTTTTTTTCTTCTTTTTTTTTGCCTTGCTTAGTTTTGAGATCTCGCATGGACAATTTACACGCCGCTGAAATACTATCGCTCAGTTCTCGCCACGCGGTGAATAATTTCTAATTAAGCTCCCCTATCTCCGCAGAGGCTCGGTGTAATTAATGTTTCATGAGGTGTGGGACCCTGTTAATGACTGAAAAGGCAATTAAGGAGTGTCTTCTCTGTTTTCTTTTCTTGTCACTATCTCGCCACATGTTTGTGCTGGCATACACCCCCACTTCCACACACTCACACACATTCCTATTACTAAAACACTACAAATTAAACACCTAGTATTACTTGGAGGAATGCGTATCACCTGCTGCCTTTCATGCCAGCGATTATCTTGCGTTGTGAAATGATGGAGTAATCGCGGTTTTGGTCAAATCTTGAAAATGGCATTATGCTCAATCTGCTAGCGCTCAGAGTATGTATTGTGAATGACTCTCAGCCACTACAGCATCAAATTTTATATGTAAAACTGAATTACAGCAGTTTTTGTGTTTTGTAATGCCAATTAGTTGTGGCACCCATCTTGAATCAGTGTGACTCTAGAGGTTAGTCAGTTATCGATCTACATTCAATAATTACTTCCTGAGAGTTTCATTAAAATCTTTCCAAAAGTCCACTTTGACTGTGGGACTTCCAGAAAGCAGTGGTGATAGATGTAGCAGTCTCAAGCGAGTGACTGTAACATCAGGAAGAAGGAGCACGAAAAGCTTGAGAAATACCAAGGGCTGAAAGAGGAAATAGAGAAGCTGTGGAAAGTCGAGGCCTCAGTGGTACCAGTGGTCATCGGAGCACTCAGTGCTGTGACCCCCAAACTGGAAGCGTGGCTCCAACAGATCCCAGGAAACACCTCAGAGATCTCTGTCCAGAAGAGCGCTGTCCTAGGAACAGCTAAGGTACTGCAGAGAACCCTCAACCTTCCAGGACCCGAGCTTGAAGTGAAAGTGGAACCGCCCATGTGGAACAAATAGGGCGAGATGGAACTTTTTTTTTTGTTTGTCAGTTTTTTATATATATCAGCATCCTCTGCTTAATGTGAAAGTGAAAAAACCTTTTTTCACAAATGCACAAGCTGTTCCCTTTCTGCAGATGGGAGGACTTCGATCAGACAGCAGGGGAGGCGTTGTGACAGAGGCAGGTGGTGCACGCCATTGTTGCGCAGCGTGAGCATCTGACCTGCAATGCGGGGGGTACAGCTTTCTCCCCTCGCCTCTTCACTGTATCGCATTTTCATCACAAGACCCTGAAACGGGTGCAGATTCTCACCATGGAGGCAGCTCTCACATTTTGAACCCCCTATTGCTCACATGTAATACATGCTTGCCCTGAAACATTTGCAGCACTCAGATACTGTTATTACCCTTATTTGTTCCTTTCTGTACTTCTGAGGCTTTTGATCACTGAAGCCCTTGTTAGTGCTGCTCCCTTTAGTTCACCGTTGACTGTGTGTTTATCACCAGAATGCCCTTCTGCTGCTTTAACAACACCACATTTGTGGATCAGTCGGACCCAAAACGAACCCAAATAGCCCATCTACCACTAACAGAGGTGGTCATCATACGAAGAATGGTTTAAGAACAGTTCTTTTGGGAAAATAGAGAAGCCACTTCTTCGTTATCTTCTTCCATGGCTGTTAAAAAAACATTTTTTTTTTTTATCTCTTCAATTTGAGCCCCTTAAATCATTCACATTTCTAGGAATTTATGAAAGGCGGATTGAGAAGGAGAGAAATATATATATATATATATGTGCCTCACTGTACAGGAGGCTGGAAATAGCTTTTTAGTATAGCAGTGTCCTCGTATGAAAGCTCCCAGGTGTTAAGTAAACCCAAATGAAGTGGGGGAACCAATAAAAGCAGCTTCAAAGCTTCCCTATAATCTTGTCAGTTAGGAAGGACAGCCACTTGCCAGTTGGAGGATTTTCCACTGATTGATATCATTCATATCCCTTCTTCATAGAGTACCTGCAGAGAGTACACCCAACAGCCTGGAGTCTTATTTTCCCCTTGGTTCAAAACACGTCACAATATAAAAGTAGGGTGTAAAGTGACTTTAATGCATTAAGGTAATACGCTGTGGATGCTGGAGAGTTTTTTTTTTTTTTAACAAGAGTTGTGTCTGAAAGTTTGGATCACGTCCTGAAGTTGACGTCGAGCAGTCCAATAAACTCCTTCCCACTCACTGTGCGTCAGCTCTGCAGGTGTGCCATTAAGTAAATAGTGTACTGCTTTTAAGTGCCTGTCACCCACAGAGATGGATGACAAAATAATTCTCTTTACAGTTTGCAATGCATCAGCATCGCAGGTGTAATTAAGACAGATAGAGCATGGACAGACAGATGGCGCACTCCGTGGACTGTATAGCTGAGGGCTGCCAACGTTCAAATTGTACATCTTCAACTTTGATAGCTTTCAGGAGCCTTAATTACAATGGAACTATTACAGTTTGTTGATTATTTTGTTACAAGCTACATCAGATTGTTATAAATCTCTTTATGCTCTATCGAATTTACAGACCAGATGAAGGCCTTTACCTTACATTCACTTTCAAATACAAAAGTTCATCCAAGCACCTAGTTCGTACTACTTTAATATGTCCCAACCTAATTGATAGGCAAAGTAATTAAGCAAAGACATTTGGCTGGTAAATATACTGGTGGTACAATATAGAGTTCCCCGTAAGCTTGATACTATTACATTGATGAGGGTAGTATCTCACTGGGATACAACTGTTGGCAACTAGTTGAAGTGAGTTTCATTTCAGTACAGCTCTAACTCTCTAGAGCAGGAGTAGGCAATCCTGGGCCTCGAGGGCCGCTATCCTGCATGTTTTGCTTGTTTCCCTGCTCCAACACACCTGATTTGAATCAATGGGTGATTAACAGGCTTCTGCAGGACATGAAGAAGTAATTTAACCACTGAATCAGGTGTGTTGGCGCAGGTAAACAAGTAAAACATGCAGGATAGTGGCACTCGAGGACCACGATGGCCTACCCCTGCTCTAGAATTTATAGAATCTCAATAAAGAAGGGTTTGCGATCCCCGCAACAACTCTAACTATTTTGAGAGAAAATTAGTTGCATGAATTTTGTGAACATGTTAAAAAAGATCAAGCAACAGTACTGCAAGCCTTTGTGACTCAAGCAAGGAAATTGAAAACCCCTTGTGAAGGTTTGAAGACATTTGAAGAGTCACTCATGGATGCCTTTCGCCAACTGGTTGCCAACTAGTCAAGGCTCAGTGAGATACTGGTTTTAGTTGCACACTATTCTCAGTTGGCAGTAGGGTGATTTATACATTCAAAACAGATCTACTGACAATCAAATTTATTAAAAAACAACAACAATAAAATGTTTTTCCCAATGTATTTGTGAAAAACTGCCTGCAGTGTTGTATTTTCTCGCTCGTTTAGAATTACAGTATCTTGGTCAAGAACAAGGGATAATTATAATTCTTCAACAGAATAATTTAAAAATACTATTTCACTTTGTAAAATGACCTTCACCAATAGGAAAGCCGTCCATCCATTCTCTGATTGTAGAGTCTGTTAGCACTCAGTAATCAACAGTGTTTTTTGGATGACTTCCAGCCTGATCAAAGTGTCAGACCACCAGAGCCACACCATGACCCCCTCGCCCTGCATTCAACCTCCCCTCCCGTGCACTCAAACACAAGGTTTGGCAGCGTTGAGGGTGACCTTTCTAGACTTCCTCAGATGAAGAAAGGCTGCCGAATTATTTTCTGCCTGTCATGCCCTTATCTGTGTCTGGCTGTTTGTTTTAAATTACATGGAAGAACGACTTTCCAGCGGACCGGGGTGGAAGAGAAGATTGAGGCAGAATAATGAAAATGAAGACGGGAGAACTGCACCGCAGAAATTACAGTGGCTCTGCCATGCTGCGTTGAGCTTTTGTATCATATCTGAAATGTAAAATATTTTCAAAGGATTAGTTGTGACAATGTGTGCAGTCATGACTGTAAATATAATCCATTCATTATTTTCTCCCGGGCTGTAGTCAACACCAGGCTGCTAAGATCTTGCTTTTAGGTAGTTTTCAAATCACTGGTTAAAAGCTAATTTATTGTTTCAAACATTGGTTTCTATTGCAATTGATGTGTAGCAATGCAGACTCAAATTTATTGATATTCAAGCTTGCCGTTTCCTACACAGGCAGAGTTTATTTGAGGGGAGCCCAGACAGTGTGTCCAGGATGAAAGAACTTGTTTTGCTGTGGATTTAGAGAAAGAGGAAAATATGAACATATGAATTTTTTTTTCCCCTTAAAGTCTTGCCTGAAGTCCCTGTGTTGTTCCACCAAAAGAGAAAATAAAAAAGCAGGAAAGGAGAGAGAATGAAGAAAAGCTCATTGATAAGGCTTTTTGCTTACCCTGACAACCAGCCTTTCATTGCACTAGAACACCTTAAGCTCAGTGCAATTCTCTTCTTGCCTCATTGGATTTTTTTGGCAGGAATGTTTTTGCATCTTGGTTTTGCTTAAAGGTAGCATCTCACTGAGCTACGACTGTTGCAGACCAGTTGGTGACTCAAAATTGTGAGAAAATGGGCAAATATTTAGTCACAGCCTCACTAAATTCTGACTGTTTACAACGAAGCACCAAGTGAGCCATGTGGACACATAAAACAGCTGTTTTTTGAAAATCATGACCTAGTTTCTGTATTCTTGCCTGTGTACATTATTTTGTTGCCCACATTGATCCACATCGTACCCATCTTGGCCCACTTCGTACTCATATTGGCAGCTGCCCCACCTTTATGATTTAATCTACTGGAGTATATTTTTTAAATTAAGATAGGCAGATTTGGACAAGTTTTTAATATTTATTATTTTTCATTGGTGTAGTTGGACTTGGACCTTCAGGGCTAAAGCCTTGGATGTTTTCTGTCCTTAGGCAAGCTGAGTTGTAGCCATTTTGGTCAAACTTTGAAAATAACGTTATGCGCAATCTCACTCAGTATCGATCTTGTTCATTCAATGCTCAAACTAAACTTAGCACAATGAGGAAGGAAATTTGTGTTTGGTTGATTATTTCTTTGTTGTAACAATGCTTCTTACCAATAATTCTTGTACTGTTGGAAAGCCTGTTTATTTCCTCTGAAATTGTGCCACAATTGCTAGGAAAATGCATCTTTGGGTTGAGCAGCAGAGTTGAGAATGTAGGTTGCAGCCATGAAAACCTTTGCCAAACCTTTGCCAATGGCACACAGTTTATTGCCCTCCTTTCACCTTTTGGCATCAAGCAAAGAAAAGTAACTTCTGAAATTCTAATTAAAATTGAACCATATTACTATTGCCAGAAACAAGAGCTATGCTACAATATTTAGCCACATTGTATCTCTTCAACATCAAGCAGTCGTGTTGTAACTAAAGGGTCTGCCCATGAGGTTGACTCATTGTGTTTCTAAGTAGTAACCCTGTGCTTCAGTTCTTCTCTCCCTCCTCCGGGATCATGGAAACCTGCAGTTTATTCACCATATCTCTAATTGCCACTAAGGGGGCTTCCGACTCTTGTTGCATGTAGCTCGGTACAAGCCACAATGGACATTTCTGAAAGTAAACCCAACATTAGGGAATTAATTAGGCAGAAAACAAGGGGTCATAGGAGTACTAACGGCAGAATAACAAGGCACTGAGTTTTTATTTGGTGCTCAACAGACATAGCACATATTCAAAGACGCGGAATGCTAATTATCTTCAGCTTTGGCCCAATTTTTTTTTTTATCTCTGACAGTATTTTATGTCCAGGATGTTGTTTATGTTGTAAAGTTTTAGTAAGGGTGACAGGTTTTAAAATATGCACAATGTTAAATGGGCCATATTTGTGTTTAGTAATTTGCATCTAATTATGTTTTTTTTGTTTGTTTGTTTTGTTTTTAATCAATGGCGAGAAACAAATTTTAGCTTTATTTCAACAATGATTGCACTGTTTTTTAGACTTGTTTTTGATTAGCGTTGTTTTTATTTTGAAGTTTTAATTTGCATCGATTAAAACCTGGGTGCTGGAAAAAGTCAGACTCAATAAAGTCACAAGACTCAATACACATGTTGTATTGAATACCTCATGAGTCGTTGATAAATCAGTCAGTTCCCAACAGTATAGTTAAAGTTTTAAACTCTGGTTGAGAGGACTTATTGTTACCATTTTAAAGATTTGTTAAAACTTGGTGTTATTTCTGATCAGCTGAACAAGTAAGCAACGTAACAACTTATGGAACTTTCAACAAAACTTCAGAGATTTTTTTTTTTTCCCTTGTGAAAGGTAAATAAATACACAACAAAAGGTGAACAGTTAAAGGGGATGCGGCGTTTACATCCCTACATAAATTCAACATCCACCCAAGGGGAAAATAAAGTAATTTATCCATTGTTGCTCCAAACAATAAAAAGTTTGTGCTGCAGTTTTAGGTTATCAGTCAGTGCTGCATGAATCTTTCTTTCTTTTTTTATTATCTCCTCTGTTCTGTTACAATTCCCGAGTAAAACACTGTAGCTGTCTAGCTGCAGCTGTCAGGTACTGAATGCTAAATTCAAATCTATGAAATAAAAAATGAAAGCGCTGCTGAAATGAGATTACCTTTGGTAAGGAATAAATTCAGCCTTAAATGTGGTGATCTCTAAACAGCAGAGTTACCATTTGATCTATCAAAATGGCTAAAGTTTAAACTTTCATGGCTGTTTCTTTGAAACAACACAAGTACAGATATTTTGTTGTCCTTCCTGTTTAATGCAGGAGAATGTTTTCTGAAATACCAAGTGTCCTTGTTTAAAACCTATTTCTGTTTTGGGTTCTCTGGCTTTGCTCACATTGGTGCCTCCTTCAGCTTTAGGTCAGCTGTTTGCTTTGGTTCCTGTTCCAATTTGAATTGGAAAAGACTTATTTATCTCCACGCAGCAAAGAAGCTGAGCTGCTCATAGCTGCACATGACTCACCTGCTTCTTCGTGCAGGAAGCATAAAATGCTAAGTGCTAGCACCCTCTCTTCCAGATTTGGTGATGGATATACGGTGATTGTGCGGGTCACTGGTTCTCCTCCCGAACTTAAGCCAGTCGAGGACTTTATCCAGCAGACGTTTCCAGGCAGTGTCCTCAAGGAGACTCACCACAACACACTCCAGTACCAGCTTCCACACGCACCAGGAGCTCTGGCCAACATCTTCGGTCACTTCACCAGTCACCAGCAGAGGCTGGCTTTGGAGGACTACTCTGTGTCCCAGACTACTCTGGATCAGGTGAGACCAAAACACTGAATACATTTTGGAGCTTGTTTTATCGGCTAACTGATTAGGTCTTACTTAGGTTTATTTCTGTGTTACTTACCAATAAGAGCAATATTAAAATACTTTGGTTTTTAACATCATTTAATCGCAAGCCCTTCAGATCTTGCCATGTTAAAAGTATCTTGCTAAGCAGGGTATAATGTATAAAACAGATGAAACCTTCAACTAAATCACTTCATTTACAAACTTAGCGTAGCCTCTACTTCAACCTCCAACTGAGAAATGTATGTGAGAAATAATTGCTTTTGAAGACAAGGTTTTTATATTATTCCTACATATTTTATGGAGAAACTCCTGCTCTGTAATTTCTATCAGGCTTTATCAGCTGCATTTTTGTCTATTTTTTTTTTCTGTTTTACTTTTTAAGTATCTCATGCTAGGACATTTTCACATAAATGAACCATTTTTAATTTAAAACCTCAAAAGCTTTGATATTTTATTCAGTTTATTTATGTAGCAATTCAACTCAGATTCAAATCCAATTACATTCAATTAATTTGTATCATAATACAATACAGCCACATATAGTACATAGTATTACATTATAAAATGCCCATTAGTGAATTTTATCTATCTAAGGAAGCCAGAAGATTGTGACAAATCTTCACTTTGTCACAATCCCCCATCCGGAACAAGCCCAGTGGCGACAGTAGAAAAGAACAACTCCCTTTTAACAAGAAAAAAACATTTGTCCTCCACCTGCTGGGGGTTTGGAGGACAGGAAAGGGACACAGACAAACAGCAAGTGGACCAGGTGTAGTTTCTATGGAAACCTCATCTGGTCCATAGAAACTACACCTGATAAACTAAACACAGGCTTATGACACGAAGAGAAGAGAGAGAAGGGTCAACCCTAACAATAGGAATTATCAAAAAGGAAAGCCTTCAGCCTAGTCTTAAACATAGACAGGGTGTCAGCCTCACGGACAGAAACTGGAAGCTGGTTCCACAAGAGAGGAGCCTGAGAACTTTGATGAAACTCTGCCTCCCATTCCACTTTTAGAATGATGGCAGAGACGTAAGAATGGAAGAAACATATTCTGAGGGCACATAGCCCATCTGTGGGAGCCACGGTTCTGGCTGGGTTGTAGGGAATTAAAAATATATTTTCCTTAATTATTTGCAAATCAATTTGTAACTTTTATGTCAGGTGTTTTCTCTGGATTTTTAGTTGATAATCTGTCTCTCTCTTAATCAGAATGAAACTGGCAAACGTGTGGTTTAAAAACAATTGCCATATTCAGTACTTTTTAAACGTCATCTCTTATAGTGTTGGCTGAAACTCGCCATACAAATACAAGTCTCACATGTTCCAGACCGCCTTCACCTTTTGTTTTCTTTACAACCCCAGAGATCTGATACAATCAGGCAGTGAGTGGTGAGCGCGGCTGTGTCTAGTCTTACAAACCTTCTATTAGCTCAGCAGCAGATGACCAGGCGGGAGGCAAGAATGACCTCTCTTAGGTGCAGAAAGGTCACGAGTCCCCCCCCCCCCCCCTCCTCAATGGTGAGTGGGGGAGGAAAAGCAAAAACACACTGATGTGAGTCATTTGTACACTGCCTCAACTCTATGTTAATCAAATTCTGTCTTATAAAGAACACTGCAGTGATATTGAGGATTTTAGTGCCCTAATTTTAATAACATGATCCACATTTGGATACCCCTCAATTAAAAAAAAAAAAGCCTTTCGGGATTGATTTAGATCACCGTATGAATTACATAACAGCTAATTAACAGTAACATTAAGGAATTTTAACAGAACCTTGTTTGTAGGTGTCCTACTATACTACAACTTCTAACCATTAATATTTCTTTGTTACCTTTGGAGTTAACACTGCCCCACATTTTACGCTGGTCAATATTTACCAGATCAGAGGCAGTAAATAAATCATACTTAGACCACAAGGTCACGGTATTAAAACATGAACAGACCAGACCTGAGAACCTATGGAGACCCAGACAGTCACCTTTCAGCTGATGATTTATAGAGAATAGCCTTGACCTATAGTATAACACCCAACTTGCACTAGAATTAATATTGATCGGCTCAGTGTGGAGCTCAGGCGTTGATGCCCATCGTTGAGACCCCGCAGAGGAGATTTGAACAAAAAAGTGACTTTTTAAGCCACTTTTTTGAGCACAACATGGGTTCAAAATATTTGCTTCTTATTGTTTGGACAGTGGTTTATATTGACACCAATGCAACAATGAAAAAAAAAAGGCTTTTTCTGTCCATGACTTCATGTTAGATTAAAAATCGAGCATACTGTGAAGGAATGCATATCACCCACTGTCAACATACTACAAGAAGCTGGACAGAGCGGGACATTTGTGTTCATTAGGATGATCGAAGTGGGATGGTACTTTCAATAAAAGTTGCTTTTCCTTGTACTGGATTTGTTAACATAGTTGCCACTTTAAATCTACATGTTTAAGGTAAATGTTGAAAATGGATTGGTTGAAACTTGACTTGAAAAGCAGGAAGATTCGTGAGGTCATAGTCTTAAAATCATTCAGAGACCAACTCCTTCAGCTTTAAGTCTTCCTGCAGCTGATTCCAGTCTGAAGGAGCAGCAAACTGGAAGGAGATTTTTGCCACAATCTGTACCAACATTTGGTACAGTTAATAAAATTAAATCATTAGAACGGAGAGAATGACCTCCTGAAGACTTTCTAACAATATAGGAAGTTAGATAAGAAGGAACTAAACCCAAAATGGCTTTGTAAATAAAATGATGCCAATGACAGAATCTGCGGGTGGAAATAAAAAAACCAGGCAACATCCTGTGGCTGTTTGTTACTAAGAAGGAAATAAAGACTATAAACACTGGTGGCTCCTTTACATTGATTGGTTTACATTTGAGCAATAATCAACTTTAGTTTTTTTTAAATCGACTAGGAAAACAGTTAAAGCAG
>JAOXNZ010000199.1:9026691-9044072 GCA_028566095.1 Kryptolebias brasiliensis
AAGGTTCTTGACCCAACTAAAAAAAAATATTTTGCAGTAAAAAAAAAAAAAAAATTCCATCTTTTTGATGGTGAAGTGTCAAAATGTCCAGCAACAATCTGTTACAAACACAGTATTTTTTGTCATACTGTAAATAAAAAGACACAATAACGAGGAAACAAATTGATAAGTAGGAGTGGAAAAGGAGTTAAAAGAGCTCATTTTTTTCTGTAAAAATCCCTGCAGGCTTCTCCTGAGACGACATTTTGACAGGAGAAACACAGGTGTATCGTAATAAATGATGCATGAATTTCATTTAGCTGCATTGGTTTCAGCTTCCAGGTTTTCTATCAAGTCAAGTGACTGACATGTTGTCTTGGCTTACCAAGACTGTTGAAGACGGTAGATCTGTGATGCTCAAGCTTTACATGTGTACCACCTCAGAAAATACTAAGCTCTCCAATACCACTATGATGTCAGACATTAAAAACTAGCAGTACAAGCTTGTACTGTTGGTTTTCGGCTTGTACTGGAACATTTCAAACAAACTGAGTATCTGACATAAACAAGCAACATGCTGCAAATTTAAGGATCTGTATGAATGGTAAACTCAAGTATAAGTACGGGATGTATTTTTATTGCGCAAATGAAATTCCAACACTTTTCTCAACAAAACGTCAAGTAAAATTTGAGAGCTGCTTTTCTTTTTGCAAAAATAAAAGGGCATCTACTTACTCTCCATATTATTTTCTTTGCTGAAGGCGTCTTATGGTGTCTTTTATTCACTACCCATTATTTTCCAAGTGTTATATTTGAATGTTAGTGACTGATATTTCTTGTTGAATGAATTATATTTTTCTTTAATCGTCAGGTTCTTATTGGTGACAAAGTAGATCCTGACCTGACATTTAGTCATTTGTATGCAGTGCTGTTTTTTACCATTCTGAGCCAACTCAGAGTCATGTTCTGCCTTCCTGTGGCCGAGTCATCCTCGAGGCAGTGGTAGTTGACGTCTACAAGGCAGTGATGAAGCATTCTGCCAACAAGGTTCAGTTTAATCGAATCGCTTTTTATCTTTAACAAGGCCTGACAGCTTCAGAAGTGGCTTTGATGACTGTGTATTGTCACACTTATGGTCCATGGCAATTTAAGTTGCTCCAGGTTTTTTTTTTACTTATTTATTTCTCTTATCACATCTCTGCGGGACCTCACACCAGAGGGTGATGAGAGTTCAAACTCACTGTCTGGGCCTCCCATTCTCTTTTGATTGCCGTTCATTTAAGATCTCCTGCGGAGATGAATGTGGCGACACCTCTCAGTCAGGGACATTTCTTACCTCTTTCCAACAATTCTCTTTTTGTATGGAGACTGTGCCCAAAGTACTACTCGCTTTTATTGCTAATGGTGGGCGGAGTTCAAAATGACTGTCTGGTGCAATGTCTGATTGTGACCGTTTTTATAGTTCAAACTTTCTTTAAGTCACCTTTACAATCAGCGGTGAAGTACTTTCCATTAAATTTCATGAAGTCATGCCTCTTTGAACTTGCTTAGTTTGTACAAATTATAATTGTCTATTTTGGTGAAGAGAGGCTGATTGGATAATTACAGGTCCATTGTAGCAATGGAAAGTTAATCATTCACGGGCACATTAAAGGTGAAATGAAATAAAATAGAAAAATAATGTGTTTTTGTGTTTTTCTTTTAGTTAAACACTACCATAAAACACTCCAGTGGTCCATTTCTCTGATTTCAAACGTTAATGACTTGTTTTTGGAGTTTTTGTCTCAAAGTGGGCTGATTGTGTGGGTGGTGGTAACTCCGTGGTTGATGACGTAGAAGCTGTGGCAGACGGCTGTAGGACACTGAGGAGGTTATTGTCTCAGGGAAAATGGAAAGAGAAGAAGAAGCAAGTTTTGTTAACAAGAGTACTGGTTTCAAAACACATTGTTTTTGTTTCTTTTTTGGTTTGGAGTGATCCTATTGGGAACTGGAGCCCCACATTTCACAAGGGGAATTCCCGAGCTTTACAATGATGTCACACAATCTTCAAGGAGTTTCCCATCCAGACAGCAGGAGGCTGCCAGTGGCGGTCTGACAGGCGGTGGTTCTTCTATTGAAGGTTTGTATTTCAGGTGGTCCTCTTTAAAACATTAACGCCACAGTCAGTCAGCAGACTTTAGGTTTCAATTTTCACCAGGAGCTAAACTAACCACATCCATTCAACTTTCTTGTCCTTTGGGAAACTGAAGAATGACTCAGCTGTTGGCGTTTTGGGTCGGTTTATACAATTAATTACAACAAACTGAACCATTTCACCCCCACACTGTCTGTATTTGCTTTTTACTGCCTTGTTGGTATTCTTGTGTTTGGCTGTCGATACGTCACACTTCTGAGTGATCACAGAAAATGCCCAAGACACCCTAGTAATTTTTTAGATCTTTTGTTATTCATTTTAAATTAGTGTAATTTTTTCAAAATGCGAGACTCTGAAAACAAGCACCTTTTATGACTTTCTTCTGACTTATGTTAAGTTCAAAACACTTTTCATTTCACCTTTAATAAGAAACAATTGTGACAAATACAAAAAGTTAAGTGACTAATTTGGCTGATTGTCCTACCCCTTCACCTACCTGTCGTTCTTGCTGCTCCACAACCCACAGGCAGCACGACAGGCAAGACTACCAGTCTATATATATATTGGGGAGAAACCAATCTTTAGCATTCAGCACTGTAGAAGGGAAGAAGATGGCTGTCTCGCCATTCTGCCACAATGACTGAGGGTGTCAGACCTCTATAGGTGGATGTTGGAACCTGACTGACAGCACAAAGCAATATTGGCTTCGCTAACACAGGAACGCCAATGCATGAACATGCCAGGCAGTACAAGACCCACTGCTTGCCCTGTGTCACATGCAAGTCACCAGCACCAAATTCACTATTACAAATATTAGTAAATGCTGTTGCAAAACTCTTATTTCCTCCCAGAAAAGCCTTTTTAATAACTTTGCTCCTGTCCAAAACACTCATAGGCCTTTATATTTTGTATATTAATCAATGACTAAAGTAACACTGACATAATCTAGGCTACAAATACATTTACTTAATAGTGTACAAAAGAAAATATCCTGGTGGAATAAAACCACATAAATCACTGATGTTTGTCTGAATATGGGGGGGGATTTGTCTCAATAACACTGCCTCCAATGAGGCAAGGCTCATCAACAAGGCCCACATGGACTAATTCGATGGTTGGACAGTTTGTGTAGCCTGACATCCAGAATAATTAGAGGGTTTGGCAGCTGGTTGAGTCTAAACAAATCTGATTCCAAGGCTTGATGCACCAGTTATGCATGCTGATTTTTTTTTAAAACTCAGATTAGTTGTCATGTTTCTTCAGTGGCCATAGATTTAAATATTTCAACATGTCTGACGTCCTCTGACAGCTATGTTTGTTTTTGCTTCCCACATTTCTCTGTCATGTTTTTTGGTTTGTTTTGAAGCCTTGAAGTCTCAGCAACGGCCATAACTTTGTACATAACCTTGTCTGTAAAGCTAGGGGAAAAAAACAAAAAACACCAGGGTTGTCGATGACAATAGAGGCAAAAAAAATAACAAGCGTGCTCTCGCCGCCTCTTGCCACTTTAAAACCTCACTGACTAATGGGTGGGTGAAAAGGCTTGGTTTTCTAACAAGGCTGCTGGAGGAAAAGGAAGGGGAGTAAAACTATCAGGAAGAAAACCGAAGGAGAGTTCACGAGCCAGACTTCGCTCGTGCCCTTCTGTTTCTCATCTTTCTCTCCCTAATGCCTCCCGGTGCTTTTCAGTCTGTTATGTAGCAGGGCATGCGACTCCACTCCCGGTGTTTATCCGACATCATGAGGGGGGTGTCGGCTCCCCACCTCCGATTCTCTTGACAGCTCAAACCCGACAGCGCAAACACGCAAGCCAACTTCACCAGATGACAAAGCGCTGCTCAAGCTGACGACAGAACCACGCGGCTCCCAGCATGCTTTGCCCTCGGTGCGTCACCTACCTGGTCTTGCACAGACTCAGCCTGGTAAGCCATCTCATTATTCACTCTGACAGGGTTTTATGACCCAAGCATCTACGCCAAGTATTATTATTTTTTTCTGGGTCTGTGAACAGATGCTTGAATCTGTAGTGCTGTTATCAAACTGTGGCTGACTAAAGAAGCAGAAACCTCTACGGTAAACAAATATTGTTACGAACAGATGAGCTCAGGTTGGGATTTGGGTTGACAAAACAGTGATTATCTCCCTCTACCAAAGGTGAAGGCAGAGCAATAATGTTTTTGCTCATGGCTCTGTGCGCGTGCATGTGTTCATTTGTCTGTACCGTCAGCAAAATGTCTCATGAACTACTGAACTGGTTTTAATGAAACTTTCAGAGAGTGATCATTGGTTGCTCATCTACAGCTGATTCACATCTGGAGGTAATCTGCTTCAAGATGGCTGCCACAGCAAAGCAACCTTAGCAAACACTAAAATAGCTCAGTCAGGTTTACAGATATTGAGCTAGAATTTGCTGTTGTAGTAGCTGACATTCATTCAAAACACACTTCGGCTTGCTTACAGATCATGCAAAATAACTCTATCACATGAGATTACATAAAATCTTATGAATGCATTCCTTTAAGGAATGCTAGCCCTTTAATTTCATTTAGTATTATTACAATTTTGTTCTAAAGGACTTTGGTGCAACTTTCTTTGTTCTCGTAGTACTATATGAATATAACTGACAGTTGAATTCACTGTTAAAAGGTTTAAAAATGGCAAAATTAGTATAAATTCCCTTTGCTCCAAATATTTGCTGTCACAACAACCATTAAAATGTTTAGTTTAATGTATTCTGATGAAATAACTGTTTGTTATAATTGTTGACCTTCCTTGACAAGCAGAAAAACATGTTTGCCCTATGTCTTCTGCAAGCTAGCTACCTAATTACACAGCATGCAGCATATGACTATTATTATTACTGTCAATGTGACAATTGATGATGCATTGCATCCTTGAAGGGGCACTAGGAGCTAGGATTTGTCCTTTGACCTTTTGGTCTTCTCCAGAAACAGTCTTTCTCAGGGTTGGTGTCAGCACAAGGTCTTTAACTTCCCATAGACAAACTGTATTTTTTTTTTCCTCAGTATCTTTTCAACCCCTATAAAAACACACAGGCTTGACCTTGCAGTCATTCAAATACAAAGAAGGTGAGACAAAGGAGACGTTTTTTTAATGCCAAATCCGAATGGGCTGTCACAGTGTGAAAGCTACTGGTATCAGCACCCTGCACCCTCACAGATAAGTACAGTCGGCTTAAAAAGAAAGATACATATGTTTACCATCACAGTACTTTGCTGCATCAGGGAAAAACTGGTAAGGACAGGCAAAATGACTGACCTTTAAAGTGCTGCAGCAGCTGGATAAACCCTTCAAAACAGATTTTATTTTCCAAGGACTCTGTCGAAAACAAATTGCATAAAAAAACTAGGAGCAAGTCATTTATGACATGGTGCTTGTTTTCTTGTGAAATTGTTGGAAAAATTGGGATTTATGGGTACAAGATATGGTGGTTACTGCTTGAAGAGTCAACTAGACCCCAACACTGAACCATTACAATGGCAGGAAGTGTTCATTGGCCAATAATGCTGAACTACATTGCCTTACGTTTGTCGGGAGTTGAATTTCTTATGTTGCAGTGAGGTCTTCATGCTTTGATGTGAGCGCATATGTCTGCTGGATAGTCGGCCCACATTTGTATAACCCAGAAGCTGGGCTTGTGTGTAGAGTTTCAGTTAAAGGCCAGGCTGATCGATCAGCCGCGGATTAGCAGCTTTAGTCAACGGGCCCACTTTGGCTTGCTGGTCTCTGCACTGCAGGCTTCCTGTCCAAGGTTGTTCTATCACAACTTTCAAATGTCTACACCCTTGGACATAAAGTCTAAACCTCAGCAGAGACTGTGACTGTGTTCATTGTCAACTGGAGTTTGACAATCAAATCCACGATCTAGAGCTCAACAACCTAAAATCAAGTTGAATGTTTTGTCTTTTCTGAGCAATTCCTCTTAAAGTTAGTATGTGCCTGGGTTGCAACTGTTGCTGACACAAAATTGTTTGAAAGTACTCAAATTTTCACTTGAAGTCACACTCAAATTGACACGTCTTGTATGAATGGTGCACAAATGCTGCAGAATCTATGCATTTGCATACCTATTGCACCACTGTTGCGTGATATTCTCATAACGCATTTGCTCATTTTTGACACTCTCAAGAATGTTGTCCCACAGTGGTGTGATACTTATACATAACAATTGAGAAATCTGGATTATACTGGACCTCTCCCCAGTCCAACAATCAGTTTGTTTTCAGATATCAAACAATATAAAGAGGTACAAAAGCTGCTAGAGGAGGACCCCAACCTGTATGAGGACCTGAAGGCTGCAACATGTCTCCTTGCTTCTGCTGCTGCAGTCAACAATGGCCCAGAATGGCCAAGTCTCAAGGTGCCCTTAATGTCCTGTTCTCATCATTCTCTAAGGCTGGGTCTTGTGGTGCCCGTAATTTCCAGTTATGATTATTGTCTATGGAAGATCACATGGTACCCATAATGTCCTGTTCTCATTATTGACTACAGCTAGATTGCATGGTGCCCATAATGTCCGGTTCTCACTATTGTCTGCAAACACTCACAAAGTTTCATAGTTTCTATGAAACTAAGTTTCACTCAGTTGTATAGACCACTCACAAAGTTGTCTCACATTTCTGGTATTTTTGGACTCATGGAAACTAAACTGAGAAGGGTTTGCTTCCAAACACCTGTGATGACTCTGACTATTTTTAAAGAAAATTTGTAGTGCAAATGTTTTGAACAAACAACATTGCTGCAACAGGAGAGTGAGGCCCTGTGACTCATGAGAGGAAATTCAGAATCCTCTAAAATATTTTAGAAACTCCCTCATGAATGCCGTTCACAACAGTCACAGCCCAGTGAGATACAGGCTTAAACCAACCCCTTGAAAACATAAAACAGCTAACAGTGAGCGCAAATCATCACAGTGCACTATAAGACAATGGTTCACAGAGAAGTTAAGACAGACCAGACGGGGTGGTGGCAGACTTGATCTGGGTGTTACTATTTTTCAAAACGATATCATGAATAATGTAGCTAAACTTGAAATATGAATCGTAACTTTTTGTGTTTTTGGGTTTTGAAATCTAATGCATGAATAAACAGAAGATCTAACACATCTGCAGGCTAAACTCTTTCTCTTTCATTTTGTTTAGTTCATACTTTCTTAGATTACCATTTTTAAAAAAAGGTAAAAAAAAAATAATCTTAACCCAACCCTTAAAATGTACAAGGTTGCTTTTGGATGTTTGTTTTTTTCCCCTCTCTCTTTTGTAATGATAAAACAGAACAAGCAAAATAATCTCTGTGATGAAGCAGAACGTAGGTCCGTTGTGGCCACATAAAGAGAGTGAAAAGAGTCCATGAGGAATACTGCGCTCAAGATTATTTTGCTTTGCCAAAACCATTTGTTTATCTACGAGTACATGTTGTAATTATTTGTTGTCTCTTTTCTATCCAATACGGCTTTCCCATGGTGATTTGTGGAAACTGTTGCTCATTTCTCCCTGAAATAAAAAAAAATCTTTCTTTAATTGCATATTCATTATTGTACAGTTAATTATCACCTACTGACATGAAAGGTGGGCAATAATGTAATTTCCTGCAGCTGTCTGTTTGTCTGTAAGCAAAATATTTCATAAACCGCTGGACAGAATTTACTGAAACTCACTCAAAGGAATCATTGAGTGAGTCAACCCAGTTCAAGATGGCCAGCATGGCTAATTGACCATAGCAAACAACAAATAGCTACAACTCAGTCATTTTTACAGATAATGAGCTAACATTTGGTGTGGTAGTAGCTGAGAGTCATCCCCAACTAGTACTCAGAGTGCTAACTGATTGCACAACACTGTTGTTTAAAACTTTGGCATGCAATGTGATTTTTTTTGGATTTGCAGAAAGACTTACTGCAGCTGCAAAATATTCCCAATGAAGACATCTAAAAAAGGTAAACCAAACAGACAATGATACTTTAATTTAGAGCTTCTTATTTTAAAAACTAATCAGGGTGCTTCTATTGTTAAGTTGCTCTTTCAACGAGGTGCACACGGCTACTTGATTTCCTCATATTCATAAATGTTTTTTTTTTTTAAATGTGGTCAAAAAGCACAACGTAAAGTCCTACTCCTGGTGAGAAACAGAATACAATCGGCAACTTATTGATCCCACGAGGGATTTGTTCTCCCACAGCAAGAGCATAACAACAACAACAAAAAAATACAAACACACACATCAATAAGGTTTTTAAATGAGAATATCAGAGAGCTTTAGCATAGATACAACTAATAAAAACACTATATTGACCCTACACAGAGACATACCAAAACTTAAACAAAGACGATACAAGTATCTTTATTGCAATTCCAATTAATTAACTCAAAGAACTCAGAGTTCTTACCTGCACTAGATAAGAATCGGTTGGCTACACACCTAATGATGCTTCCAGCGTGTTTATTTTAGGACCACACCACAAAGATTACACCTCTAAATCTCTTCAGTTTGTCCTTTTCTCCGAGACAACAGCCAGTGTAAGTCTAGTTATGTGGGGGGCCGAGTGAGCGAGAGCCCAGTAATCAAAGAAGCTGCTAGAGACCAAAATAACCAGCTGCAAGGCTGGAACCAAACAAATGTGTTGCACATGTTGCAAAGCTTCGCTCTCCTCTGAGCCAAGAGCTGCTGTGCATGGTGTCAGATAATCCATTTGACAAGTAAAGCAGTTTGATTAACTGTCTAACAAGAGAGGTCGAGATAAGAACATTCACAGACTGCAGCACTCGAAGAACTCAGAGGGAAAAAAAACAACAAAACAGGGTGGTTTGGGTTGATAATAAATTAGCAGGCTCTGAAAAGCAATTATTGCCTATAATCTAGGGAAATTTGCTGCTGTTGATTCTGAGGTACTTTCTTCAGGTAAGGTAGCTTAGCTGAAAATATTCAGTGCACCACAGCACAGTAACTGTTTACAAGATAAGAGATCTTTCTGTAAGTAAGTGTTCAGCTGACATCACTTTCTTATTCTACTCAAAGAAAAAAGACAAAAACATGAAGCCTTAACCTTGATGAAAATACCAAAAGGCAGCTGAAGACTGTTTTGACAACAATCAGGAGTGGAGCATTTCTTCAAAATTCTTCGTAACTTTACTCCTAGACAGCTCAAATACAAACTCAAAGCACACATCGGTTAATTTTCCCTTCCTTAAAAGCATATGCAATATGTAGACTCTATAAATCACTCGGTCGGTCACTAGAAGATTATCTTGATCTTGGACATCTGATCTAGACTGCAAAATCTTCAATACCAGTATTCTATCTCGAAAACTTGAATGGAAAGGACATCAGGTGATAAGAGTTTGTTATTGTCTGTAGAATAAAGTCTAGGTCAGGGTTTTTTCAGCAGCAAGGACTTCATCACATTCATCTTTGAATCGCAGAGCCTCGCTCTCATATTGCAGGAATTGTGAACTTGTTCATAAGATTTGACAGACAGATTTAGATTCCCTCTCAGAGTAGACACAGAGCTGTTACGGGTGTCTGGAACCCTTCTCAATTTAGTTTTTTCAAGTCAGAAAGTGTACAGAAAGTACCTACAAAACCAAATTATGACTGATTGGAGAGAAAAAAAAGAAACAACTAAATTGTGATTAAATTGAGACACATGTGAAACACTCTTGGTGACTGAACTGAAACACAAAAAACAAAAAACTGCATAACATTTACAGGAATTTTCCACAATTGTCAGTTTATTCACAGTTATGTATGTAAGCAAATGTGTCATAAGTACTAATTCAGTGCAATTACAAATAAAAAAATGCACACACAACATTGTTTCCCCAACTAATTGGCAATAGTTACAGCCCAGTAAGATAAAATCTTTATCATTCTTAAGTGTTTCTTGTGCTAAAAGACTGATGGATGGTTTAACCACAGAACTGGAGCTCAGAGTCAACAGGCAAAGTTAACCAGGAAGTTCCAGTGACTTCCTCTAGGCTTGTTGTCACAGTGGGTGATATGGGAACCAGAACAGACTCTGGACACTATTCAACTAAAACGGTATGGTTTCAAAACCGCTTAAACCTTTTGGTCAAACAATTCTTCAGGTTTAAATACTTGTCGTGTCAGGGTTTGTATTTTCAGACCCAAGACTGCAGACCTCACAAGGAGTTTGAATAAAACTTGAAATGATTATTAACAAAAGAAACAAAAATGCTGTTAAGGCAGCAAAAACTATTCAATGAAACCTCAATGAGACTGCACAGCAAACCAGACATTACATGATAGCAACAATGATCCACTGAAGAGGAATTTAGGCAGTTATATAAGGACTGAGGTAGATAGAAAGATTGGTAACAGTTGTGATTAATGAGACAGGGGGACAGGTGTAAGTGGACGGGGGTGGCTGACTAAGGAAAAATACTAACAGAGGGAGAAGTGGCTGGTGGGACAAAGAAATGAACTAAACACGAGGAAATATACTGAGAACAACAACAGAAAAGGGCTAAGAGCAGCGAACACAAAAACTGTCGCAAAAATAAATGAAAAACACAGATTGTGGCATTTTTCTCTGGTCATGTGTACCACAGAGTTGTGCTCCTCTTCCCACAGTTGTTGCTGCGAGCTGTCAGTCAGCTGCGTATGACGGCCCAAAGATGGGAGTTCCCTTAAACTTTTCTAAGTTTGGTGTTTGAATTTTCTTACGGCAGTAGATAACGCATACAGTCACGGCTTGTTGACTAAAATAACAAAAACTGTCACATTTTTTAGCTAACATCCTTCTGAAGGTTTATAACTACAAGAGTTCAGTGAAATAAAAAGCTTACTGTGGTCCTGCTGTCTGTGGTAACCCGACTAACTTTCTAGCTAGCATCAGATTGTCGGGCTCTCAGAGCAGAATGACACAAAATAAGTAATATTCTCAGCAATGACTATATTTACTTTAGATAAATGTAGCTGATTCTGTACTTTTGCTTATTTCTTCCAGCTTTTTGTTACATCAAAATCATAACATCCTTCAAAATGGCCTCCTTCTGGCTTTCTGGTGTTTTAGCTGACACTGATTTGTAATTTATTCTTAATACTTGTGACTAAATGAAGATTTCAACCCTGATCTTCACACTGTTAACAGCTGATGGATTTGGGTGTTATGAATATGTAAAACATATTAAACTAATAACTGTAAATAAGAATTATTAATACATATTGTTATTAAATAAATAGCTTTTGTTGCTTTAACTTAATTGTTATTGTAGCATTACGTGATATTATTCAATCAGCAGTAGTAATAGTAGTTGCATTTCTGGTTTTAAATGAAAGCAATTAGACTATAAGCTACATTATGTGATCATTTTCTGTTTTATTACAGTAAAACTGTGGTGTCTTTATCACTTGTCACTATTAAAAGTGGACAATCATGTAATTGCCTGTCTCTGTGTGTGTTCATTAGTCTGTTAGCAACATGTCTCAAAAGCCACTGGATGGAGTTTACAACTGACTTTTGGAGTCAACCTGATTCAATACAGCTAATCAACCTTTCAAACATAAAAATGTCTAACTTGGTCAGTCTTACCAATACTGAGCTCGAATTTGGTTTGGTAGTAGCTAAAAATGATCTTGAAACCATACTTTGAGTGTGAACAGATTGCATGAGACCTTTGTTTAGAATTTTGGCATGCAAGGTGATAAGCAATATGCATTCCTTCAACAAATACTGCTGTCACCAAAAACAACAAGATGCACCGTCCTAATTACTGGGCATTAGGAGTACTATTGGACCAATTTTTAAATTTTCAATCTTTAATCTTGAATCTTTAAACATTATTTTTTATTTCCCACCCAATCAGCTCCTCCTTTTAAAAGGAAGGGTGATATCTTAGCAGAAGCATATTTGAATGCCTTTTTTTTTCAGGAAAACCTATTCTTCTTTACGTTTGTTGCTTTGACTGATCTGTACGAGTGGAGCTTCAGAATGAGCTGCCATTTCATAACGGAGCTGGCAATTTGCATATTTATCAAAAACATACAGGGGTCTCCATGTTTTTGACCTATCTCCAAATTATTTTCAGCTTTTCAATCCTATTTGTTGGCACGGAGGTTAAATTCGATGCTATTTTGATTTATTTACCCCCTTCAGTAAGCCAAACAAACTACTTTTCAGACAGAAAATGACAGCTATGAAGACAGACACTTTTAATAATATTTGAAGGGTAAGAAGTTCAGCATGACGAGCTCCCTCTGTTAACCCTCCGCTGCCTCGTTCACTGCTCATTCTCCGGTTAGAAACAGAAGGGGACATCTGGAATGGCATCCTGAAGCAGATGCACACTCTATTACAGTCCCACAGCTCGTCAGCCATATTTCCTCTGTCAACGTATCCGCAGCAATGAAATGCTAAAGGAGGTGACCAAAAGCTTGGCCCCATCCCCAGTGCAATCTGCTTTCAGGATGGTGGAGCAGACGTGGGGGCGTATAAGCAAACATGCTCTCATATACACACACATACAACGACCTGCCATATGGGCTTGGCACATAATGATGGTCATTAATGTTCTGTTGAAATCAGTGATTGGCAGGTGGTGGCCCTTATGAGTGGCAGGTACTTTTAAAAAGACAGATCTGACGTCACAGCGGTGAAGAGAGAAGCATAACAAAGGCATTTCTAATTTGATGGACAGGTGATGGCGTCAACGCTTTTATATGGAATTTATGACCCACTTCAATGAGATTGTTGATGAAATTGTCTGGATTTCTATGTAAAAAGTTCAAGGAGCTTCACAGCCGACTCCTCTCTATAGAATATCGCTGATACCGGTTTAGTCCTGTCTGTTCAGCTCGGTTTGAAGTGCTGTCATGGCTCAATGTGATTATTTTAGGGCTTTTCATAAAGAAAAGAGCACATTATAAACTGTGAAGGAAAATACCTGAAAATATGGGAAGCTTTCGTTGAACTTTGGCATACGTCCCAAAACTGTTGTGACCAAAAACAGTCAAAGAGGTCCATATTAGGCTTAAAGGGATACTACAGGCCTTTTGAAGTGAGATTCTGTGGAAATGTTACGAACAAATAATGTCTTTTGTGTTGTAGATAGCTCGCTGAACAGCCTCAATTTGGAGAAATAGTTTAATTCTGGTTGGATTGGCGAGCTAACAGCTAGGTTGAATGAGGCTAAGATCAAAGCGAATTTCTGCAGTTCTAAAACAAATTCAGTCTTAAAAGTTTCATAACTGTTCATGTGAATGCTATTTTATAAACCTTTACACAGCTGTCAGTTTCACATTACAGTTATTTATTTTAAATTACATAGTATTAGCTAGCACACTTAGTGGTAGCTAGCTGTAGCACTTCTGGTGTAGTCTGCTGCATTTCAGACAGTAATATCATAATATTTTTGTCAAAATAACTGAAATGCAAAACTGACTGTGAAATAAAAGGTTTATATAATATGCTTTTTTTTTAAAGGCTGGAGTTGTTTTAAGATGGCTAATAGCAGGTTGCATTTGTGATAGCTCATCAGTCTGGTCAGAATTAACCTCTATTTCTCCAAACTGAGGTCATTCAAAGAGCTATCTGCAAAGAGACTAATTGTCCAAAACTGTTTACAGAACCGCACTTTAAAGTATTACAACTACTGCTCTAAAAGATTAATTTCTTGGGAGGTTTGTTGTATGAAAAATATTTAAAAAGCTCTGGCTCATCTGTGAGTTGGAGAGAGAAACAAAATGGTTGGACTGTTTGGATTCCTATTCATTTCAAAGTCAAGACAGCTTCCTGCAATTGTGTTCAGACCCTGTTTTTATTTTCTTACAAATCTACAACAGGGACAAAAGAAAAGTAACAACTCACAAAAAGCCCAGAAGTTTATTTGTCTGAAGAAAGACAGAAAGTAGAAAAAGCTGTTGAAAACCATTGTTAACCTTCACTCTCCATACTTATTTGGAAAGAGTTGCTGAAGAATGTGGGAGTGCACATTAGGATTTAATTCCAACTTTTAAAAGTTTTTGGTTTTACCTAAAATTTATTTTTGTTGTTGTTTTTGTGGGCACTCCTGTAGGCTTGTCTTCCGAGTTAAACAGACCAGTATGTACCGAAATTAAAATTTTTATTACTTTACTTTGCAGTATCTATGTTCCCTGGTTACACATCCAGTTTAAAAATTTAATTTCTAATACTGGACGTTTAATTTCCAGTTTTCATTTGCTGAAATAACTTTTGCGCAAACATTCAGCTTTTTATTAGAACTGCAAATCAATGTCTCTATAAGAGAGTCTTGCTGCTGTGCCTGAGCTTATCCAATCATTGTTCTAATCAGTTTTAGGATTATGTTTTGAAATGTTAACAGATAAAAATACCAGGCCTGAGCTGTAATCAATACTGTTACTTTTAGGAAAATATGGAGAAACTATAAAAAAATATAAACTAGGACAAAATCAATTTCCCAGTAAATCCTGGTCTGCATTTGTATCTGGCTTATTGGACCATTTAAACCTGGCAAGCACTTTTCTAAACTTTAAACAGTGTGGTTTATGACAGAGGCTTGCTTTAAAAGCACTCTCTTTTAAAAATGTGCACAGTTGGAACAGGCTATAATAATTTCTGAAGCAGTTCTATATTAAGAACAGCTATGATTAGGAAAAAAAAATTCTCCTCCAAAATGACTACTTGTTAGGGTTTTCTTAAAAGAGCGTTAAGTCGGGCCCCAATGTGGAAAGTTTCTAAACGATGCAAGGTTTTTTTCACTTTATATCAGATTAGTGATCATCTTCTGGTGTTCCTCCATATTGTACCAGACTTATGAGTTCAATCTGTCAGGCTTATGAAGTATTAAAACCATTATCCATCCATTTTTATTCCTTTATCCAAATGGTTAAACCCATGACTGTAGACGAGGGTAGGAATGTAGAGGGACAAGTAACATCATCTGCAAAAAGCAGAGACGAGTCCCTGAGGTTTTCAGATCAGCAGCGGCTCCTGAGCAGAAATATTAGTGGGGCGGACACTTGCTTCCTGAATCGCTAACCACACTAATTTTACAATTTGTGTTTAATTTTCTGTGGAAAAAGATAGGATAAATGTTGCTTAATATTTATTTTGTTGTTGCTGGGGTTTTTGTCACCTTTTTTCTCCCCCGGGTTGAGATTGTGTCTTGTGAAAACAGTCCAGTCTAACAATTAGGCGTACGCTTCCCACTCCCTCATCCAACCCCATCCAAAATGGGGGTATTTTTAATTTTTAACTGCATAAAATAAAACAAACAGGTACACAGCTTTCTGGATTTGACTTGAAGTAATAGTTTTTCAATCATACTCCAAATTAAACAAAGTTAAAAGGGGGTAAAATGAAACAACTTTGTGAAATAATTCTAAAAACTATAAAAGTGAATAAGTGGTACCTGCATATATATTCACCCCTTTGCTTTAAAGCTCCGACCATTCTGTTCAGAAGCCACTTAATTAGTTAAATAAGATCCACCTGTAGGTGATCTAAGTAGCTGGAAAAAAATAGGCCTGCCATGTTGGAGAAAATGTCCAGTTGTATATTTCCTTTCTGTCTTTAGTTTTCTGTGTTTGGTTCATGTCCAATCTGTCTGCTCCAAGCTCCTGACTGATAATTTAGCTCTAATTTATCTCAAACAAAAAATCTCCCTTGTTGGACACAACAGGTTTTGCTGCACACTATCCCTATTTGATAAGATCCATGATGTCCAACGAGCTAAATCCAACAGAATGTGTCCACTCCAGTGAGACGCTGCTGGAGCTGCCTGCAGTTCTGATCACTGCCGGCAGGGCGATATGATAAATCTACTGATGAAAGCAGTGACCTATCTCAACCCATAACTGCAGGTAAGTAAAAACCTGACTATGAATCACCAAAAAACATGTTTTTAAACCCGTTTAAAACTGCCAAATGGTTGAAAAACACACAGAACAAAACAATCCACAGCAAGCAAATAAGTTAAGTAATTTGCATAATTTATTTTGAGGAACTACTTTATGGAGCAAATTGTCTTTTTGGTTGGTTTTTTAGGTGGGTCTGCAATCCCACCTGCCCTTATGGACTAGCCGGGTCTGGATCAGACACCTCTTCTGCACATCTGCACCTTCAGATCCTGTTTACGAACACTATATATAGAATCAGAGACAAGGTGCACCATTGGCAGAGTCCAACCCATGTCCAACAAGCTTAACTTTGTGCTGGGAATTTGGACGCAGCTTTTGCTTTGGATATACAGGGACTGGATACTCCGTGAAAGTGATCCCTCAATGGAATCACAGCTTTAGCTTGGTGGATTATTAGGTTCTTAATAAGATGCATACAATAAGATGCAGTAAGTTCAAGTAAGTCCAAGTTGTTCTGACTTTCAAACCTTGAATCCAGGAGGAATAGTGGATCAGATCTTTACCCTCCTGGAGCTGCTGAGGAGATCATGGCAGGTCAACCGTTTAGTCCATCTGCATTTTCCAGACCTGAAGAAAGCTTGTAATGGACGACGAACCAGGAAGTTAATGCTCATGGCCAACAAAAGTAATTACGACTTCAGTATTATTTGTTGAATAGGATGGGTCTTTGAACTAGATGTAATAGCTTTAATATAAACTATTAATGAGCCACGGTAGCTCAGTGGTCAGTGCCGCAGTCTCATAATCCTGAGTCTGCGGGTTTGAGCCCAAGATGTGTCAGGGAAAGCGTAAAACATTTGCCAAATCTCTCGTGCGAGTTCACTTGCTGAGGGGAGCAGCCGAAAGAACAACACCACCAATGTAAATTATTAATCATCAGGCACATTTATTTGTTATCCAGATAACATTGTCTTTGTTTGTTGTCTTAGAGAGAGCAAAAAGAGTATTTGCAGCTTTCTAATAACCAAAGACTATGCGTGTTGTTTCAGTTGACTGTATCGGATTTCTACTTGAACCATCACCCATCGTTGTACCCGTGAATGATTTGCACTTCAGCTTTATCAGTAGGTACACTACCTGCATCACAGTTGCTAGTTTTCAAGATTCTCAAAATGATTATAATTTATTGTAAGGTGTATAGAGGGAAGTCCATGCTCACTAAATGACGAGGCCCATTGAGTTTTTTGTTTTTTTTATTGCAAGTGAATTGCAGGGCCATGTTAAATAAAGCCAAGGCCCCAGCATGTGGGTCCAAGGGCACATGATTGACATTTCTAAAGACCTCCAGGGTCACAGTCAGAGCCTAAAAGCTGCCGGATTTCCAGCCGTGTGAGCAGCCCCCTCGAATGCCCATCAATGCCGAGTCTGT
>JAOXNZ010000199.1:9049588-9063451 GCA_028566095.1 Kryptolebias brasiliensis
AGTGACTGCTGGAGATAGGCACCGGCTCCCCGCGACCCGGAATGGAAAAAGCGAGTAAAGAAAATGGATGGATGGATGGATGATGCTAGGTCAGTGTACATACAATGAATCAGTGATAATTGATGAAGTAGTGTGTCATTTTATAGAGGAATATATTAACCATTTCACCTTGTGAATTTAAATTAGTGGCCAAGGGAGGAAGACATTAATAAATAGGCAGATTTTGTGAATTTAACCTGCCTACATTGCGCAGAACTCTCATGTGCTGTCAATCAGCTGCCCCCTAAGCTCTTTGAGTGGAGGTACAAAAAGGTCTCCACTGAGCAGGTTGATGACGGCTTCTGCATGACAATATAGGTTCAGAAGCATCACGCCTACTAAATATGACAAAATAAAGTTCTGGGTGTAAGCTGCTGCAACCCCCAAACCACTTTCAACTACAAACTACAAAATGCAATACATCATTGATGGTTTATCCACTGATGTTCTGCCGTCAGAGGTCCACTGTGTACCCTCATCATCCATCACAAGTTTCTACCCGTCTCTTCTCTCGCTTCTTACACCTGCACTCTTCACAAATGAGCTCCCAGGATGGAACCTGTCTATTCCACCAATATGAGCCATTTTACACTCTTCCACAAGTGTTAGTTCAGACAAAATAACTCCATATCTGCCAACGGATGGATCAATAACCGAGATAGGTACAAATGCAAATCACAAATGTAGTTCTCTTTTAGGAAAACAAAAAGGCTTTTTAACAAACAGCTAGATTCAGCTGAAATGGATCGTGTTTGGGCTTTCCACAACATTTTCTATTATTAAGACTAGGAATTTGCACCTAGTCTAGTTTAAAGAGAAAGTGCTGAGAGTCATATAAATTTTACACGTAAGCAGATAAGAGTAAAAAAAAAAGGTGACCAAGAAATCAGAAAAACAAACCACTGCAATCAACCTTGTGAATGTCAACATGTCACCGAATGTAGCTGACAGTATCTAGCGGTCCATTACATTGACACTTCGGTTTAAAATGCAGATATGGAAGGTGTGATAATGTTTCCTGACAGGCTAAACATCCTGTGGTGTTTAGTGTTGTCAAGATCTAGTCACAAAGATTAGCACAGTCACACACAGAATAAACGTTTAGGATATAAAAAAGAATATATATAACAATTCAATCAAGAAAACACACCAAAAAAATAAATTACAATTCAAGACCTAGCATTTCTTGAAGGATTGCATACAAGAGCTTCATCCTTTGATGAGAAATGTTGAATTTTGTTCAAACCTTAAAAATAATGATATATGTGATATTGTGAGATCTCACAAAGTGTGTTAGCACTCAGAGTTTGACTCTCAGCTATTATCACATCAAGGTTTAGCTCCATATTTGTACATTTGACAAGTTTGCAGCCATTTTTGTGTAGACTAAGGTCAAATAGCTGCCATCTTGAATCGGGTTGACTCCAAAAGTTAATTAGCTGTAAATCTACATATGATTTTATTTTCTGAAATTTCACTCAAAGCCATCCATTGATTCATGAGATATTTTGCTAACATAATTGACACACACACAATAGTAATAAATGTGGGGGATCAGACAAAGTGCAGCCCAAAGACCCCTTATGATGAGTCACAATTTTGGATGCAGTGTTCCCTCGCCCGGACACAGGTCACCGGGGCCCTACTCTGGAGCCAGGCCTGGAGGTGGGGCACTCTGGCGACCACCTGGTGGCCGGGCTTTTACCCATGGAGCCCGGCCAGGCACAGCCCAAAGAGGAGACAAGGGGTTCCCCTTTACATGGGCTCACCACCTGTGGGAAGGGCCAAAGGGGTCGGGTGCAATGTGAACCGGTAGTGGCCGAAGGCTGGGACTTTGGCGGTCTGATCCTCGGCTACAGTAGCTGGCTCTCGGGACATGGAATGTCACCTCTCTGGTGGGGAAAGAACCTGAGCTGGTGTGCGAGGTCAAGAGGTTCCGGCTAGATATAGTCAGACTCATCTCGAAGTACTGACCACTACCTGGTGGTGAGTTGGCTCCAATGGTGGGGGACGATGCCGGTCAGACCTGGCAGGCCGAAACGTATTGTGAGGGCCTGCTGGGAACGTCTGGCGGAGTCCCCTGTGAGACGGAGCTTCAACTCCCACCTCTGGCAGAGCTTTGAACACATCCCGTGGTGGGGGACATTGAGTCTGAGTGGGCTATATTCTGTTAGTCAATAAAAAGTTGTGGATTTTAATATTTAGAAATAAATGTATCATGATTACAATTATACTACAGCCAGGACAATCAGGAATAAACCAGAAATGTTAATTTCTCTCTAAAAACATTATATTTGTACTTTACATAGACAGATAAGTTTTATCTGGCACCAATATGTAAACATTTACACACAAAAAAAAACCAATATACTTTTACAACTTTGCCTAATATTTCACTAAAACACAGCACATCTCAGTGCATTTTAATTTATTTTACTGTATGTAGTTACTGCTGGATTTTGCGTTGAACTTGTGTCATCATCATGTCACACTCGTGTTGAACTGAAATCTGCTGCTGCATGTTTTGTTTCTGGGCAGCTTTCTCTCTTTTCTGCGATGAAACAGTGCCATCTATGGAAATGCTGAGCCTGAGTTCACTGCACACAAATCTAAGGCAGGCTTCTTCTTAATATGTCGCACTCCTCTATAAGCTGGGGATTAATACCATGCACAGCAATTTTCTATTTGTCTACATGTGCTTAAAAAGTTCAGTCCTTACCTTGCTTGCTATGTATATTTATCTGACCTGATTAAGATATCCTCTGTAGGAGAAGGAGCATCAGCGAGTCATTGCTCCAAAATTAGTCCTCTATGTAGCTTAAGTGACTGTAAATATCCCACTGACAGATGAAAATGGCTCCAGCATTTCAAGCTCGGCTGCTGTCAGTCAGACTTAAAAGCTCGTCCCTCCAAAACCCTGAGATTTATCTTTTTTTGTCTGTCCCATTTTTCTCTGGAGACTTCAGTTTTTCATTTCTTTTGTCTAAATGCAGCTGATAATAAGTAAAACAGGATCCAATACAAATTGTCAGTTTTTTTTATTCTATCACAACTGTGCAAAATTTAGAGCATTTCATTGTTTTATATTTCACTCTGAGGTTTATTGGTAGAAATAAGGAGTGAAAAGTGTTATTTTGTTCGCTGGTCATTACATAAGACCTGAGGAACGTATGAAGAGAGTGAACTTCGTGGAAATTATGCAGGAATACAGTTAATATGTTGGTTTTGTCTCAGTGGGAATATCTGCATGAATATATTATGTATGAAATATTAAAGATGGTGCTGTGAACACTGCCGCCTCACAAACAAAAGTTTTCAGGTTCAGACTTTCCATATAGAATTTGCATGTTCTCTCCAAGGCGTGCATGTTGTTGTTGTTGTTTTTTATGCTCCAGAGACTCTGGTTTTCTTGCCACATTCTTAAAAAAATGCTTGTTAGGTTAATTAGTGATTCTAAATTTACCTTTTGTGTGAGCGTGCAGGGTTTAAAGTCTTGTTTGTCTCTGTGTTGGCGGTGTGAGCCAGCCTGTCTGGGGTGTACCCCACATTTCACCTTTTTTGCCCTGCAGCCCAGAGGATGAGCCATGTGGATGAATATCCCATTGTGACATTTTGTTTCATGGTGTTCTTTCCACTGAAGGCAAAGCAGTACTGCCGGTTGTTTTAGGGAGCATTGCCAGCTGAGTTTTACTGGTACAACTTCAGTGTGTTTGCTCATCAATCTCTCCTTTTTAGCACTCTGGGTTGCTAAGACCCTGGAGGCACCCTTAGATACCGACTATAAGAGCAAGGTGCAGGATGCCAGACTGGGTGCATTAATTACACCAACATGGTCTGACATTTCACTAAAACTAATATAATGCTTATAGTCATGTCTTCCAAATGCTGCTCTATTAGCATTACAAAAAGATTTATATGAGTAGAAAACATGTTAGGTGGTGTGAATACTGACAGAACTTTCCATCAATAAAATCTGAGACCTAGACCACAGTAGAATAGCTATTTTATTCTTCTCTTTGTTGTTGTTCGTTTGTTCTTTTCTGACACTTTGTTAGCTTTAGGCACTAAAATTGATAGGTTGAGTTTTCTTCACTCTGGATGACAACTCTACAACAGCAGAAAAAAAATCAGCCATAGCAAGGATTGTCTTTGCAGTGTCTTAGTGAGGTTCCCAGGCATGTATTAAGAATGCAGTGGGCACCCTATTACACATGCTAGAGTATGATAGAACCACTATGGTTCTGAGCATGCAGAACATTTCCGTAGTAGGGTTTTGGTGTTTTATCATTGTAGTGGCAGTTTATTTTGGTCCTGGATGGAGCGTGGTGACAGCCCATCTATGACATTGGACCGTTGTGCACCAGTGGGGCTTGGTCATCAAGAATTTGAATCAGAATTGGCCACGCTGGCCTCATGCCGAGGCTACAACCGTCATTGTGACAAAGACATGGAAACAACCTAGCACAGACGTGGTAGGCCTGTGGTGGCAGCATTGAGCTAGCGTAATTGTCTTGTGTGTAGCTGCATCCTGACACAGTCCAAGAGAGTCATGCCAGGTCAGTCGTGTAGAGCTTAGAGAGGGTGCATCTCAGGGAAAGCTATATTTTTCTCAAAGATTTCTGGGGAAAACATGACCTATAATACTTTCATGCTCTAATTCAACTTAGCAAAATCCCTCCTATTGCAGTATAAGATGGGACAGAAGCCAACAATTGCAAATGAAACTGAAGTGTCATGAATGCCAATGTTATGGTTAATTAGGGACACAGTGGCCAGAACAACCTGCTTGGAGTCAGAATGTATACCAGTGTGGTGAAAGCATGCTTGTTTGTGAAAATGACGTCTATGTGCAATGCTGTGTTAATGTGTTTGATTACTGTCTTATAACTAAAAGATACAAGGATCATTTTACTACTCTCTTTGAGAGAGATCCAGATTGCAAGACTGTCCGAACCATGTAAATTTGTATTATATTTGTTAAAGTAAATGTCCCAGCTGTCAATCTTTGAGTCCTTTATTTATGAAATAAAATATCCACAACAGTTGCTGGGCCCTTGTGACAATGGATTCATCATACACAGTAGGTCATAAAAATTAAATCTGGAGTGAGCTCCATATTGGTTTGCACTGAGAAATGCTGCTAACTGCATGCTGCAACCTCAGATAAAAAGTTAAGTACTTTTATGTTTGCCTTATTGTTATTAATATTGTGTCACAAATGTCCTTGACATATTATGTTATAGTTTTGAGCCTATATATCCCATCCCAATCTCCAGCTGCCCCGTAACCCTGAACAGGATGAAACAGTTATTAACTAAATGATTTTAAGTTGCTTGTGTCAGGGAAGGGAAATTTTAGTTTGACTCTGAGCTTTTTATTTCGTCAAATTTACATAAAGCAGCAACATTTTGAAGGTTGCCTGAACAATGCTTCAAAAGAGATTTCACGTGGAATAAAAGTTACACACTTTGGAAAACATCACTTTTGATCAAAGTATGACAAAATAGCCCTGTAGTTCTTTGGTGAAAACCAGTCTGTAATTTTCTCATTTTCTGTAGGTAACCTTTCCGCACTGCTGCCTGCTCTCTTACATAGTTTTGTCTCAGGAAAGTTGTCTTTGATTCAGGAAAGCAGTTCAAGTGCGGTCTGAGACAATCTCCGTGCAAGTAGATAACAATAGACTCACCTATCTCTGTTTCTCTTCATTTTAAATGAGAAATGTCTGGACCCAACCTGGGCTGAGTGCTCCGGGAATAGACCAGCGCTCGAGGATTGAAAAAGACTCAGGGTTTGGCCCTCCGGGGGCAGGAGCCTGTCAGTTTTCCTTCCAGTCTTAGACCTCAATTACTGAATCAAAGGCAAGAGGAAGGCCAAATCCCATCCTGTGGCTGCTTCTCATCTCACCCGAGCTAGACCCGACAGGCTATATCTGCCTGCTTGTTCACTCACTCGAACTCAAACACACACAGAGCACAGCTCATGGGAACCTGGCAAGAGAGCTTGCTGGTTGCGCTCCAAAGAAGCTTCAAAGTTCACTGCTCTTTCTCGGCAGGAGTGCAGATGGTTTGAGTTTCAGATATCTCCTTTATTTATTTTTTCAGCACACCCTTTCACATGTTGTGTATGCCTAAATTGGTCCTCAAATGGATGAGCCAATGACAGAAGTGGATGACATTGTCATCCTCTCACCACTGTGTTATCTACCACTTTATTAAAAAATATTTGCTAAGCAGTTTCTAGGCTTACAGCATTAATATTATGGAGCTTAACTGCTGCAGAGACAACGGGAAAACGGGGATGACTGATGACTATCAGTTTGACTGATTTATGTTAATTACAGGTTGACATTTTTCCTCATTTTCCTTTGGCTCAGCATACATTTAAAGTGTTTTACAGAGGATTTGGACGAGCAAGTGCACTACCACTGTCACACATACAGACCGTCTCAGCTGAGATAGTGTGTGACAGAGTCTGACAAAGCCTTAAATATTCTGAATTTGCTTCCTACAAACAGTGGTCATAAATGTACAGAAATAAAATATACTATAGATAAGTATGCCTGTTTTATAATATAACAGTATATTTATATTCAGCATTTACTTTAATTGCTAATTCTAGTTGGAATGTAAGGCATGGTGGAGCAGTGGTTAGCTGTTGCCTCACAGTTAAAAGGTGACAGGTTTATAACCCTTTCTGTGTGGAGTTTACATGTTCTCCCCCTGCATGTGTGGGTTTTCCTTCCACAGACCAAAAACATGTATTGTTGGGTTAATTTGTGATTCTAAACAACAAACGACAAATGGGTATAGAAAATGAATAATTGGAAGCTTCTAAAATAGTCTTAAGGTCCTAAGTCTGACTAACTTTCATCCATCCACTCATCCGTTTTCTTTCTCCATTCCAGGTTGTGAGGAGCTGGTGCCTATCTCCAGTCACTGTGCGAGAGGCGGGGGACACCCTGGACAGGTCCCAAGTTCATCACAGGGACACAGGGACACTTAGAGACAAATGAGACAAACAACCATTCACGCTCTCACTCACACCTAGGAGCAATCTTACCAATGAACCTAACATGCATGTTTTTGGTCTGTGGGAGGAACCCGGAGTACCCGGAGTAAACCCACGTGTGCACAGGGGGAACATGTAAACTCCACACAGAAAGGCCCCAGGTCGGGAAGCGATCCTGCAACCTTCTTGCTGGGAGGCGACAGCTCTAACCGACTTACTTTCAGTTAAAGCTTATTTGTTTTCCCCCAACAAAGCAGTAGACTCAGTGCATTCCAACATGTTTCATTTAAAGCCCTGTGGCTACATGAATGTTTAAAGGAGAGCTCTGCTTTAATATAAACTGACTCGCAGAAACCAGAAAGAGGCACTTCTTCACTTTTCCTATTTTGCTGGTTATTCAGATCAACGTCGCTCTGCAGTGACTGTTGTTCTCCTTCTAGAAATCAGTGAGAGCCAATGAGTAGATTATAAACAGACGTCTCTGATATTCAGTACTCAAGGTTTCGACTGTGTACTGAATATGCTGCCTTGTTTTACAGTCTGTGAAAGAAAAGCTGCTGCTTATGTGAGAACAACTGATATTGAAGTTAACGTCAAGCTGAAGAACAGGTTCTGGAAAGGTGTTGTGTTCTGATCTACAGCCAGAAGCACACTGACTAACTTTTCCTGTCATTGTGCTGATTCAGGATTCACATTATAGTTTTCCTGCTTAAAGTTTCCTTCGAACATTTTTTGCAATCAAACTACTTCTGCGTTCTTTGCGCTATTTTAACCACTCATAAATCAAAATGTTCAGCTCAACTGGGAATAGTGTGCTATGCATTTTACTATTTGTAACTTTTATTCTTTTTGGATTACTTAACTTTGTTTACAAACTTTTTTCCAAGAGAAATACAATGAAATCTCTTCTGTTCCAACAAAAACATTGTTCTCTGAAATCTACATTATCAGACTTGGTCTATTTTTCTTATCTTGTGCTCCTTTTAGCTTTCACCTAATGTCTTGTTTTGGTAATTGTAGCATGTTATTCTTGTAATCTTTTAAACTAGTTCAGACCAATAGTTTTGCAGTCTTTCAAACTTTTTCTTTAGACTTTGGCTGCTTTTTCACTCCTTTTTGTGCACTCTTTCTACCTGAACGTGACACCATATTGTGCATTTGATGAGTATATGTTAACATAAGCTAAACCAGCTCATTTTTCTTCCAAAGACTGTTATTGTTCATGGTAAAACGTCTCCTGCAGATGCTCACGCAGTGGAAACTGTTGTGGCTCCCTGTTTGACATCTTTCCAAAAGCTATACTCCGGTTTATTCATACATGATGTTTGACTCCAGATTCTACATCTGCTCATTGGTCTCATAACAGAGAGTTAATGTGTCCACAGGGTGTACTGTTTGAGTCTAAAACGCATCAGTCAGCTGTTTGTCCACACAAAACAATCTACATACCCATGTGTCCAAACACCCGGTTTGGTTTTGCCTTCCAAAGTGCAGTGAAAACTTCCCATGCAGTCTCACTGCTTTAATGACCGTTACCGATGGCCTTGTCATGTGGGCATTATTTTTTAATGACCTTTAAGAATGGTTTTATATAAGGGTGTTATTGGGCACAGTTTGTGTAAGAGCTGTTCTGACTGATTAGTTGAATACGTTTTAAATTTTGCATTTCCAAATAATTTGTCTTCTGCACTCACACCGCTCTGATCTCACAGTGGTAAGGTGTTATTTGGAACATCTAAGGATGCTGGCAAGAAAACGAGCCATATTTTATGGTATTTGGCAAGAGCGCAGCAGGACTTTCTCAGCTGGAAGAAGAGTTGTTACCGTTCACTCATAAACCCCACTGTCAGCGTAAGTGTTGATTTGTCGAACACAGGTGTTGATTGGAAAGTTTACTTCACAACTTATGGCTTCAAGAGGCCTCTCTACCTGAGATGACAAAGTGAGGAAATCAAAGAGTTGGCTGAGAATTTAGACAAAACACCTTGATAGTAGGGTGTGTGGCTGGCTCAGAGTTAAATGAATCTGTGGATGAGTTTGTGAGCAAAGAAATCTACAAATCAACGGATTCGGGATATAAAGTGATGAGAGCTTACAAATGACAGTAAGTCTGTTTATTCATCCATTTTTATTTGCTTATCCATGATTGGAGGCAACAGGTCCACTAAGGAAACTCTAACATCCATCTCCAGCTCCTTCTGGGGGTTCCCAAGGCGTTCCCAGGTCAGAGTGACCCAATCCAATGGGGCCCAAAACAAGTGGTGTTGACCAGAAGGCCTCTGATCAGATACTGAAGTTAATTGGTAACTCTAAAATTGTCCCTAGGTGTGAGTCAGAGTGTGAATGGTTGTTTGTCTTGTTTGTCTCCATGTGTCCCTGTGATGGACTTGTGAGCTGTCCAGGGTGTCCCCCACCTCTCGCACAGTGATGGCTGGAGATAGACACCAGCTCCCCGAGACTGGAAAGGAGAAGCGGGTAAAGAAAATGGATGGCCAACTGAAAATACAAAAATGGATGAAACTTAGTCAATTTTGTAGATACTGAGATAAAATTTGGTGTGGCGGCAGCTTAAAGTAATCCTGACTACACATTCTGAGCACTAACTGATTGTGTGAGACCTTGTTTAGTTGTCTTGGTTTGTCTGTTTACAAAATAATTTATGAACCGCTGAGTAGGGTTTAATGAAAACCTCCCTGGGAGTAATCACTGAATGTGATTCTACAACTCATTAACTTTTGGAGTCAACACAATTCAAGGTGGCTCTCACAGCTAGTCAACATTTGCCAACACAAAAATGGCTTTATCTCAGTCAGCTTTACAGATCTTGAGTTAAAGCTTAATGTTTTAGTAGCTGAGAGTCATTCACAACATGTACGCTGAGCGCTAGTAGATTGCATATATTGTTTTTCTCAAGGTTTGAGCAAAATGATCAGAACTCTGTCATTTGTTAACTTAAGAAGACCTTAGCTTGAAACTCTGGTATGAAAGGTGGCAGGCGATACGTATTCTTTTAAGAAATGCTCAGCCTTTAATTTAAAAGCATTGCCCAAACCAAGTTTAATGATGACAAACTCTAGATGTTCATTGGTCAACAGCCTCTTGAATGTCTGTTCAACACACACTCTGTGTTTCTAATTTGGACAAAGAGAGAACCATAAAATTCTGTTTTTATGACCACCATCTAACCCCAGAGTGTGTAATATGCTGTTTCATATCACAACTGCCTTATAACGACACTGTAAAGAGAATAGGTTTGGCAGGAGTTATCAAAATTTAATGAAACGCACAGATTGGTTGTATTTTTCAGTTTGTTTGTTTTTTGTGTTCTTTTTTCATGGCTCCAGCGTCCCCGTCATCTGCGCCAGCTCCATGATTGCCCTTTTAACGAGGTGACATCCAAACACACAGGAGCAGATGCTGCAAAGAAAACTCGCTGTGACGTGATTGTGATCGATGCACACCTCCCCGCCGTATCCACCGCATAATTTGGCGAATGGCATCAGGATAACAACCTGCATTATCTGGAGACAGCTGTCGTCATGGCGCCCGGGCAGCCATCCCGCTTTATTTCAGGTAGAGGCGGGGAAGTCAATTAGGCTGATTTATGGCCTGCTTGTGTCGTCACCACCTTGAAATCTGTGTCTCGGTCCAGCTAAATAATAATAAAACAATAATCAATGTAGATTCTTGGTTTGAATGCCTGGTGTATATGTGAAACAGATCCAGGTGGAAATTCATGTGAGCTTGTCCTTTAGTGAAGTTAAATTTTAAAGGGGACCTGGTAAATAAAATGTATATGTTTGTATTTATATCCAGGAAGGACAGAACATACAGGTCCTCTTTCCAAAAAGCAGCTTGATTTGAACTCTTATGTCACTACTTTTGCACAACGATGGAGCATTATCCATACACTCAAAACTGCTACATTTGAAAAATCGTCCCATTTGCCCTGTGTTACCGTGTAATCTTTTCAACCTTTGTGAATGTTAATGATCTGCATCACAATTACAAACCTCTTTATAAATCATGTTAAAATTAAAAATGTAGTATTCCTTGAGGGAATGCATATGGTGTCTGCTGTCTTACATGCCAAAGTTTTAAACAAAGGTGTCATACAATCTGTTAGTACTCAAAACATGTGTTGGGAATGACTCTGCGCTACTACCAACCCCAATTTTAGGACAATATCTGTAAAACTTACTGAGTTATAGCCCTTTTTGTGTTTGCTAAGGAGATCAGCTGTGGTGGCCATGTTAAATCAGGTTACCGTCAAAACTTAATCAGTTGAAGATGCATATTAAATGATTACTTTTAAAGAGTTTCATTAAAGTCTTCTGGTTTATGAAATATTATGCTAACAGGCAAACAGGATTGACTCTTACAGGTAATACTGAAGTTTTAAGCAAAGACCTTGCTCAATGAGTAGTACTTGGAGTATGTGTTGTGACTCTCAGCTACAATCACATCAAGGTCATTTGGCTGTGGCAGCCATCTTGAATTGTTGACACCGAAAGATAATCAGGTGGATATGTACATCCAGTGAATACTATCTGCAAAGTCATGGAATATTTCTGTAACAATTACATAAACATGCACAGACACTGGCGTAAATAAACAAAACTTTAGTCCATTTCCTTTTTTATTATAATTAAACCAGATGGCTGGCAAACCATCTCAGGTGTAACAACACCTGGGTCCAGCAGGGGGCGATAGTGAGACCATTTGACCTGTAAACACACGCGAAGCAGACGCAACACCAGAGCTAACAAGAGGAACTGTTTGCTAGGAGAAAG
This sequence comes from Kryptolebias brasiliensis, assembly GCA_028566095.1. NCBI lineage: Eukaryota > Metazoa > Chordata > Actinopteri > Cyprinodontiformes > Rivulidae > Kryptolebias > Kryptolebias brasiliensis. Next base: position 9,061,429 of record JAOXNZ010000199.1, read on the forward strand.
AGCATCACTTTTTGTCCTTATTATGTTAAAAAAGAAATCAAGTGGCGCCGAAAAGAAAAGGAAACACTCCAAGTCAGAAGAACGACAGGAAGTCAGTAAACGGAGGAGCTCGGAGTCACATTTAGAGGTGAGATATTTGAGTTAGCTTCACGCTAATTGTCGCTCCTTCACTTTCGTGGTTTAACAACTTAATAAATAATAATTAATGGAAAACATGTGATATTAAGGGAAGGTATACTGACCTTAAAAAGAGCTGTAACTCTGAACAAAGTCCGCCAAATTGAATCAACTTTTATTGTGTTGCAAGTAACAGATTCAAAACAATAAAAGACAGTTTTGTTTGTGTCAGCTTCCAGTTTACCAAACTCATAGCAACGGGATTTGTTTTGTTTTTTTATATTTGATCATTTTAATTATCACTTTGTGGTGATTGTTTAATATTGAAGTCGGACAAACTGAATGTGTAATCTTATCCCAGTAAATTGAACTAAGTGTCTCCATTTCAATGTAGTATTTTTGAAAATAAAAGTCGAGTTACATTCATTTTGTATGAAACCAGCTCTGTTTTGTTTTTTTTCCCGTCTCAAAGGACTCCAAGGATGAGCTCGCGGACCCGGAGCTGGACCGGATCGGCAGTGACATCGAGGAAGGGGGACTGGACCTCAGCGTGCCCTTCCAGCCCATCACAGCTTATGTCAGCAACAAGGAGGAGATGCTGCAGCAGTGCTTTCGCGTGTTAGGAGAGAAGAAGCTGCGGAAGATGCTGCCTGATGAGCTCAAGGTGGTTTGACAGATTATAAACGCTGCATCTCATGGTGAACAGGAAAGGGAAAAAGATGGGTGGCTAGAGGTGCTTTTGAGACCACTTAGTTCTCATAGCTACATTTATCTAGGCTTTTAAGCTCCTGCTTCAGAGTAGGACTCTCAAGTATAAAGCATTCATACTCTTTAAACATGGTACCTTTCACAGGACTGCAGCTTAGAGGAAATCAGAACACTGTGTTGGGAGCAACTGGAGCCGATCTCCGAGAAAAACCTTCTTCTGATCTTAGCAGGTAAGATTCACAGCCAGTTTTGATGAGTACTTCTGTAAAGGGTGGGTTTGAAGCACATCAGTTGTCCAGATTTAACTTAAAGCTGTTTGTGTCCAAGGAGAAGAGCTGCCACCTGGAAACAACAACGAAGGGACCTCAGAGAGCCAGTCAGTAATCAGTGATATCATCTGTTTAAAGGACAATTTCAAAATGGTTGAGTTTCATCCTTTTTTCTTTGTTTTTTTTCCTCTTTTGTTTTTTTATTTTTATCCAGGCAAGACAATAATGTTGACTCTACTTCTTGCCTTAAGGAAACTGCAAAAACGGATGACCCTAAACAAGGTATTCAGTGGGCTTTGATCAAACCTTGAAAATTACCTTATATGTAATCTCGTGCAATATCACTCAGACTAAGTGTTGAGGATGACTCAACTACCTCATCAAATTTTAGCAGTTTTAGTTTTAAATTGACTGAGTTATAACCATTTTAGTGTTTCCTAATGATAATTAATTCTGGAGGCTATCTTAAAATGAATTATCTCTGAAAGTTTTTCAGTTGTAGATGTGCATTCGATAAATTTCTGAAGGTTTTAAAAAAATTGGTTAATGAGATATTTTGCTAACAGACGCATGCACATACAGACATGGGCAAAAACATCTATCTATCTATCTATCTGTCTATCTATCTATAAAACGTTATAGATTTGTTGTGTTTTTCTTTCTTCAGAGGCTGCCGGTTCCGATGAGGAGAGCGATGTCCTGAGCATAAACGCAGACACTTACGACAGCGACATCGAGGGACCCAAAGAGGAGCCGCCCGTCAAGGCTGCCGACGTGGCGGTGAAAGTAGTCGGCGGAGGAGGGGAGCACTCTGACCCGGCCCTAGACCCTGAGCCAGCTGATCCGGAGACGAAGAAAGACATTCAGAGCGACATAGACAGAAGTGTGAGTGAAATCTTAGCGTTCTCTCCCGCTGCTGGTAAAGCTGA
>JAOXNZ010000199.1:9103853-9114969 GCA_028566095.1 Kryptolebias brasiliensis
CCCCCCCCCCCCCCCCCCCCCCCCCCCCAACATCCTGGACAGGTCAGCAGTCCATCTCAGTGTCACATAGGGATGAGACAGACAACTATTCATATTCGCACTCACGCCTAGTGACATATTTTTAAGTTGTTAGTTAACCTAACATGCATGTCTTTAGTCTGCAGGAGGAAACCGGAGTACCCAGAGAAAGTCCACACATACATGAGAAAGATTTTTAAAAATACTTTCCAAAGGGGAGAATTAAAAGCTCTGTTTACAGTGAATTGGTATAGAATTGAGATGTGGCACTTTTCCAAACCAACAACATAGCAGCCTATTGTGCACATGCCCACTATCGCTTTACTTTGTACCCTAGAAGCCCAAACAAATGTTTTTATCGTTATTTCCTGCCCCTGTCTCACTATATCCTGATCCTGTTGCCATTTAAACTTTGATCATGTGCTGAAATGGCAAAATAACTGAGAGGAAACTAAACACTATCAAAGAAGAGAAGTTTTTGGAGACTCTTTAGCCAAGTTAAGCATGTTTTTACTTCTATATTTCAATATGCTGTTAATGTGAACGTCATGGCCACCTAGTGGTGTGGCATGGGGATTTCAGAGGTTTTGTTAGAATGTGTGAACAGAGACAAAGTTGTTTTAAACTATGTAGAGAAGTGTAGACGCGGCGTAAGAATATCCAGTTAACTAAACCTGCATATTTTTTAGACTGTGGGAGGAAACTGGAGTACTCAGAGAAAACCTATTCCTGCAGCAGGATGATCTGCAGATTCCACACTGGAAAGCAAGAGTCAAACCCATGGCCTTTTATGCTATTCATCTGTGTGTGTCTTAATTAAACCAGCTTTAGTAGGCATAAGAATAATTCCAGGTAATACTGGGTAAATATACAAATGTTGCATCAGTATTGGAGGAAAACCATGATTTAACATTTCTATGGTTAACATTTCCCCAAGTTTTGCAAAAGATGGGCTTTTAGTTTGCTTCAACATTTAGCTGCAACCCACTCTTGGTGGGTTCAGAGTTTGGAACAATTTGTTTTTGTGCTTTTGGTAATCACCAGTTTGTTTGGAGCATGAAAGCTAACTCAAAGGTTTATGTGCTCTACGTAAGTCTTTTCCTGTCACTCCAATTTCCTCTTCTTTTTTTTTTTTTTTTAAACAAACAACAAATTAAAAAAACACAAAAAAAAACAACTTACTTTAAAATGTTTACCTGACAGCATACAGTAGTTCACTGGTAACTTTGCAAACTCTTTATCATAGCAAATGTATAGCCTGATAAAGCATGAACTCATTGTTCAAACAGATCTGATGTTTTTCTTACAGCTTTTTTTTTTTAAATAAAAAAAACATTAGACAAATCAATCATACCTGATCATTTAGAAAAAATTAAAAAATTGCTCCAACTGAACCAATTATAATGGCAAAATAAAGATTTTTATTGATGTATTACTAATTTTATAATTAGAGTGATGAAGTGATTAAGATTTTTAATCTTGTTTACCAGCATGACTGTGGAGCTATTTGCTATTGTTTACACATTTATTTTCCTTCAAAAAATTTTGTATGTAACTTTGCTTCATAGAAATATACTATTTGCATATAGTTTTTATTGTGAACTGTAATCAAACAAACTTTTTTTTTATTTTTTAAGAGCAGCAGAGGGACATACAAAATGCATATCCTTAGAGGTGAGTGGATTACTCACCATCAGTGTGTAAAGGAGCTCAGAACAACTCTTTGTTTAGCAGGTTCAGCGCATCAGAAGTGGAATTAAATTGATTTATGAAGTTATGAGGTTGTGACTCAAGCTTAACACCTTCATTACAAGGCAGGCCTCCATTTATATGGGATTTCTGTAAATAATATGGTTCGTAACAAAACTTCAAATGATGAGTTTTTGAATTTGGCTTCTGTAGGAAGGTTATGAACGATAGATATCTTAAATGTTGTAAACGGCTTTCTTTAACAGCTTCAGTTTGGAGAAATGGTTTAATTCTGACCAGATTAAGCTACCAAGTAGTCTGAGCCAGGGCCAAAGTGGATGTCAGCTGTCACAAAAAAAAACTCCAATATCCAAAATTTTATAGTGGTTCATGCAAACACTATTTTATAATCCTTTTTATTGCTGTCAGTTTTGCATTACACAGCTATTTACATGGAATCCTATAGTTATTTGCAAGCTCAAATAGTGGCAGCAGCAACAGGCTGTGGCACTTCTGGTGCACTTCCTGCAGGATTGTCATAATATTTCTACCAGAATAATTCTAATGCAAAACTGCTCCCTATTCATTTATTTCTGGGGCAGAACGTGATGCACAAAATAGGCTAGTGTGTCATTGTTTCTGAAAAGCTTTGTACTTTTGAGAGTTTTTTTAAATTTCTATTTTGGAAAGTGGTTTTCACACTGAAACTTCTGTTTGTGTGTAAATGAGAGGCGCAAAATGCAGCAGAAAATCTCTCTTTAAGAAAAACAAAACAGAGCAGTGTGAAGAGGGTCTTTTTAAGTTTGTAGTCTTTTTTTTTTTCCCACAAGTATTTTTATATACACGTTTTCTTTTATTTTCACGCTAAACTAAACGTCCTGTATCAACATTTTCCGTTTTGCTTTACTGGTATGACGGCGGACCACTGCTTTTAGTCATTTATTTTGAAAGTTCACCTTTTGAAAGCTATTTTCATGGGACACTGGGGAAAAGAGGAAGAAGTAGTTCTGGACAAAATTGAATTTGATCCGAATTGCATTTGCTCCAAAGGAGGAGACATGGAAACCTTTTCGCTAGAATAAGCTGACAGTGATTGCATTTGTCTAAGCAGATAAATCATACATATTGAACTTGTCTCTCACAAAGTGACACTGCTCAGGCCTGATTGAATTTATCATTTTCTCATGGACCAAAGAAGCCATGCTTACAAAGAGAATCTCTGAAGGTCACACCGTTTCAGCATTTTAATTATTTGCATAGCCTCGCTTCCTTTTTTTTTGGAGTCTTCATCCGGATGGATTAGAGACCACAGAAATGTATTCTTCCTGACTATTAATTGCAAATGCATTAATCCGAGTCATACTTCCTGTTTTCCAAAACATTACTGTATGAATTCTTTTCAATACCGTTTCGGAAGGTTTTAAATTAGGCATCCACGGCTCGATATAAAAGGTAACTAAAATGAGAGCGTTTAAATGGTGTGATAAAATGCTGCATGAATCGGGTGGGGTTGGACGGTTCAAGTATACCTGATGGGAGATCAATTGTATTTGAGTGCAGCAGTAACACTTATGATGCTCTCTGCGACAGGGTGGGGGTGGTGGCTGCCATGTCTGACAAGGGGACAGAAGCAGTCACAGGGAAGGGAGGGGAAAAAAAAAAAAAGCGTTGATGAAAGACAAACCATTTGTGCCCACGACTGAAAGCTATATTTTACGGCTGCTATTCTTCCAAATTGCTTTTGTGTGTTGGGGTGGCTTTTTAAATAATGCAATCGGTTAAAAGCTCTCTGTAAATGCTATGTTTGAGCAGTGTGGGAAGCTGGAATAGAATTGAGTGCATTTTTAGGGAAGAGGGTTATAATTTATGCACCATTGAAATATGGCCACTTTGATTGAATAGAGTTTAACAGGATCTGTTTGAAGACTAGTTCAGACTCGGACACCTTTTTTCATGTCAATTCAAATGAGTCTGGACTGTTTTGGTAATTAGGAGTATTATATGATGTTAACTGGTGGCCGTTGAGCTATTTGTCCTTTTCAGTCAAGTATAAAAGCACTAACTCGCTGCAGTGGTTATAAGAAGGCTGAATCAATTTCACCTCTACACCCTTAGATTTTGCGTGGCCATGCTGGGTGTTCAGAGTTTCCCAATTTTTTTTATGATGCAGGAAGAGGGTGAAGAAATAGTTATCTTGCCCTTCAGAGTTTAAAAAAAGATTTTAGCAGCACTTTCAGGGATATGAGCTGCATTTGCAAAGAAAAACTCACAAATATAGGTATTTTCCCTGGTAAAAAAATGTCACTGGCCACAAAACCAATGTCAGGTTTAGTTTGATGACTTTTGTTTGGTGTCATTGTCAATTATTTTTACCAGACTTTTTTCAATCTCGAATAGGTTGTTCTTACAGCAACCATTTTAATGCCAATTTTAGTGTATTAGGTTTTCGCACGATGCCGCTACAGATCTGTTGAGACGGGTTGGAGACTCTGGCAACAAAATTGAGAAGGGTTCAAGACGGGTTCGGCTTAAGCAGAAGTGAGAGAGCTGTTCAAGCTCTTATCTGTTGTAATTAAAAAGCTGTAAGTGGCAGTTGTCTGCATGCTCACGCACCCATCAGGGAGATGTAGCTCGTTGACCCTCCTCGCCACTACTTCCCATCAGAAAAGCTAACGGTTTACACTCTGGACATTGGCAGACAGCATGATAGATCAGCTTTTCTATATTGGCTTGTTGATCCACAGTCACCCCGGCCTTTTGCCCCCACCATCTGAGGGAATATTGGCATTTGCCACTCAAGCCGCTGCATCCTCAGGTCCCGGAACTGCTGAATAATCAAATGACTCCTGGCCTGTGGAATAATTAATGTTCAGCACTGGGTCTTCGTTCTCTGGTTGATCATATGGTACAAAGGAGAGCTTGGTGATAGAGATTGAATAAGCATGCTTTGAGGAGGGAGTCTTCAGCCTGATCAATGTTAATTTAATCTCAGCTGTAGCGTGCTCATAAGAGGCTACGCAGCGAGGTCAAACAGGGTGACCCAGTCTTTAATTATCTATTTATTCCTTTGTTTACTGCTTATTAAATCGAATGGGATATTTATAGCAGCAGGAATTGGGAGAGGCCGCATGTGTTTGTCTTTCATAACGACTCTGAAATATCACCAGGGCATTTTGCTTCTGGGTGTTTGCTGTGAAAGCTGCAATGGATTCTCAATTTGAGTCACTAGCTATGAAAACAAAATGAATCAAGAGGAGGCATTATCGTCTATGAATTAGGCGATTGATCAGTTCACCTACTAGTTTATATGTAACTATTGTACGGATTGCTATAAATGTTTGCACAGACATTTGTGGCTTCCAAAGGAAGAACGTGTTTGAATTTTTTTTTGTTTGTTTGTTTTGGGGTTTTTTGGCGGAAAACGAAATCAAAGGGAGGTACAAACAGCAGTCGAAAATCTCAGTTTTTAAAAATATCCGGATGTTATGTCGGGGCCTTAAATGCAACTCTTTCTTTTCAATTTTATATTCTTTACTTAACTTGTGGAATGCATTTTCATTTGCAGTTTGTTAAAAACAAAATTGTAAAAAACACTTAATTACATTTTTTTTTTCTTTCCAACTAGGCCTCCTGCTGCAGACTTGCATCTATCAGAAGATATGCCGACCTTTTTACAGCTGCAAGGTAATGGATTGCCAAAGTGCTGACTGATTAATATTATAAATACATTTTATTCTAGTGAGTGCCAGAAGCTACGTTCTTTGCAAAGTGACTTCTTAGTGAACGTCAACCTTGTCTGACATGCTTCACAATAACTCTATATGGGGGTCTGAAGATGGTAGGCAGCCAACCAAACTATTGTCAATGGACTGTATTCATATGGCACTTCTCTAATCTTGTTGAGCACTTGAGCACTTTACAGCACAAGCCACATTCAGTCAGAGCTTCTTATTCAATACTTGGAGGGCTTTCTCCATCATATGCACACTGAACACCTAAGGAGCAATGAAGGGTTCAGCACTTTGTTTTGCATTTCTAATCAGCACAAGTGCTTTAATGGATATTATATTATTTAGAATTGGGTTTTACAAAATGATCTAGTCTGGAAGCAATTTTCGTTTCTTTGTCTTAGGCTCAAACAGCAGGGGTCTGTGTACCAAATTTGCTTTCAAACCACCATGTAGCTATCATTTATGGCTAAATGAGAAATTAATTTTCAGTTGGAAAGAATATTGTCACAAAATTTGACACATGAATTCAATGCTATAGTGAATAGTAAATACTGTATTATGAAATTTAACTTTTTTATAAAGCAAAATTTTGATATTGGCTTGTTTCCTTGGTCTTCTTTACACCCCTTGTCATACATTTGCATAACTGCCTCGTGTTTCTACTGCATATTGAGATATGCTGCTGTAAGAAAATAACGTTCTAATATTACCTCTTTGCCTTCTTGATACTTTAGTATATGTAGCGTAATGCTAGGTTGCCACAGCTTCATTGGTCATGTTCATTGACATATATTATAGCTAAATACAGGACCAGAAAGTGGGAGTTGAAGACACAAAGGATGAGCGAACCCCTAGTGGCAGGCTGCAGTGAACTGTTTAAGTCTCACACCTTCATGTAAACAAATTAGATATTTTCCTGACAAAAAAAAAAAATTCAGAATTTGTTTTTCACATACTGATTTTTGTTGATTCACGTAGTCCTTTCCTTGCTGCTGATGTATGTTCAAAATAGCATTTTTAAAAAATATATATTTAGTGGAAGTTAATAAAGTTGCTTTGTCCATTATTTATGTCAGTGGTCATGTTCAGAAATTCTGTGACATACGCGCAGTAGCAGTTACACAAGTTGAGGCTATATGCAAATGCTCTGTCTGCACTGCCACAATATTGTGGATTACTAGTGGCACTTAACTGAATATCTTTGTGTTCTTGGCAGATGTACTGCATGAATGTTTTTCACAATGTCATGTGATTTCTACTGTGTAAATATTGAGTTGTTGGAGTATTTGTTGCCTTGTAAGATTACCAACATCTACACAGCATTTATGTGGTACAAGTCGTCGTACTGAGTCCTATCACATGATGTGCACTTGTCCCGCATGGGTTCTGGCAGGATTTCTCAGTGGTGGCTCACATGGTGCTGCTCATGTGCTGAGAATGAACTTGGAAGTGTCTCAAACTTCAACCCAATACATAGCGGGAACGCATCATGAATACACGTCACTTTGCTTGACGTTTTACTAGAAGCGCTTAATTTCCCTTCAGTTGGAGCGATGTAAAAGGCATGTCTTGATACGCCAACATCTATCCATTCATCCACCAGTTATTTCCACCTAACCTTAAATGGGTTGCGGGGTCAAGAGGTTCAGGAGAGAAACTCAGACATTAGTCTTTCCAGTGAGACTCTCCAATTCCTCTTGGGAGATCCCAAGGCAATGCCTCAAGCGGTGGAGTTCAAGTGTCTGAGTGTCTTGTTCACGAGTGGTGGTAGGCTGGAACAGGAGATGAAGTGACTGATCGGGAGGAGTTACAAAGGTGATACCTCCCGATCTAAGACATTTTGTGTTCTACCATATTAAAGTAAATGACTTAACTCATGAAATACTCTCAAATGGAGCAGCTATAAATATAATTGCTTGATGTAGCTCTAAAATGTACTAAGAAGCTTAGATTAAAATGTCTTTAATGTTGATGAACTGTTGTCTTTTCAGGATCATCTGGAAGCCCAAAAACACACAACAATCTCAACCTGATGGAAAAGAAATTTTGAAAAAGAAAAAAAAAAAAGGAAAAGAACCAAGCCCAGATTTATTGTAAACATCAGATCCAAGAGGCTTCTTGAATGACTTGCAGGTATGTTTGAATTGGGTGTACTATTTTTCATTTTGAAGCCATAAAATATTTAAGAGGCAACCAGAAATCCGTGCTGTAAGCTTGACCTTCAAAAGCCAAAACCGTGCTGGGTTATTACAGTATTTATATGGCTGTCCCCACCCGCATGAGCACGGGTATAAAAATATTTAATTACTCAATTAACGGAGGTGGAATGTGACCCTGTAGGAAACAGGTGAGGTGAACAGGCTGTACGTGACCAGATTCAACAAAAAAAAAGGGGGGGGTAGCTAAAGAAGAACACAGCACTGCAGAAAAGAACAGGTCTTTTGTGTTATAATGTTATATTATTAAGTAAATCTACATAATGGCATTCAAGTTGAGAAAAATGTGGTTAAATTTCAGTTATTTCCTTGACACAGCTCCACACTGAGGTGACACCGCTGAATGGCATTGATGGAGAGATAATGGTGTGCTCAATGGATGGATATCAAGTGATTCCTAAATGGATGAGAGTGCTGTAATGTTTTTTGGTTTGTTGGAGGAGGGCTGTGTGGAAAAGCTAGTGCACTGAGAAGAAATTCTCTCTTTAGCTCTGTCACTGCTTTCACCCTTGATGTTATGGATTTATGGGGGAAGAGAACATTCAAGTCCCAGATGGAGGCTCTAATGTGGCCAGATTCACTTCATTATCGATTGTTCCTTTTTTAACTGCACCAAAAGCGTTCAAAGGAATGATGAGAAAGGGATTACTGTCACAGGGCTGAAATGAAACTTTCATACTAGCAGTTTGCAATTCCTTAAAGCTCGAAGGTACTTTGAAAGGGAAATTACAAATTTACATTTCCCATCGCTTCAGTAACAGGTCCAAAGCTTCCCAGTCAATTTTTTTTGTTGATGAAATTGCACACTTGGTGTTATATTATGGCTACTTCAACTGAAAATGATACATGGTAGTTTATACAATACATTTGTTTTATTTTAAAAAATAATCCACAAGTGTATAGTACAATTTTGTTTTAATTAAGGCCATTCAGCTGTTCTATTTCTCTCAATTTTTTTAGTTTTAGTAGAAGTGTAGACAAAATTTGAAGAGGAAAGAACCCAAAGATGTTCCTATACGTGACAATGAGATTTTGTCAAATTGAGTGAGAAAAACCTCTGCAGAGCTAAATAGCTTGGGCATACCTCACACTAAAAGCAGAATTCAAAGTTTGAACAGATAATATAAAGTCGAGCTTTAAATGTCTGAACTGGGATTTGGACATCTTTAACTGTTTTTACAGTTTCAGTTATAAGATTTTAAGACATTTTTCCACAGAATGTTCATATTATTGATGAATGATGCCACACGCACTGCCTAAACTTTACAAAATGTTTACAAACTTTTTATTTCTACAACGTTTAAATCTCCTATTTAGTTTATGCATCAAAATGTAGGTGTTATGTAGGTATTTTTGTTTTCTTATGCCCAGAATGTCTCTCATAGCTGTAGGACTTTTTTTTTCTCGCCACCCAAAGTTCAGGATGTGCACATTCAAACACTCATTGACTTTTATTGTAGTTGGTCTAAAGAATTTCTCTTCAAAACTGGACGGGGTCTTTTTAACTTGTCATATTTCCTAGCTAAAATGCTGTAGACATAAAAAAAAAAAATAACAGTAATGTGTGATGACCAGATACTTCTGCCACTGACAGTTCTGGATTTCTTTTTCAATATAGCTCAGTTTTTGAACATTGACCGTTTTGTTTAAGGCTTAATATCTACTTTGTATTTTTGTCTGCCTATCATGGTGTGAATGATACAGGTTTGTGGTTACTTTGGTGACCCTAAGGAACCACTGGCAGCAGCTTCAAACAGTTTATACATAAAGACGTCAACATTTTGACATAGATTAGATTATTACTAAAGGAGGTTCCAAATTAGGTTTGGGCTTTACAGAAGAAAGTTGATGTATGTTGGAATTTCAGGCAGTAGTTGCATTGACAGTCACAACCTCTTAAAAAGGGTTTTAGTGATGAAAATGTCAGTTCCCAACAACTATCAAAATAGTAACGTTGGGATGAGTTGTCAGAGGATTTGATCGCGGGACTCAACAAGGGAGGTGTGTAATACAATGAAACCTTTGGTCAACAAAAGCTAAAATACGTTCCGAAACAAGGCATCCAGAAAACCAAAACGACCCAAAGCTGAACTAACTGAGACTGAGGCTGAGCAGTCACAAAGCACACAATGAAGCTCTCATAAAGAACAGAAATCATGAAGGAGTGTAATTCACCAGAGAGGGTGATTATGAGGGTGGATGTAGGTGAATGATGAGTAAAAGCTGGTGAGAAGATGAACTTGAGAAAAGATGAGGATAAATGAGGACCTTTCGACGGCAATAACACTCAGACTAACAAAAATAAATAAATAAATAGAACATGGACCAAAAATAGACAAAATTAAAATACACCAGAAAAAGAGTTCTTGCAAGACAATGACAAAACCAAGCAGATAACACCTAAAATAGAAACAAATTGGAGAAAATAAAATAAAATCTATATATAAAATATTCTTTTTTTTAGATTTGACTAGCAGAGATTTTGAGAAATGATAACATTGTAGTCAACTTTACATATGCCTACAACTATTTAGTGCACTAAAAACCTCATCAATAAAGGATGTTTTTACTGTTTCATTTCAATCTGTCTCTATATCCTAACTCTGTTACCATTATACTTCAAACGTGCTGAAAAAATTAATTATTGAGAAGAAAGTATGAACCGTGTTTTACAATTGGAAGAACTTCTAGTACTGCCCGTTGTTCTTCCTTTGTATTTTGATGTGGCGTTAATGTTTATCACCACCTAGTGGCCTGGCATGAGTACTTCAGCGACTCTGTTGGTGTTTATGATTCTTGTCTAGACTAAGATTATTTTTTTAAATCTATTTTGGTCTTTAAAAAAGGAAAAAGGAACATTCAAAGTTCCAGTGTAGTGTGGGCAGGGTTTTAGGCTTTTCTTTGAGATGTCAGGGCTGCCACTGTGTTACCGAATACATTTTTATTTGTACTTTTTTTTTCTAGCAATATTGAAAATGTGTTGAGAAATTATGACTAAAAGGTCAGGAAAACCTAATCTGCGATTCTAGAGGCAAACTCAGTCAAAGCAGAGCATTTTTCTTTCTTTCTTTTTTTTTTTTTTTTTTTTTTTGAAGGAATCCATTTATTCCAGATGTTGATTAATCATCCTATGAGGAGTTTGAGGGTCCATTCATAAAAACGGGAATCTTTCAACAGACTTTATGGGGGACATTTATCATGTTTTGATAACTCAGACTTCTAGTCGTCATTTGATCATTTCTTTTTAATAAGCACTGAGTGCTGAGTGGAGACAAACACTCCCATGGGAAAATAAATAAATAAATGTTTGTGTGTGTGTTTGTGTGTGTATATATATATATATACACACACACACACAGTGGAGTAGTGGTTAGAGCTGTCTCCACCCAGCAAGAAGGTTGCAGGATCTCATCCCGGCCTGGGGCCTTTCTGGGTGGAGTTTACATGTTCTCCCTGTGCACA
>JAOXNZ010000199.1:9120165-9130550 GCA_028566095.1 Kryptolebias brasiliensis
ATTATTTATTTTGTCATTTAATCTCAGTAATGAACTTTTGCAGCACATGGCCAAAGAGGAAAAACTGTGCCATTTTTGTTGTGGTTTCTAGTGCATGTTCAATACACAAACCAGATATAGCAGTAAAGAAACACTGAATTCAAATATAGGTATGGTACAGCATAATTTAATTCAAAACTTAGCTAGAGGAGCAGAAAATAATAACAATGTATGACATTTAAATGTAAAAGTAAATAAGCGTAAATAATACATGCATCCAAGGATAAAGAGGCATAATTAAAATGAAAAGAAACTGCTTTTCTTAATGGAATGCAGAGAATTCCTTAAAGATCTCACGCAATCAGTTAGTGTTTGGCAGATGTGTTCATGACTCTCTCACTTTGGTGTGATTGAAAATCACACCAAAATTGTAGGTCTTTGTTAGAAAAATAATCACTGCTGTTCCATAGTTGTCTTTTATAATAATAAAAAAGAAGCCTCCCAGCAAGTTTTAGTTTTTATTTTGAGTATCAGGAGACATTTTCTAGAAGACCTAAAAAGTGAAGGGTTTGGCAGATGAGATCCAACATGACTAGCTGGCCCCGTTTCTGTTTCAACTTCTGGGTTCCCGACGTATTTCGAGACTTCTTCTACGACGCATGGACCGTATGAACTGTGCAACAGACACTTCCCATTCTGAATACTGTGGCCAGGTGGTCATACAGCTGTCTGTTATCACTACATCACACATTCTCAAGCTGCAAAGCTAGTTTACCTTTTATATGTTGACAGTTGTGGTGCTGGGACTACCTTGTTAGCCCACTGTGGTCACATCTCTAAATCAGCAAACTTTAGCGCCCTGTGCCCTTAAATTATCTGAAGTGTACCTCAGCCCTAAATGAAATTTCACCAAGCAGCCAAAAACGGGAATGCATCAGGCCGAGTTTAAAGTATTTTGTGAAAGAAGCTTTTTTTTCCTCAAACTTGTTTTTTTCTCAAAAACGAACCAGTTCAGACATTGAAAACTGAGATACCTTCTAAAATGTACAAAAGCATACAATAGGTTAAGCAGATGTCAAAACTCCCCAGCCTACCATCAGCCCAGCTGAACAATTTTCATTTAAGAGCAAAATCACGGCATCCAAAAAAAGCATGGATATTTATCCGTAAGGAAGGCTGAAAAAAATTTGCATTCACCATACATTTGTCTTATATCTCTGAATGCTCTCAAATTCCTAAAGTCAACAGAAACAATCACATTACACAGCAAAGATATACCATACATACACGCTTTAACTAATGTGAATAAATAAAAAATAGCGTATAGTAAATACTTCATCAACAAACATTAAATTGTATGTTATATAGTATAGAATAGTAAATATAGTAGAATTGTCCCCAATAAACTCTTTACTGGTTCTTTTTCTTTGTCTACAGTTTGACTCAACATTGAAATACAACCGACTGGAAATGACTGAGCCCTTATTCAAAGCTGACCTTTCTCTGTAGCACTAAAAAGTACAGGAAGCTAAGAAGGCAATTTACAGCGTTGTCAGTTTGGAGCGACAGTGATGCCTGGTACTGAGTAATAACCAGCCGCAGCGTAACCTTAAAAGACAACACATCTACAGGAGCAGCTGAAGTATAATCTCTTTCTGTTTGCTTCCACTGACTCGTTTCTCAGTGTTTTTAAAGAACAAAGTACCGCACACACACTAATGCACACACACATCAACGGAACATGTGTGTTCTGTTTTACACACAGACTTAAAACCCTAAGGAGAGATTGCAATTATGAAGAAGCGGCAAAGCCAGCAAAGTACATGAAACTAGCATTCCTGAAAGTAATGAATATCGCCCGGAGTCTTGGTTGATTTGTTAGCGCTCAGAGTATATGTTGGGGATGAATCTCAGCTACTACCACACGAAAATTTAGTTCAGCATCTGTGTAACTAAGTTATTACCATATTTGCTAAGATCACTACGCTGTGGCGGCCATCCTGAAACCAAATGTTAGCCAGTCTGAGATAAACATCCAATGATTACTTTCTGAGAGTTACAATAAAATCTGTCAGGACAGTTTGCTACACATACTACATCACATATAAACACACACACACACAGACATGCAATTAGATGATCACTGGCCTTTTATAGCATTGGGTAGTAATTATTTCCGGTTGACCAGTTGGCTGGGTGGCCAATTTATGTTTTTTTTTTGTAACAATCAGCATCAGCCACAACTAAGCATACCAAGTCAATTAAAAGTCAAGCACATCTCTGGACATCACAGTGTTACTCTTGACATTACACCCTTTGGTCAAACCACTTCATGAAGGAGTTGCCTTTTATGACAGATGCTTTATATCATTGTAATACCAACATATACCTGAAGAAGCTGAGAAGGATATATAATTTTGTACCTACCAGGGAAAAACAAATTTAAACTTTTTTTATTTTGTCTTTCAAATCTTTATATATTTTATTAGTTCAATATAAATCTTTTACTTGTTTAGAGAAAATATGGATCACTTTACACTTGGAAATGCATTCTCAGCACAGACAAAAATAAGTTGGCACTTTTGGACCACAGAGACAAGTTTACTGTACTTTTATCCTTTGAACTGGTTCATCATTTTTGTTTTTCCACAGCTGGTATTGTGTCTATTAGTATTCCTTTATACTTTTTATACGTATATCCATTTATATACGTAAATGGAAGCGATTGGTCCATTATATAAGCATATACTAATTGGTCAAGTAAGTTGAATGCTCTTCTAGCACCCGTACTTTAAAATTGCCTTTGTTGTTGGAGATCTGTCTTTGCTGCGGTTTAATTTTGAAAGCAGAGTTCGAAAGATCAGAGACTCAAATTTCTTTCAATTGATGTTATTGATGGCGAATGTCACATGCAAAAATGATGTGAATGTTGGCCAAGTGTTGCACAGTCACAGGATTTCCCTGGTGGTCTGAAAGCAAACACATAGGTCCTTTAAAACCACTCCGTAGTGGTTGCTAACTGTCCTTATGACCCTCAGAAGGTCTTTAACTGTTTGGTTAGAAAGCACTTAATGTGGTTCTAGCTATCTCTCGCTCTCGCTCTCTCTCTTATATTCATGGAGCAAATGCAAGTAAAAACTTGGCTTCTTAAATCAGGAGTTGGCTGCTTTGATTTCTAAACTTTATAAACTCCATTGTGGTACTGACTTTTGGTAAAACCTACTTTGGGATATTCCCCATAAAAGTCATCTGTGATACTTGATGTCTTCTCTTCCTTTTACTCAGTTTTTTATTCTCAGTTTAGCTTTCTCTGCCTCTCCCACACCCGATTTCCAGGGACCATTTTCTGACAGGAAACATTACCGCCATTACAGATCGCTAGATACCGTTCGCTGGATGTCAGAAGAATCAGACTGATCACAAGGCACGGCAGAAGAGTTGTACTGTGGCACAGGGGACAGTCAAATGGTAGAAAATAATAGGGTGCATGCCAGGCCTGACAGATAACTTGAGGAAGCCATACAATAGGCGAGCAACATGGCTGAGCTTTACAATAGAACAAGCAGGAAATGGCTTTGCATTTCAGCCATCATCTCATTTCAGCTGACATCCCAGATAGCATGTGTCACACTGCAGAAAAATTTCTATGCGAAGATACCGTGAATCACTGCAAACTTCCATTTCAGCCCGAACCAGCAGAATGTGCAGATATATGACAAACTTGGTGGTTATTTTTGGTTGCTTTCAATACGGGTCCAATTCTCTGATTTATCCTCAGTTAGCTTTTAATTAGAAATCAATCTCATTTGAATAAAAACATTGATCCTCATTCAAAATAAGCAATTTGTCTGCAATTACAAAAACCCATTAAAGCATAATTAGACTTTAGCACACACCAAAAAATCGCGTCAATATAAAAGAGCATTTCGCAGTGTTTATTCTCAGTAAATTGTACTTTGGGCCATCCTCTTCTGTGAAGGAGCCTTAATGGTACAAACGTCATTAGAGCTCAGTCGTGTATTGATTAGTAGATTGACAGTTAATCACTCAGTCTTTACACTTTACTGGACTAAACATGAAAACATTTATCTAGCAGATAGCTATTTACTGCTCGCCACAATGAAGGGGCAAACATGAAATGCCTGTGTACATGTTTTATTTCTGTCTGTTAGCAAAATATCTCACGAACCACTGGACAGACTTAAGTAAAACCTTCAGAAAGTACTTTATTGGATGTACATCTGCAACTGATTATGTTTTGGAATCAACCTAATTCAAGATGGCTATAACTTTAAAGCAATATTGGCAAACATAAAAATCAGCAGAACCCAGTCAGTTTTACAGATATCGAACTAGAATTTTGTCTGGTAGTAGCTGAGAGTTATCCCCAACAAATACTCAAAGCACTGATAAATCAGGTAAGATCTTTGTTTAAAACTTGGCATTACCTATTGAACTCAACCATGTCTGTCTGTTAGCAGACGATCTTGTGAACTAGAGGGTGAATTTTACTAAAACTTTTAAAAAGTAATCATTGAATGTACATCTATGAATGATTAACCTTTGGAGTCAACTGGATTCCACATGGCTGCTGCAGATAATCTGTCTTAGCAAACACATAAATGTATATAAATGGTGTCAGTGGTTTGGATAATAAGCTACAATTTGGTGCAGTAGTAGCTGAGAGTCATCCCCATCACATACTCTAAATGCTAAACGATCATGCCAAATCGTCATTTAAAACGTTGGCATGCAAGATAGTAGATAATATAAAGTTTCGTTCATTTTGGAATTTTTTGGGTGTTGTCTTAAAATTGTGAAAACATGGTCAGATTTGAAAATATGACAAATGCCCAGCATCAAATCACACAGGGAAGGCTCATTTAATATGCACTACATGTACAGCTGCAGCATACAGGGAGAGAAACGGAGAAAATCTCATATTCACTATAGAAAGCAGCGCATGTCTGCCTTTGTAGCTATATCAATATCCAATATCACGCCCCTGAAGTCTTCTATAGGCATCGCACAAATCTCAGGAACAAGCATTTCACCTCATTAGGTGGTTTTGTCACGTAATGTTTTCAAATGACACACCAGCACCTCTGCCAATCATAGGTCAATCAGCAGCCTTGTCGGCACGGACAAATCAATTTCCTCACTCATTTATAGCAATTTAAAGAAGTTAAAAGTGCACTTTAAAGTTCTAAAGAAATGCTGGATAACTCAACTAAGAAGGTCTTACTTTCTGCGCTATTAAACTATGAACTATCAGATAGTTTGGGTAAAATGCTTAAAATTAAAGTGCCAGAAATACAATTTTCAATAACATTATGACCACCCACCTGATTTGACTAGGTGTCCCGTTTTGCCACCTAATACAACTCTGACCAAAGCATCAATACGTGTCTGGGACCAGGACATTGGTCTTTTGGTTCTCTGAACTGAGCTTGCATCTTACAAGTGCCAAGAGACACCATCAGACTGGTATATCTGGGAAGTTTGAAAGCCTAGTAAGCACCACAGATTCATGTTTGATCAATTTCAAAGTGTTTTTATGGGACCCACATCTGGAAAGCTATTGCTTGGGAGAGCTGTTACCTGTATTGGGGTATGTGCTTGGTTAGAAAGCCGTAAAGGTAGTATGTCACTGGGCCACAACTGATGGAGACTAACTTTCGCTGGTGTTCTCAGTTTCCTTGCGAGAGTCGACCAGATTGTTATCTTGTCACTTGAATTTTGCTTCATCTTGTGAAAACAGTCAGTTCTGCACTGACTGATCATTTTCTAAACATCTCAGTCTCAATGTCTTGTGAGTAAATCTTCTTGTGCAGATGCAGCAGCAGCAGCAGCAGCATGTTGAGCAGTAAAACCCAGAGGGTTCTCCTCGGTGTGTGGGCGTTGGCATTTACCCCCCCCCTCCCCCGTCTGTCATAAAAAATAGAACAGACTCTGCTAGCATTTAACCTTGAGCTGTTTCTACACAGGCACACATCACCTCTGCGGGCTCCTTGGTCACTTGAATCAATCACAACGTCCTTTGCCGTTTTAGGATGAATCAGCAGTTTTGGGAGACTGATTGATTTTTATCCTGATTTCATAAAACATTTAGACAAACCAATTAAAGAGGCGGCTGACTGCAACCACCAGCACTTAATCCATCATTCTGTCAGGGGGATAAAATCAGATTGACACTAATGTAGTCAATATGTTGGCGTATTTGCAATCTGGTAAAATAAAGTGGAAGTTAATTAGAGTAACCGGAGGAAAGAGTCATGATTGGTGGTAAATATGGCTGTGTGTTTGATGAGACACTTGGATTATTCTAGAGGGGAAGGTGTAAATTTTTAAACATGTTAGTTTATCATGCCCAGCCCATTTGTCCCCTGTGACTCAGTTGACTTAATTATCGCCTGCTGCCAAAAGGCAAGTGATAAAGTTTTTGCTTGTGTTTGTGTGTGAATGTTTGTTTCTCTTTTAGCAAAATATCTTGTGAACCACCAAATGGATTTTCATAAAACTCTCAATCTTAGAAAACACAAAAATCATTATAACTCAGTTTTTACAGATATTGAGCTAAAGGTTGACGTGGTAGTAGCTAAGTTTTCCCCCAACACATTCTCTGTGCACTACATACTTGCATGACATCTTTGCTTAACACCGTGGCAATAACTGTAATGCCAACCTTGTCTGTCTGAAGAGACAAATTTTAATGAAACGCCGAGAAGGTAATCATTGGATATAAATCAATAACTGACTACCTTTTGAGTTTAAAACAATTCTAGATGGACGCCACAGCTTGGCTAAAATTCAGTCAATTCTACAGATACTGAGTTAAAACTTTATGTGGTAGTAGCTGAGCGTCATCCCCATCACATATTTGGAGAGCTAACTGAATGCCCAAGATCTTGCAATATCACATGAGATTGCACACATTATTTTCAAGGTTTTGCTAAACTGCTTATAACTTTTTTATTATTTTTTAACATAAGATGATTTTAATTTCATACTCTGACTTGAAAGACGGTGGGCGATATGCATTCCTTCAAAGAAAGCTAGACCTTTGATTTCCCACGTGTTTCCAACTCATAATACTCCAAATCATTTGCAGGCCAATGGTGTTATGTTGCCGTGCAGTCCAAATATTATAATAGGATAGACATCTCCTGAAGACTCAGTTTCCCAGTCGTGTCCACCAACTTGGTCAAATACAGCATGTTCATTAGCATGCAGTGGTTCTCCCAAGAGTTAATGGTGTACTCCCACAGAACTCCTCTTTTTGTTTTAAGGCAGGCTTCTTAATTACTAGCTGTCCCATTCGGGTTGTAAATGGCCCTTTATTGCCACTCTGTAATCAGAATAAATCCTCAAGCCTATTCACCGGCCTGATGTCCCTCCATTGATTTACAAATGACCCATGTATTATTAATCCAATGTTTTTCCCATTTTTACCTCATTATAAGCCCTATCTGCAAGTAAAGGGCACCTCACCACAGTGTTATCACACATAGCAGAGTTTCTCCACCAGTCTTGCCGAGGTTTGTTTTTCCATATAATATTGTCTCGTGTTGATAACAAAACAGGCAAAGGTTCAGCGATATCCACGCTTACCACTGCAGTTAATATAAAGCCTATCACTTTGATCTGTGAAGTTTCTTTGTGCATTTTTCTTCTTTGTCCTTTCAGAAAGGCAAAAGTGCACAGTGACATGGCTTGTAGGCAGGAAATTACGACTATATGTGGGGATAGAAAGATTGTTTTGTTTTTTTTAGGAAGTTTTGCTCAGGAAATCAAACAAGAAAAGGAAGTCATCTGATATGAATAATTAAATACCACAATGTCTTAATTTAGAGAAACCAACCACTAGGGAGCACAAGCCAGTGTATCTCTTGTGCCAGTTCCAAGCCAGAGTAAATGGTGAGGGTTGTGTCAGGGCATCTGGCATAAAACACATTTGCCAAAACAAACATGCACATTAATCCAAATGACACCATATCGGATTGGTCGAGACCTGGGTTAATGACCGTTAGTGGTGCTGTTGACCGTTAGTTCAAGACCAGGAGGATGCAGTTAGAGAGGACAGAGGATGCAGAAGACAAAGTTAGATGGAGGAGGATGACTTGTTGTGGCGACCCCTGAAAAGGGAACAACCGAAAGAAGAAGAAGAAGAAGAATGTCTTAATTTAGAGAAAATTCATTGTAAGTGGTTAGAATCCATCCATCCATTTTAAATACAGTATTTGTTTTTCCTGTTAAGGGTTTCGAAGGACAGGTGCATATCTCCAGAAATCAATGCATGATAGGCAGAGTACAACCAAAAGACTGGAAAAGTAAGCTAGACTTTCATCGGAAACTTGGAAGTTGGATCAACCTTCCTTGTAGGCTGGTTCCAGTACAAGTTTTAAGTCTCACCTCAACCATGTAAACAAATTGGACAATGCCTATGACAATTGGCTTTTTTTATTTTCAAGCGTTTAGTTTATTGGAAAATACTAAAGATACCCAACTTATTGAATGACTGTATTTAGGGGAATTCAGTACTGGTTTTCAGTTATCTCCTTTGTGTACAAAGATTTCAACCTTTATATGGAGACTTGCTTTAGATACTGTTGATGTTTTTTGTCCATTTGTGCTTAAATTGGGTCTGCCTTTCAGTATTTTTTGGGGGGAAAATGTTGTAAAACAATTGTCTGTCCTCCTAAGTGACTCCTAAGTATTTTAAAACTTCACACCAACACAACTTAGTAGCAGCTAGTTGCACATTTTCAGTTCCTCAAGCCAGTGAAGCAGCCCCCCCTAAAAATAGAGAATTGAGTAAGACGTCTGTATTGAGCCTTTAGTTTCACATTACAGCCTGAAATGAGATCATTGGAAAGATGGAGGCTCTGATCAATGCCTCGGTGGAGCACTGAAATTAATAAAAGTCATGGCTGTATTGACAACACCTCTGGCAGACAAAGGCTGCCTGTGAAATGGTCCTGATTTGTTTTTCACAAAGACCCCCATTTAGCCTGGGCAAGCTAAGAAACATATTTGCTAAACAACATGGAGCAACTTTCTTTGCAGAGGCCTTTTGTTTGTATTCATATATGAATATAGAAAACCACTGACTTAATGTGGTAGTTCAGTTTTTTTGAAATGCGGTTCAGAGGAATGGTTTTGAGCAAATAGCTTATGAATGTAGATAGCTTTTTAAACGACCTCAGTTTTGAAAAACACAACGACTTCTGAACATTTGGTGTCTTTTATGCCAGAGTTTAAAACTAAGTCAATTTTATCTTGAAAAATGACAAGAGTTATAGTTGTTTTGGTCAAACATGGAAAATAAAGGTATGCACAATCTCATAATATGGCGAGATCCTACGTGATATGTTGGCGTACAGTGTTTGTGTGTGGGATGACTCTCAGTCAATTTTATGAATATTGAGCTAAATTGTTATGTGGTTGTATCAGAGTTGTAGTCATTGTGGTGTTCGCTATGGTCAATTAACTGTGGCAGCCATCTTGGATTGAGCTAACTCCAAAAGAGAAGTTGCAGATGCACGTCCAATGATTACATTCTGAGAGTTTCTTTAAAATTCGTCCAGCAGTTTGACAAGATATTTTGCTAACACATATAAATACAAAGACACCAGCAAAAACATTATTGCCCACCTTTTAGTAGTAAAAATTTGATGTATGCTTTTTTTTTTTTTAAACGTTGTTTTATAGACCTGAAAAACAATAAACAATGGACTCTAGATGGGCTAACCATTAGCTTTACCTGGATGAAGACTTTTTCCCTCTTTTTCATACTTTCAGTGTGACGGCAGATAACGTACTAACTATCTGAGAAGAAAATCACTTCAAAAATCACCAGACTATCCCTTTAATTTACTTTTGAAAACCATTCCAAGCCATCTTGTTAAATTACAGTAAGGGAGTGGTGTGGGGCAATTCATTTTAAATAAGAAAAAGTCTTGTGAACTTCTTTCGAATATTGCCATGACAACAATAAGCATTTACTCCTATGTGTGAAACAGAGGAGAAAGATGCTGTAGGGGGAAAACCAAATTTAAATACCATCTTTTCTTCTTTCTCCTCCTTTTATAATTTTTAACATAAGCAGCCATGCTCCGCAGGTGTTTTATCACACACATAAAGTGCAGGCAGTGAATGCAGTCATCAGTTCTAATCAACAGAACCGCCTCGAGTCTGTTGTGCTCACAGTTTCATCTCCTTCAATTACCACAACAAATTGGCTTTGAAGCCTAAGTGTCAGCTGAAGCAGTTAATTCTTAATCAGCATTGTGAAAGTGGCTGCGATATTCACTGGTCACATTAGCTCATTTATTATCTTTCACAATATTGTATCAGACAGGCGAATATATTAAATATTACCTGCGGTGGATTTGCTCTTCGAGAGC
>JAOXNZ010000199.1:9133214-9146375 GCA_028566095.1 Kryptolebias brasiliensis
CTGCTACTAAAGTTTAACACGAAAACATTTTGCCTCTTTGTCCAACATTTTTTTAAATGTGTCATTGAGTGGGTTTTTTGTTTTTTTTTTCTAAATTTTGTGTCTCCAACTAATCCCCCGACATTGACAGCTCAGTAGGATACTGCCTTAAATAGGACATATGTCTTGTTCTTGACTGATGGCAGGATGGAGCAAGAGATCCAGTAGACTGACAAATCGGGGCATTTCTTCAGTCTGTCGTGGAAAATAAGGAGCTGAGACAAAATAATGAAGCTCTTGATTTACTGTTCCATTGCTCTCCTATGGTCATGAAATATGGCTCACAACTGAAAGAACATGATCATGAGTTCAAGTGGCTAAAATCAGTTTCCTCTGTAGATTGGCTGGGCTCAGCCTTAGAGATGGGGTGAGGAGCTCAGAGTAAAGCTGCTGGCTCTCCACATTGAAAGGACTTAGATGAAGGGGTTCAGGCATCTGATTAGCATGCCTCCTGGTCAACTCTCTCTGGAAGTTTTCCAAGCACATCCTACTGGGAGTAGACTTCGGGGCAGACCCAGAACTCTCTGGAGGACTTGTATATCCTCTCTAGTCTGGTAGTGCCTTAGGCTCTCCTACCATAAACTGGAACGTGTCGCTACAGAGAGGGATGTCTGGGTTTCCCTTCTTGACCAGTTACCCTCGTGACCTGACCTTTTTATAAGTGGAAGGAAATAGATGTATAGGTCTACAGATATTTGATTGTTGTCTTTGAGGTTTGTTGTTTTGAAGGTTTTGGAATGATGTTACTTAATGTAAAAGGCACAATGTGACGTGAGTTTAGTCTTGGTTTAACATTCTTCAGTGCTTTGGAATTTAATATCACCATCTTGGTTCCCATCTTGTATCCTCTTTATTCTGAGGCATCTGTCATCCTCATTGTTTCAGGTCAGTGTTACAGAGTCATACAGTTTCACAGTTACAGTAATAAACATTTGCTTGATGTTAACAATTTTCTTTAATGTGTTTAGGATCAGTTTGTTCTTGAACTTTAGTTCATTGCATAGTCCACCACCTATTGGATCCATCCACCCTGACTTCCTCCATAAACACCTGCTTTTTCCCTATAATCTCTCCCCTTTGCTATTGCTTTTGACCAAAGGCCTTCTCTATTTGTTGATAAAGAACACACGAAGAACATTATTAAAGCGCCCTATAAGTGTTTTCAAAGTTGCTGAAATATATTATTTTAGTTAAGTGGTTGGTAAACATCAGTACTTTATATTTTACAGTTGCTGAAATTTGGTTTTAGTAAAGAAAAAAAGCTACTTGTTGTTGGCCGACATAGCTTGGTTAAAAACTGTTGTAAGACCAAAATCTTGGCACACTGATTGAGAAAAGTTTAGTTAAAGAAAATGATAACAAAGTGATTTGAATAAAAAGGCACACAAATATTAATCAGGGTTGAAGATAAACGAAGAAGCGTCCTTTGTTTTGTTTTGTCGTTGTTTTTTTTTTACCCCAGCAACATTTCAATTTTCTGCTCGTTCCGAACAAAATGTTCCTTCAGGGAAGTGGCCATTTTTGCGAAATTATGACTCATTTCAACAAGTATGGAAAAACTGAATGTTTTAAAATAGCAAAAGAACGTGCAAATCCCTCTGCTGTTTTCATATGTTACCGGGCGACTAAATTGTGCCCTTTTAAACATCTCTGTTGATTTGTTTACACAGAAATCTTTGTATTCAGTAAATATATGCACGTCTAAAAGGGCACAGAGGCTGTTAGAACTACACCGGGGTCTTCAGTAGACCATGGCAGTGTTTTACCAAGCTGCTCTGCTAACTCACATCAATCCAGTCTGACAACAATATTTTTATCTTACATGATGTTGACAGCCGGCTGTCAGGGCGTCAGAACACCACTCACTGAAAACAACTTTTAAAAACAACTTTTACTGACTGGATTATTGAGCGCAGATAATTATAAAACACTGAAATAAATGAGCAGAAAGTGAAGTTAAAAAATAAAATAGGCTTGAAAGTAATTCAATTTTTTAACCAAATCCTACCAAAATGTTTTTGGTACTTGGTTTTTGTTAATATAAAGAGAAAATCAAATTAAAGGGATATGTCACTGGTTTAAGAGTGCTTCTCTTCACCTTGAGGTAAATAAAAGTGACAGAATACAGATACTAACTTTCAATGATGGGACAGATGGGAATCATTATCGACTTTTCTTCATGAATAATTGTATTGCTCTTCAGTGACTCCAGGAGAACTGCAACTTAAGTGAATCTTTTACCAAAAACAGCTGCATAACACTCAAGTGTCAGTAATTAATGCAGTTTATTTTATATGAAGAGCTAATTATAAAAACAGCTGTAATTATAAATGTTATGAATTATTAATAAAATAAAAAATCTTCACATTTCACTTTACCTTTTTGAACTGATTTCCTAAACAGTTGAACACAGTTTTTAGCAGATAAAGGTGAAACACTTTGATGTTCAAATATTGACTTGCAAACTGCAAAAATGTTGTAATTCCTGAGATCTGTTAGTCCTCATTCCAAGCATGCAATAACAAAATCTTGACCACTTTCTTTTAAGTCTAAATTAAACATGCTTCTGTGTCCTCTCTCCATTTCGTTGCAGATAAAGTCCAAATGTGGTAGCCTGAATTTTAAATATCCATAATTTTTTCTTCAGACAGAACACATAAGTTGTTGATCTTTATTTCCCTAAAGGGCCACATAAGAACCTGGGACCCTTGCAAAGTGCCGGACCAATAGGTTAAACTCAATTCTGTCATATATAAACTAGAATTAGCTATAAATATGACTTAGTAGTAGCAACTGGGCAATAAAAATTCAAATCAATCATATCTAATCAATAAACAGCATTCACAAAAACTATTGTGGAAAAAAGCTGCATGTTTTCACAGCATTTTTGACTCATATTCATATCTTCTCATCTTGTCCATAATTAAAGCTGGCAGGGTTTTGCTATTTTAACCAAACATCCATGTTGCTACCTTAGATTACCTGCAAAGAAGCTACTTGTATCATGCACAAAATAGCAACTTAGCCATGACTTGTAGTTTCATTGAATAACTCCAACAGCTACAGAGTAAAAGTAATTATCACATACACAGGCCTAAATGCCTGTGTCTGCGTTTTTGTCTGTCTGTTAGTAAAATATCTCATTAAGCCCTGAACAGATTTTAATGAAAGTCTCAACCATTGAGTGTCCATGCACAACTGATTTAATCAACTCAATTTAAAATGGCCACCATAGCTAATTTATATTAGCAAACACAAAAATGACTATAACTCAGTTACATTTACAGAAAGTTAAGTTAAAAATTGGTGTGGCAGTATCGGAGAATCACCTTCAACACATACTCTGAGAACTAACAGATCCCACAAGAAAAGCTTTACCATGCAAAGCGGGGTGGGGCATAATTTCAAGGAATATAAGGCAAAGACAAAACTATATTTGTATGAGTCAGAATACAGAGGAAGAACAAGTAGTTATGGAGGAACTGCTAAGCTGTTACCTAACTGCTACCTTCTTAGCAGCCACAGGGCAGGCAGTTAGCGTTAGTGTAGCAACATGAACACTCCTAGGTTGGGAAAATGACAACAAACTGGAACACTGTCATATCAAAATGATGAGGTATAAAAAATAGTTGATACAGAATTTACTCAAGCTGCAGAGTTTAAAACAACAGTAATTTTTATTTTTTGAATTGGCTCTGCTCTGAGTAACCATTAGCTTGACTCCCTGTTGAATTTCTTCTCATAGAAGACTGTGTCTTTTGCAGGTACTGACTTTTCATACGTGCCCCATTCAACCCACTTTAAAAAATAAATAAATGAAACTCACCACCAGTTGCAAGTTGCGTGCACCCCCCCACCCAACAAAGTTGTCTTTTTGTCACTTCCTTGGCAACTTCCTTTCCACTACACGAACAGCAATTTTGGGGTTTGAAAATCCAACATAGCTTACACTCACCACTTTTATTCTTCAATTTGAATTTTTATGCAGAAAAAAAGAAGCCACCTTCTGTCTTCGCTGTGGGCTGCAGCTCAGCATGCAATGCAAGGCAATTCTTGAGTGTCACTCAGTCATGCTGCTCTCCTCGCCGTGCGCTCCAAACCAGCTGAGAAAGAGCAGCTCATGCAGTAGACTTCTGCAATAGTTTGTCTACATTTCTGCCAACTGTTGGGATGATTGGAAAGGGAGGGAGGCATCTTGAATGATGGATTTCCACTGCTTGCACCTGTTTCACAAGTTTAGTGACCTACAAGTAAAAGAAAATTTGCATTTAATTTCCAGATTTTGGTGAGGTGCTGCCAGCAGTGCTGGCCAGGCTCTCTTGGGGGGGGTTACAACCCTCTTTCTCCCTGTAGTGCAAGACTGATTGCCAAATACCCACTGAAGCCTAAATGAAAAGCAGTAATCAGCCCCACTGTGGTTTTCCGAGGAAATTTCATGCTTTAAATTTTCAAAAATATTTTTTTTTAAAAAGTGTTGTAAGGCAGAGATGAGATGCAGAAAAATAGCGTTTGCAAAAGCGCAATTTCTTTTTTTATGTTTTGGTAAAACTATGAGGTTGCACAAGGAACCAGGCGTCCTAACTGTAGCTCAGGTGAAGAACATGCATCTTTCAGACCAGATTAAAGCCTTGTTTACACAGAAATGTCTTTATTTGTTGTTTCTAAAATGATCCGCTTCCAGAAATGTTTTCATCCACACAGAAAAATAGAAAATGACCCAAACTATGCCAGGCCTGTATATGGCGCTGTAGTGCTGCCACAAAAATGCAACAAATATACACGAATGTCCGTCTTTTACAAATATTCCAATTTCTCATGTATTTTAAATGTATGCTTGTTGTATCTTGTAGATTTTCTTTTCTGCAATGTTTGCTTTAGTATTGTTGACGGTTCAAAAAAGTAATAAGAACCTTTTTGACCCTGAAATATTTGCTGTAATAATGAGGGTTTTTTTTTTTTGCTCTGCTCTATTCAAGGCAGTGCTATTGTTCATCAGCCTTGTCTGTTCACTGAAGTAATACAATAAATGGAGTTGAGAAACTGGCATCTGCAACACAAACGTAAGCATGTAATCTGCTAACATCGTTGTTCCATTTGTCATGGGTTAGGTTAGATGTGCGTCTATGACATAGTTTTTAAAAGGCTGCATTTAGGCTGTCCACATGAAAACACAAGGCTGGCATTTTAGGATTCTTTAATTAATTTATTTTTCACCCTGGAACCTTTTTTCTAAAATTATCGTTTTGGGGCTCTTGAAACGCCACCTACGTGTGAACACAAGCCTGAAGTGATACATTTCTGTGTATTCAGGGCCTCCATGTCACTATCACTGGTCTTGAGCTCTTTTTAAGCAATTTTTGGGGTTAAACCTGTCTGCCTGTCACCTACTGCCTGCCTTTTAATTAAATTTGCAACTTGGCATCTAGTATGGATCTTGCCCAACTTTTCTTGTTAAAACACTTGATCTTCTTCCTGTAGCCAGTTTTTATGTTGCATTGCTTTGTGGGGTTTATTCCTACTGCTCCAATGTACTCCAACTCTGCACATTCTGGTGTTTTCACTTTTATCACTAATGTATGCTTCCTTTTATTTGAGCCCATTTTAGTTGTAAATACCAGCGTAATGTGCATTCCTGATCCCACTAATGTGCTGTGGCCTCTGCATTGACTCAAGGGATTATATTAATTCATTCTTTACTACATATACAACATGTAGAAGAAGGTTAATTACTTCTCCTACAATATTGTTTAGACAGCGGAGTGGTAATTTTGGCATTTAGTGCATGACTGACATATGTTTTTGAACCAAAATACTGAAACACTGTCAGAAATAGACAAGGGCAAAATGTCATTTCAAGTGTTCGGATGTGGGGAAAAATCGATGGTGAAGGTGTAAAGAAAAGTGCAGGGAAGAAAAATTCAAATAAAGAGAAGGGGAGGAAAAAGTTCTGGCACATCAGTTCTCTAAGCCAGCTGTCAGAGGTGACATTTCATTAGTGCATTTTGTCAATAAAGAAATTGTCTGCAGTGAAAGTGGTTGGGTGCAACTCATCAGAACAGAGAGAAAGAAAAAGCATGCCAAGATGAGGAAAAGCGCACAATCCTTTTTCATTAAATGCTTCCCGGTTCCAAATTACAGACACTGTGGCTATTGGCGTGATGAGAGAGAAGGTGGGTGTCCCTCTTCCATTTTAAGTCCCTATCAATCATCCACCCTTCACTTGTTACCCCCTGCTGACGTGGCATCACCAGCCCACGTTTCTCTCAGCTGCTCAGGGTCCAGGAAAAGTTGTCGTTCATCCTTTCTTCCACCGGCCAAGAAGCAGAAACGTTCGAAGGGAAATCACCCTCGTAACGACTCCTGCCATTTCCCATAACATCCTCATCCATCAATTAGCAGGTTTCCAGTAAGCAGGAGATGGATATGGCAGAATAAGGCCAGACTTTCTGATGGCGGTGACACACACAGGGAATAAAGGGCCTCAACGTCTCCCCCCTCCTTCCCTTAGTCCAGGCCTCTAATCACACCATTAACTACAGGCAGATTCTGACAAGAAGGATATAGTTGATCACAAGACTTATAGATTGCACACAACATCTGTAGCTTGTTAAAAC
Source organism: Kryptolebias brasiliensis (assembly GCA_028566095.1). Lineage (NCBI taxonomy): Eukaryota > Metazoa > Chordata > Actinopteri > Cyprinodontiformes > Rivulidae > Kryptolebias > Kryptolebias brasiliensis. Next base: position 9,139,868 of record JAOXNZ010000199.1, read on the forward strand.
TAAATGATTTTGAAGTTTGACTGCGAGAGTGTCAGATTTTTCTGTCAAATTTCAAATGCTGGAATCGTCCAGTTGATGCTGAAGCTCAAAAGAATGAATGAATCAGCTTTTCTTCTTTCTTTTTTTTTTTTTTTTTTTTTACAGAGAACGGTTTTGCTTTAATACTGCAAAGAGCTGACAAAATGCTACTAAAGCTTAGGTTGATGAGCAGTAAAACGAGTGAAAATACAACATTCACGGCCAAAAAGAGAACTTTAAAGGAATCCAAATACAGGATGTACAGTTGTTGTTTATCTTTTCCATTGATCATACTAATACCTTAAATAATGGCTTTTAATTACATATTAGACAACATTTATACAGTATTTTCTTGATAGTACAAAGGAGGGATGCTTATCTGAGATGATCAAAACTTTCCAATTAAAGTGTCAAGTTTCTGGAATAAAAAGGGGGGAGTTGAATCTTATCTACACAGTTAAATATGTCTTAACAAGTAACACTTGATCTGTTTTTTATTTTTTATAATATCAATGCCATTTTTTTATATAATTACCTGTGTCTGTGTGTGTATGTTCATTTGTCTAGCAAAATATCTCATGAACCACTGAACAGAGTTCAATAAAACATGGATGTACATCCAAAATTGTGGGTTTACATCCAAATGCTCTACAACCACAGCTAATCAACCTTAGCAAACACAAAAATGGCTTTAACTCTGTCAGTTTCACATATATTGAGCTCAAATTTAGTGTGGAAGTAGAGTCATCGCCAACACATACTCTGAGTGTGAACAGATCATGCTGGGTAGCAGGCAATATGCATTCCTTCAAGGAATGCTACTTTCATTTACATAGTTTTATGCCAGCCCTACATGTTGGCTTCCAGTTAGAAACAAATACATTTTAAATCCCAGACATTCCATCTAAAAAAAAAAAACTAGTTCCAAAAGACAAGAAGTATTTGTCTCATTTTGGGTATAACTGACTGCAGTACTGACTTAGGGCGCCTCTCGCTCATACAGCATTTTCCAAGTATGTAAGCAGCAGCAGCTTGCCAGATTCTGTCTCCAAGTTTTCCATCAGTTCACAGCCCACTTAGCCCATATTCCCCCAGCACTTTTTGCACAGCCTTTGCTGTTGCTAGTTCAACAGCGATCCGTCGGGCCTCCCGTTGGACTGCTCTTAAACTGCCTGCTCTCAGAAGCTCACAAGATGCACATCACAGGCAGCGAGAGGGGAGAAGCTGGCAGATCTCAGTCTTTTTCAAGTGCAGAGCAGAATACCTCGAGGCTCTCGCCGTGTGAGACGCCGTTTCCAGATCGAGACATTCCTCCTCGCTCGTTCGGCTTTCATGTTGATCGAGTTTTGTTTTTTTTTCTTCCTTCTTTTTCTTTGCCCATCATGCTCTGTGGAGTCTTTGTCATGCGGGGACACACAACACAGCAGAGAGTGAAAAGTCAAAGTAAAACAAACCAGCTGGGTCAAAGGCTTTAATTTAATTGTTTAAGGTTTGTAGCTCAGTACGGAGACTGTGGATAATTAGATTTTTGGGGGTAAACAAACATTGCACTCTGCCAGTTTGGAGCATTAAGGGCTGTCTGTTATTTCAATTTTTGCAGGTATAAATAATCATTAAGTGGCAATAATCTGCATTAATTAGAAATATTTGTATCATCTCTGAAGAACCTGTACCTATGAATGTCTTTAGTCAGATATTTGTTGTCAGAAAAAGCACAAGTCAACGAGCAATAACAAGTAAATGCAGCAATTCAAACCATCAACATTTTTCCTTTGTAATTATTACAGCATAGCGTTCTCAAGCAATTAGTTTCACTGTTGACAAAGAAGTGTAATAACATAAAATTGCTTCATTAATAAAATTGTGAGACTACATAGTCATCACCTAATCATTTAACCGTAGTTTTAATAGGAAATGGTTGTCAGGTGTTTTCACGGCACAGCTTATTACAGTGAGGGTATAAAAACCTTTCAGCCTAAACAAGCAGACAGCTGAAGGTGAACTGCTCTTTTCATACCACTGATGCAATCTGACAGGATGTAGTTCCCTTTTACACAGATAATTTGTTGCATCGTCTTTCTGTACAATGATAAGATCGGAAATGGATGTGAAAAATTATCTTATTTGTTGTAGATAGGTTTTTGAGCAACCTCAGTTTCAAGAAATAATATTTAATTCTGACTGGATCAACAGGCTAACAGGTAGACCAAAACAGATTGCTGCCGTCTTCACACAGAATTAGCTATGGCTTCATAAATGACTGTTATTTAACTCAGACTTTTTATGTTCCAAGAACCAGTTTGTTACTGAGAATCAGGATGCCTAGGTCTCCACCCTCTCCTGCCACCCACCTTGCACGGCACCTGACCTTGATTATGCTCCCATATGCTTCCATTGGTTGGCCCTCTGGGAGGTGGCTTCCTATAGTTCTTTCAAGCTTGGCTCAACCACCAGGAGCTTGCGAGCAAGCCTGGCTCCAGGAGGGTGCCCCAGCTTTCCTATTTGGGGGAGATATCCTGTTGTATGTGGTCCTCCATCATCATCAAGGGGAGACTAGGAGCAATTCAAAGTTTGAGGCCATAGTTCTCAATCCGAAAAGGCGGAGTGCTCCTTCTAGGATGGGGATGAGTCTCTGTCTCAAACATAGCAGGTTAAGTTCTGGGAATTTTTTGCATGAGTGATTGGAGGATGGATCGGGAGATTGATCAACAGATAGGGACTTCATCTGCAGTAATGAGGGTGTTGATGCAGTCCAGTGGTGGTGAAGGAGCTGAGCTAAAAGGCAAAAGCTCTTGATTTACTGGTCCGTCTATGTTCCAACCCTCAGTTTAGTCAGGTATGGACTGTGGCCCAAAAAACAAGATCCCAAATACAAGTGGCTAAATTGAGCTTCCTTTGTTGTGACCTAGCTTAGCCTTAAAGATAAAGTGAGGGGCTTCATCATCCTAGGGGAGCTCAGAATAGGAACGCTGCTCCTCAGCATAGAAAAAATCAGCTGAAGGCCACTTGATTAGGATGCCTCCTGGATGCCTTCCTCTAGAGGTTTTCTAGTTACATCCCACTGGGAGAAGACCTTGTGGTAGACCAGAACTTGGTGAAGGTATTATGTATCTTTTTGGGTCTGAGAAAACATTACCCAAAAAATGAGCTGTTCCCTGTAAGCCAGACGGATTTTAAATCACTTGTCACAGCCGAATCTTTTTAATTACTGGGGAAAAGCGTCAAAGTCTATAATGGCAATTGAACAAATTCTTGATGGTGCATAGTTTATTGCAGCCTTGGTTAAATGTTTGTATCACAACAAGAGATGATAAACAGTTTCAAATGAACCTCTCTTTTTCAAACTCACCTCATTTATGCCCTCGATTTGTCTGCAGAGAACTCCCTTCTGCTCAGTGAATAGGCTTTATCTTTGAAACAAATGTGCAGCTGGATAATGGGGGTAACTGTGAAAAATGTTTCCAGGGCTTGCACATTGTGTTAAGCCACCATTTAAAGTCCTGTCAATACCTGCAGCGAAGTATCGATCTCTCGGGTCTTCTTGAAGGCCCAAAGCTTTACAGCTTATTGATAGATTATGTAGATTCAGTCTGCCGTGTTTGGATGGGCTGTCTTTGCCATGATATAAGACCGTGACAACAATCTCGTCTATTTATGCGACTTGACTTGTTATGAATTTTAAAACAGGCTTCATGGCTGCCAGAGGCGAGCTGCAAATGGATGCCGATTTTGGACAAATGGCTGATAAGGAAGGCGAGGCATACGGTCCATACAATCCTGTTAAAACATCAGTTTTAGATCATCAGAAAGGATTTTCCATTTAAGTAATGCAGGTGTTGAAGCTTCTTTCAGGACTGAAAACAGGATTAGGGAGTCAAGTAAATTGCTCTGTCACTTTGTGACGGGTACGGAGGTCGTGTTTCCTTGTGACATGTTTGCTACACAGAATGACTTAAAAACAGATGACAAGGTGTTGCTATGGAGACCTTAGTGGAAAAACCTGCACCAGTCTATCCACAGGCAGTTTTTTATGCAAACACTGGAATGAGTGTATCAGTAGGACTGTTTTTGTGGAACACATCAAAAAAGGCAAAGGTTTAAAGTCTTGGATGCAAAAATATCCTGATATGAAGCAATTATTGACAATACTGAAAAATGTGACCACAACATCAGTTTATTTATCCCATCTTGTCTTTAAGAAGTCTAAAGATCCTGTAACTGTCCAATGATAACTTGATTGCTATGTGATTGCAGGGTAAAGACATCATATTTACATATAAAACCTTGTTGAAAGTAGTGGGCTTTAAATGGCTATGGTGCTCATTTTTCAGTTGTAACTGGAGCTTGATGTATTGGCGGATGTGCCAGTTTGGTTATTTGTTTCTCACTAATCAAACGTAATGTATTTCCAAAAAAAAAAAAAATCAGACAGGTGATTTTTACAGCCACGCTAAAGGCTTGGCCCCAGGGATGGCAGTATTAGTCAAGTGATCCACCTGATTTAGCTCAAACTAAATCATCTCTGCCAAGGTCAGATAATGACCCCTTCTACACTACTTATGATAATTTGAAAAATGGATATTTTCTAATGCAATGCTTCTGCTGTATTTTGGTACAAAAAATGAACATTGTTAAAAACAATTTCCAAATTGAAAATTATTAAGAACTTTTCTGGTGTTTGTGTAGACAGGAAATACAGAAATACATAGCAGCCATTTTTGCATGTGTCCACTAACACTTAATGCCCTAGAAACCCAAACAAAAACAGTTCTGTTTATACCGTTTATTTCTAACTCTGTCTTTATCCTGATCCTGTCACCATCAAACTTTGATTGTGTGCTGAAAAGATTAATATTGTAGAAGAAATAGTAAAAAGCATAAAAAAGACAAGCTTTAGAAGAATCTTTAGCCAAATTTATTTTCTCTGTATTTTGATATGTGGTTAATGTGGACATTCTCGCCCCCTGGTGCCTTTGCTTAGGTATTTCAGCATTTTTGTTAGAATATAAGGACAACAAAAAAAGAATTTAAATGGGCAAAATAAAATGTTCAGAGTGGTGTTGAAGGGGCCTATCTTGAAGTGTAATTCTTGTATGGATACATACCAAGAATTTGACATACTCTTCAAAAACCAAACCCCACAGTCATGTGATCATCATCATCATGTGACAGATGCTTTGCTTGATCTTTGGGGGCTGGCTACATCACGTTATCGCTAACACTGCCATAAGCATCCATACTGTTGGACATGCAGAGGGAGCAGCAGAACAAAGAAAGTTTGTAATTCAGAGTTGATGGTATAGAAGCCTAGTAGGGTCATGCCTTCAATTATTAGTTTGGATGAGAATTTCTCAAGATCTTTAGTTGACCATTCTGTTGGTACACGAAAGCACTTTTTTATCTTATCAAAAGGATCCAGTCGCACCAAAAGAAGTCAGTTGAGGCGGTTTGGGCATCTGATTAGGATGCCTCCTGGATTTGAACTTTGGAGGTTTTCAGGACAGGTCACACTGACATGCTGGGGCAGGCTCAGAACTCGCTGGAGGCTTGGAAACACCTTGGGATCTCCCATTAGGGGCTGGAGGGTGTCACTGGGAAGAGGAATGTCTGGGTTTCCCTCCTGGACCTGTTGCCTCCACGGCCTGACCATGGATAAGCTTAAAAAGATGGCTGGATATATGGTCCAAGTGAAAGACACCATAACTGGATCTGTGGGTGTGTTGTGGGTTTTCTGCATTTGAAAGACTCCTACAAACATTCAGAAGAAGGAATTAAAGGAGTCAAAACTCATATAACAGATCAGTCTATTTTGGGCTGCACACGTTCAAAAAGCACAACATAATGTTGAAGGTTAACTAGGTTCTACTTCAACTTTAATGCAGTTTAAATTGTGTAACTTCTGAAAAAGCATTCAATTTGCTCAGCCTATGACAGACGCTTATGTATGGACCAATATGTCACTCAGGAGCCCCTACAGATCTAAGAAAGTGCCTACTTTGAAGTAGAAGCTAAAATGGACCAAATAAATGTAGTTAGAAGGATTTGGAACAACCACAGTACTGCGAGTGCCAAAACAAAAACAAAAAAAAGGGAATTGATTATAAGGATTGTGAAGCGGTACCTTGTAGTTCAAAAGCAACTACTGTTTTATCCAAACTCTTTAATCATCTGCAACTAATCTCCTTGCATTCTCCTGCAGAGTTCATCAGCCTTATCAATTGGACAAAGAAAGAAACCCATGTAGGCACAAATGAACTCGAAGAGGGAAAGTTTAGGTAGTCCTGTTGTTTATACAAGAGCCAGTCAAATGTCCCTTTAACCTCAGTATTGAGCAGATTAAGTCAAGTTTTCTATTACTTTCTTTTGCACTTTTGGACTTTCCTAACCTTATCACAGCTCACTATATAAAAGCAGTTTTCATTCTGATTAAAAATTCTTTTTAAAGAATTTGGCTCAAGTAAATACTTTTCAAAGCACAGCGTTTGTGCCT
>JAOXNZ010000199.1:9152977-9171557 GCA_028566095.1 Kryptolebias brasiliensis
GCTTTCATCAGCGGCCAGCCTTTAAAACGTTCACCGCTACGTTTAATATCTGTCTGCTCGTTACAAAATATCCCAATGAATAATTGCCTCCACCAAGAAGCTTGTGCTTTTTTGTTTGCATTGGTTTGTCTGTCTGTCTGTTATCAATATTACTTAAAAACTGATGAACGGATTTGATGTTGTCACAACAAACAAGCGATTAAATTTTGTCAGTGGTCTGATAAAAGGTCAAGGTCAAAAGTCAGGGTCACAGGTGACCCCGTGCTCTAACTCTGCAACCGTGTAATGTAGGAATGTCAATCTGTGCAACTGAACACCGTATGAGTCAAGCACGATCCCTATTGATTTCAAGGTCAGAGAGTCAAAGGTCAAGGTCACAGGTGACCCCCTTGTTAAAACCTTGTTCCCTCCACTGAGTAGGGTATATTTTAGGTTGTGTTGGTTGGTTTGTTTGTATGTTAGCAAGATTACATAAAAACAGATAGCGATGAAATTTTCAGGAACTGTTGGGCTTGTCACCAAAAACTACTAATTATATGTTGGTGGTGATCTGGGCCTTGTGGGAGGTTTGTGCTGTTGGAGTGTTTCTAGTTTTTCATGTCACAAGGTGTGATTCTATTACCACAATTCAGTGTCAGTCATAGGTGACTGCAGGCTCACTGCTGTTGTTGTCGCTCAGAATCTTTCAGCATAATTTTACCTTAAGCCTGGATCTCACTGGACCGTGACTGTTGGAGACAAGTTGGCGACTCAGAACTGTGGAAATGTTTTTAAAATGTGCGTTTTAGTCTCCCTTGTGACATGTTTGCGTACAAACGTAACCGAATAAATTGTAACACACACCATACATTCATGCAAATTTATTTGTAACCATTTATTCACAAATTGTTTTAGGTCTCATTTTGATCGCAAATTATTATCTTTTCTGAGTTCAGTGAGTCCCAGTTTGGTTTCATAGGTTTCTAAACCTTCCCAAAGTCATCTCAAATTTCTTACACTTTCTTACTCCCAGAAACTAAACTGAGACGGGTTCCAGACATCTGAATGTTTTAAAACACATTGGAAACCCGTCCCAAATTATAATTTATCTCCAGCAGCCACAATTCAGTCAGATACTGACTTTTGTCTTCTGGGGATTTGCTTTTGTTTGTTTTTTTTTAAACAGAAGGTTTGGTTCCTTGAGATATTTCGCACATCTAGCTTCTGTTTACTTCTTTTTATGGGATTTATTGTTAATTAAAAACTATTCACAACATCTTCACTTTACATCCTTGCCTTAGGTTTGTGATAGTACATAAAATAGAATAAAAAAAATGTGGTTGAGTATAAAAACAGCTCATTCTGTAGTATTATGTTCCTGTCTACAGAATACACAGGTTGTACCTAGTTATATGCTAAAAAAAAAAAAAACCAAACAAGATCTGTCTCCATTGCTTTGTGTAATTGGTTACCTTGCTCCATTGGTGAGCCTGGTGCCCACACACTGTAGCACTTTTCAGCTATTGTTATAGTCATCCATGATGGCAAACAGGTTCAACATTATGACAGCCAGCTTAACTCCACCAGACAGCCTTTACTATGTTACCTCTCACCTATAATGAGTATTGAAATTACACTGACCGATGACCAGTCCTTTAAGTCTGTAATTGTACGTTCACATTACCTCAAGTGGCAGTTTTAATTGCAGACCAAGAAAAAAATATATATAAAAGGACAAAAGTTGAATCATTTCTGGAAAGCGGGGTTTTAATTATGATGTGCTGTAATTGCAGATCTTTAGGGCCATCCAATTAAAAGACTGAAGTGAAAGCTGGCAGCCTCGGTCTCATGTGTTTTGGAAATAGCTGACAGTATTAACTACCAGGTGCCTATTGCTGTGACTGGGTCAGATCAAATCATATTTGTCCTAAATTGTGCTGTGGTCTTGAGATTTGAACACAGCATGTGATAAATATTTTGCTTTGATGTTATAATTATGTTAGTTGTAAATAGTTTGTTTATTCTTGTTTAAACTGGTGTTTCTTCAACCCCCAAATGAAATAAGTTGTGGCTCAAACACTTCAGGAATTACTGAACAAAATTTAATGAAACTTTAAGAAAGCAATCATTGGGTTGACCTCTACAACTATAAAATTTTGGAGTCAACCTGACTTAAATGGATGAACCAGTCATCTCTTAAAGTGATGTTCTCCAATAGTTATCAGTAGTTATTTGCTTATCAGCTGTGACATCATTCATAGAGCACGAAGTATGGTGAAAGAGTTAAAAGTCTTTAACCAGACTAGGCTAATGGCTAGCTAAAGGAGGACCTTATTTATCATTTTTTAAGCTTATAAAACCACTCTTTCCCTAAAACGCCATACCGCTGTTGAAGAACGCTACATTAGCTAATATCAAACCTCTACACTTTTGCATGACACTGTTTGTTAGTTTGTCACTGCTTTATAACCAACAAATGTCTGTGTTACTACGTAGATGTGGTGGAAAATGAATGTGAATTGAGTAAACTTGTGACCAACTAGAGGTGATGATTAAGCAGACAGATTAAGCACCTCTGCTATATACACGTCGTTGTTCAGTTACAAAAACGGCGACCAATTAAACTGTCATGCCAAAGCGTAAAGGTTTAATATTTTCTAATGTAGCGTTTTTTCACAGCAGGATGTCATTTTTAATAGTTTTTTTATAAGCCTGAAAAACAATAAAAATCAGGCCCTCATTTGGCCTTGACCTTAGTCTACAGAGAAATGGCCTTACCTTAGTGAATTTTACAAATATTAAGCTAAAAACTGGTGTGGTACTACTGAGAGTCATTCATAGCACATACTCCTCATGTGAGATCTTAACTTAAGATGATCTCTGATCTCTGATGAAAGTCAGCAGGTGATCCTTCAAGGAAAGCTACGATTTTAGTTTAACATGTAAAATTGCATCTATTTTTTTGTTTTTTGGGACTGCAGTACATAATTTATTAATTTCATGCCCAAATAATTAAATGTAGTCTTTGTTTGTAACTCTGTGATAGTTTAACAGAAGGTATTTACTTATGATTAATTGAATGTAGTCAATCAGGAAAGCATATTAGTTAAGACCATTATTTCCACTAGCTAACACATTCCAACGTCTCTGTGTGATGTATAGGTAATATTGCCTTTTAATTCTCCTAAAGAGATGTAATAATAAAGGTATCTTTCTACACAATCACACTGAAATAACAGTATTTCAATTATAAAACCTTTTTACAGTAATTTGCAAACGCTGCTTTCAATGTCAATAATTGCTTATTGTAGCTTGAATATGTTATTTCTTCCTGCTATTCTTCTTAATTTTTTGATTTTTCTCTTAAAAGCACAAACAAAGCATCTCTGGAAAACACGGAGACCTTGGCAGATTCATAGTTTATTTTCAGATCCTTAAAACCTTCAGCATTTTCTTTTATGTTCTGCAAAGCAGCCCCCTATTACTATTCTTCCGGATGTTTCTTCAACTGCTCGTGTCACCTTGTCCCCCCACGGGACCTGACTTGAGGTCCTGTTTGCTCCGTCCGTAATCAATCGTCCTGAATAACAAAAACAATTACTGTCACCTGCTTAAAAATTCTTTTGTGTCCAGATAAAAACAGAGTTGCCTTAGTTGGCTGAATAATTTGCTAGTCATCATAGATTTCCAATTGAATGCATTAGTCACGTCCACCTTTTGTGGGTTGTTGCACAGTAAAACACAACCATTGTTCCACCCGTTTTTTGCTGTTTAACCTGGTCAACCTAAACACACATCTGTGAAACAAATGATGTGATGTGAGGGGGGTATGAATGCTTTTTACAAAAAAGTGTTTTTACTGACCTTGTTAAAATTTAGAGTAGTGCAACTGACCACTGAAATTTTAACAACATTGCATAGAAAAACACTCTGCAACAACATATCTTTTTGTAAACTCACACTAAAATTAAAATTGCTTGTGTTAGTGTTGTGTAGTTGTAGTTGTGTTGTGTTATCTTGTGTTAGTTTCCCATTACTAAGGATGCATCAATATCTATACCAGTATTGGGTGGTATTTCTTTGTTCTAAATACCTAATGGAACCAGGATTTCGATCTGTCCAGAAACAGAAGATCAGTGAAAAATTATTTATTAGCCTAATTAAACAACTGAGTCCAACAATCTTCTCAATTTTTGAAGATACAGTCTTTAAAGCAACTTGTGCAATGCTTTAAAACATGTTTCTTTGCAAATGTTAGAGTTTATGTTACCTAGACTTTAAACATGAGCCTTATTTGCTGTGTTGGTAGCAAAGGTTGGGCTGGGTCTGATATTTGATTTGACCCCATCCGCTGTGGCTGTAAACACACCATCACTAGCTAATGTCAATGCTGATGTTCCATTAGAGCAATGGAAACCATGCCTTCCCTGGTGGCTCACTTAAACACACTTCCCTATCAGCCCCACTTACCTAATAGCTGTCGGCACATTGATCAACCCCATGCTGTCTGTCACCTCCTGTGCACTAACCCCCGAGCACTGATGAGCTCGGACAGACAGCGTCTCATGCGAGGCATTCCATGTAAGGTGCCACGATCTGTGACCTTTACAAGTTAGGGCCACAATTTACTGAAGATTAGCTGAGTGAAACATGTAAATGAATCCCCCGAAAGGGCAGGAAGATCACTTTCTCTTTAGTTTTTATTACTGTATTTTCCAGGGAAGCTTCTGAACAGTGAAATCAGAGCAAGGAAAATATATTTATTCACAGAATTGTGAAAAAAAGAAGAAATTATAAGCAGCAGCACAGAATACTACCTCATATTTTAAATTAAATTATCTCACATGAAAGAAACAACTGAAATATACTGCCAATAAAATCATATTAGAAATTCCAAGAGTGTGAAAGCAAAGCAAGCAAACTGGACATGTGAAAACATGACCTTTTCAGTTTTAGAGAATAACATTTCGTAATCTTATTAAAACGTTGCACTTCTTAAGTATCACATCCAGAGGCTTTAGGTAAGAAATTTGCTAACTTGAAAAAAATTCCATGTCTTTTTGCATATGTTTTATATTTTTGTAATTTATTTTCCTTGATTTATGTTTGTTGTTGCCTGCCGCCAAGAAAGGCAGGGAGTAACAGTATCATTGTGTGTGTGTGTGAATGTGTGTCCGTGGGTGTGTTTATGTGTGTGTGTGGATACATCTGAGGGATTGTTTGTTAGCAAAAAAACTCATAAACCACTAGCTGGATTTTCATGAAACTCTCAAAGTGATTGCTGGAGGTACGTCTACATCTGATTAACCTTTGGAGTCAAACCAATACAAGATGGGGGCCACAGCTAATCAACCTTAAAAACACAAAAAATGTTATAATTCAGTCAGTGAATCGTAGCTCAGACTCAACCTAAACACATACTCAGGATTTTAAAAGATCACGCAGATCTTTGTTTAAAACAATGGCATGCAAAGTGGTGGGTGATGTCCATTTCTTGAAGAGTTAGTTAGTTTCACATGTAACTAAATGTTCTTCTGAAGACGCTGACCTATGACAGAACATTCTTTAAAAAACCTTAATCCTCCGATTACTTGTATAGTTACATGTGTTCATACCAATTAGGTGATCCTGTGTCCCTAGACGTCACCAGCAACAAGCCATCAACCCAGTTTTCCCATCACTGCAATCAGAAACATGCTGTTATGCATCCTCTCCTTTGGAAAGGCACATTTCCAAAACCTGCCAAACACCCTTCTGGAAAGATTAGAAGCAACTAAGGTTTGAGCTTTAATTACAAGTCTCTAATGATGTCCTCTAATGATGAACACACGACTGGTCTAATGCACATTACTCCACCGGCGGTGCTTTTTCAAGGACGGTTACGGGTTTAACTTCGTCTCTCAACATCTGCGACCCTCTGTTGCTGAAATGCAGTGAATCAGCTTTATTGCTTTATTCCGCTAACCTTGACCTCTTCTGTCTGAAGAGGAGACCAGCTCTGTGGGGGAAATCATCTTTCTCGGAACTATCTCTACCTGACTCCATGCTCCAGTAATATATTGGATCCTTTTGAATGCTCCAGGGGTTGTTTATGTTGACCTCTGACCGGGTGAAGATGAGATAAGGGTTGTTGAAAAAGATCTTTATGAGAAATCAGAGAAATATGATTTAACTCAAACACATTTAATTACTGAAGATTATCTAAACTTGTCAAAAGTCAGAGGCTGGTTTAATTTAATTGTTAATTCTTAAGGGCGTCAATGCATAAGCATTGAAGCATCCTTATTACTATTCTGTTCACAATTTGTGTCCTTTTTGATGACCTGCAGCTTCAAAAAAATGTGCAAATTATACATCAAAATGTAAGGCCAAAGGCATATTAGAATATATGTATGTAAGACCAAAGTGGCAGGAATTTTTCTCATTTACAAACTATTGTTTTTATTGACAGAGATCACCAATGAAACATTTCCACTAAACTAAACAGTTGTTTCCTAAAAGAAGGTTCTTTCTTGTGCTTATATTTGAAAAGCGCAAGCGAGTACTAAACACACACACGTCGGTCGAAGATAATTGTCATGAAATGCCAAATTTCAAACGTGTCTTTTCAGTTCCATCGTCACTCCTGCCCTTTAGAAATCCACCATCATAGTGCATTTGCAAACTCAAACCACATGAATAGACATCAAGAGATACTATCACAAACATCTGAACCTTTTTGAAGTATCAAAAGTTTCCTTAAACATGTATGACCATGTGATTAGTTAGGAGTTACATAGGCCAGCCAGGACTCCGTTGACGCCCTTTGATGGGATGTGAAATCTATGTAATCAATCCAGAACGGGTGCCTTTTACTTTAAACGTGCCTTGCATTATAATTCCGACAGATAATGAATCATGGTGACACACAGGGTGGGATATCAGGGGAGATGAATGCACTGCATATGAAATCTTTACATGCTTTGTCCTTTTTAAAACATCTGCTTTGTGAATAAAAGTCTGTTGTATCAGTGCTTGATGCTGTGATAACGGGGTGCTTTGATGGTAGAACGCTACAGGGATTTTTAAGGCTGCGGCTGCAGAATTTATGGTTTAAAGGAGTAGAAGTGTATTTCTTTGATAACAAGTGCAGTCTAAAATGAAACTTGCATTTCCTAAAGGAATGCATATCACCCACTATCTTGCACTCCAAAGTTTTCAACAAATATTGTATCTCATCAAAATTTAACACAGAATCAGTCAAATTGACTGAGCTGAAGTAATTTTTGTGTTTGAGGTTGTTTAGCTGCAGTGGCCATCTTGCATTGGGTTGATCTCTAAATTTGATTTGATTAGATGTAGATGTAAACCCAATGATCACTTTCTGAGAGTTTCATTAAAATCTATTTAGTGGTTCATGTCATATTTTGCTAATAGCCAGACAGAGTTGATTCCAACCGTTAATGTCTAAGGTTTAAACTATTTGTTAGTGTTCAGTGTAGTATGTCTTGAGGATGACTGTCAGCTTCTACCACATCAGATTTTAGTGCAATATCTGTACATTTGGCTGAGATATAACCATTTTTGTGTTTGCTAATGTTGATTAGCTGTGATGGCTATCTTTTAATCAGGTTGACACCAAAAGGTAATCAGTTGTAAATGTACATCCAATAGTTATATTCTGTGGGTTTCATTAAACTCTATCCAGTACTTTATAAGATATTTTGCTAACAGAGAGATGAACGAACACTTGCAGTTACACGATTGCCTGCCTTTAATGGACACAGACGTTAACAATGTTCCAACTTAAAAAAAAGATCCTTATTTCAAAACCGCCTTCTTGAAGCATCTATGCAGATTTTTTATTTTTATTTTTTTTTTGTAAAAATTACTGAGAAAATGTTCTACTTTAACACAAGTCAAGGCATGTAGCTCTGCAGTGGACATAAACCAGGAATTGGAAAAAAAAAAAAAAATCCTCAATTGAAAGTCATTTGAGAACAGCAGGAGAGCAGTGTAACAGACTTCCAAGGCATCAGCAGCAGCAGCGGCAGCGGGAGCTGCTGCATCCACCGTCTCAGGCTCTTCAGCTGAGTCTATCCAGTCACGTAAGGAGCGTGGGCGAGTCAAGGCTCTACTTTCTCCGTCTTTGCCGGCCTGTCGGTTTCATCAGCGGGTGCACCGCTCTGTTACTCGACATCCTCCTCCAGAGAAGACACCTGCTGTTTTCATCTTGAAATCTCATGTCTGTCTGTGATCAATCTCTCTCGCTTTCTCTCTTTCTCTCTCTCTGTCAAGTGAAAGCAATATTGATCCATAGATTTGGCCGTTTGGAGCGTGTTGGCTTCACCACAGCTCGCAATCCTTCAGTTGTTCGTTGTTTGCATGTGGCTTTCCTCTGACAAGCTAACATACCTGAGAAGCAAAACGCTCTTTTTCCAGGTTGCGCTTGTTTAAACTCTTTTAAATGCTTGGGCTTTAAGTGAGCCACAAGAAAGTAAAACCGATTTAGTGAGAGGAACTCTAAAAGTGGCTGACTTTCCCAGCTAATGACACTGTCAGCTACTATTACCATGAAGGTAATTAGGTATTTTATCTGCTTCTGGTAGATCTCAAAATCCATTTTGTTCCTAGACACGCCTTAAAAGAAAACCTGGTGTCACTTTTCAATGAGACTTTCCGCTTAAAAAAAAACTTAATAGATAATATCCAGGATATTAAATAAACTGTAAACAATTTATAAAACAATAATAAGCAGTTACAGTGCACTAATAAAAAGGTCTGAAGGTTTACATTTATCTGTACTGCTCAGATTTGCTGTTTACCTTCATTACTCTTTTATATCAGCTAGATACATCATTTAGAGCACAAGATTGTCTTTGCCAGATAATTATAGTTTTTAAACCCACCCTGCTGTTAGGTCCCTCAATATAACTAGCTTTGTGAAGGACGGAGACCCAACATGCATGTCCTGAGGGTAAAAAGAAAGTCCCAGAGACATGCGGAGAGCATACATATATAGAAATGACCTTCTGTAGGTTTAAAACCCACAGTGTCTTTACTGTAAGACAAAAGAACAACAGTAAATCCTTCAGATGTCCTTTATATGTTCATATACATTAGGATGAGAGCAGATTGTTGCAGAAAGAAAGAGTTTTCTGTCCTGAGGGTAAAAAGAAAGTCCCAGAGACATGCGGAGAGCATACATATATAGAAATGACCTTCTGTAGGTTTAAAACCCACAGTGTCTTTACTGTAAGACAAAAGAACAACAGTAAATCCTTCAGATGTCCTTTATATGTTCATATACATTAGGATGAGAGCAGATTGTTGCAGAAAGAAAGAGTTTTCAGCTATTTTGACAAGGTCTTGTCTGTTTCACAAAGTTAAAAAGACATGTAACTAATGACTTTCACTGCCCACTTTTCACTGGATGAATTACTCACTTTAATAAATGAAAGGCCTAGCATTCTTTAAAGGAATAATATCAAGCATCACCTTTATGCCAAAGTTTTAAAAACAAGTATAATTTTTCCATGTTGAAAAATGACAGCCCTGTGTCGGTTTGGGGCAAATCCTGTAGATACAATTACAAGTGATATTGTTAGATCTTGCTCGAGCTGTTAGCGCTCAAAATACTTGTTGTGGATGACTCTCAGCAACTACTGCACCCAGTTTCAGCTCAACAGCTGTAAAATTGACTGAGTTATAGCCAATTATGTGTTTGCTAGGCTTGATTAGCCATCTTGAATCGGGTTCACTCCAAACGTTAATCAGTTATAGGTGTGTGTTTCGATGATTACTTTCTAAGAGTTTTATTACCATTTGTTTGCAATCATCTGCTTGTTGAGATATTTTGCTAACAGACAAACACACACAGAGACAATTAGTGTCACTTGAAAGATGTTCAAAACTTTCTTAGTTTAGGAACACAGTTACAAACATTCAGATGTTTTGATGCCAACTTTTTTTTAAATGAGATATAAATTGATGCAATATTTTTTATTTTGATCAAAGCTTTATTTAAAAAACTAATTCTAGGATAAATACCACCGGCGTTTTGTTGTCATCAGAATTCTTTGCCCCGTATGGCTTCATGTTAACTGTGTTTAAATAAAATTCTTCTTCCAAATCGACACAAACCAAACATGGCAGCAGCTGTTTGTCAGCGCATCAACATTTGTGTGTGTTCTTATTAATCTCTGTAATTTTAACCGACGTGAGAGTGGAAGCGATCATTTTTGTGTCATGCGCTGAACGCTGGAACATTGGCTTATTGGTTATGGTTGAATTATTCATTCAGAGCACAGGATTGCTGTTTGGCTATGCGGTCCATGTCGATGACTGTCTCCAGGCTGACATGACGGGTGCTGGGAGGTTTTCTGCGATGGAAAAGCCAAAATGATCTACGATCTCTTGTTTAACTTTTCATCATCAGCAGAACTGCTACACTTTTGTTTTTTGTTTTTTTTTCAGCCCAGAGCACCACATCTTGGCTTTGATCCAACAGTACTGTTTTCATCACCAGCCATATTGCACGATAAACCATTTTCCCCGTGCTTTTGATATCTGTTGATAAATTGATCTTTTCTGCTGCTGCAACATAGCAGTACGTCACTGTGATACATGTTCTGGTAGAACTGATCCTCTCAAACCGCGAAAGCTGAGGCAATTTATGGTTTCTGCTTGACAGTAGCATATATCTGAAGGTTTCCTCTGCAGAGAAAAAGTTCCAGACAAGGTGAATGTGTCATTGTCTTTGAGATGAAACTTTGATTTTGGTTAGTGTATTTCTGTTTTGTTTTTTTTGTTTGTTTTTTTTACAGCTAATACGCTCATAAAGTCTTGGAATTAAATTAATAGACTTGTTTTGTTGCTATACTGCCTTTATTTGGTCATTTACTTCTATCAATGTGTGCAATGCCAGCATTGTAAAGGGCAGCTTGAACTGCAAAAACTCATCGGTTATTATACTGTATTCTAAGTGTCATTTATTCATGATCTGACTGTAATTATTTTATTTGGTCAATCAGATGGACCCTTATTGCCTGCAGAAAGTGCTGAGACAGAATTGAAGGAGTGAAGTAAGGAAAATATCAGTTTATTGCAACTGATGTTGTCATCAAGATACTCAAAAATATTATCACAGTTGTGTGTCTTCCTAATAACATGCAGCCTTCACTTTAGAGTTGTTAAAAGTTAGTTAAAAATGTAATTTTACTGCAAATTGAAAAGAAAAATTGAACAGAATGCTCTCAAACTGGTATCAAATGTTCTCCAGCTATTATTGTTAGTTATATATTTACCCATCACTTGTCCACACTTGTGCCAAATGCATTTGGCACTGTTATTCACATGGAAGTCTAATTCCACATGTTGACTAAACTGAGGGACGGCTAGGCCCCTAAGCCCATCAATGATAATGCCAAATAAAATGGAATAGCCCCAGAGCCTATGATTCACGGTTTGATCCCTGCAGCTACATTAAACAAGCATTGATCGTCCCCAACGCCCACCCTAATCCTAATGCAAAAAATAAATACCGTGTAAATTCCCCCAGCAGATATTCCTCCGCTCTCTCAGAGACCGTGCCGAGCGCGCGCAATCAATACAAGCTTTTTGGGTGTAAAATAACCTTTTGATGACCAGGGAGGAAATGCAAGCCGTTCAGACCATTTCTCACACACCCTTATTGATTTCCCCATGCGTTTTTTTTTTTTTTTTCTCTCCCTTCTTTTCTTCTCCCTCCAACAAACCACCAGGGCCTCCTCTTTATTCTGTCTTTCAGTGGAAATCCTCTTTTTACAGCACATGTGGCGCTTCGAGTTTAGCAGCAGTGTGGCTGCGAGTGCAGCGACGCAGGGGTAGTGAATCCAGCCCCACCTATTCTTATTTCCCCAGCGGCTTTAAAGGTTTGTTTGACTGTTTCAGTCCTGCTGTGCTTACTCAGCTGAGCAACCACTGCTAGCGTCCACTTAGTCATTTCTGGTCCCTTTTACTGTAGGGGCTTGCTTTGTTTAGGCCTGTGGGGAGGGTGAAACCAAAAAGACACTGGTCACTGAAACTTTTACCTTTTTTTTGCTTGAGAGAAATTTCAGTAACTTAAACCCAACATTAAAGCCTGCACATATATACAATTGTATATGTAAACAGGCTTAGGGTTAGAGTTAAAGAGAGAATTTAGACTTTAGAGGGTGGGGTCTAAAACATTATTCATTGATATTTTTGCCTCCTGTAAATAGTTCATTGAGTCTGGAGAAGTTAAGTTTAATTCTGACTGAATTGAGTGTTTAGTCCAAGAGTACCAAAGACCAAACTGATTTCTATAACCTTTTTTTTCTTGGTGGTTATACAGTGAAATACACTGTGATGAGTGAGTAAGGAATAAAAATTCACTTTAGAAACTGCTGGGTTTTAAATAACACAATTTTTAACCCAGCACCTCATCAAATTTGGATCAAGCTAACCCTGGGTAGTTAGGGTGGTTTATCAATTTGAACCAGCATACTGGGTTAAGTTTTCTACCCAAACATTATGTTAAAATGACTAATTTGTTGAGTTAGACCTACTAAGAAGTTGAATTTAAAAGAACCTAAAATCTGAGTTATTAGATAACAACAACTATGGTTGGTGCTAGATAGCTGAAACTAACAGCTATTGGTTTCAGCAAACTAGCACCAGCCGATGTTATTTTAAGAAACCACGGCCCCTTTCTAGTGCAAACTAAAGTTATTAACAAAACCAACCAGGTTAATCATCTTCTTATACCTTTACTTATTACACTGTATAGCAGAAGTCCAGTCAGGTCCGATTTGGTCAACTTTTGGCTTAAAATGGCAGACTGTGAAGAATGGCACGGCTCTTCTCTGATCCAACCATTGGGCCAAACCTTTTTGGCCCAATATTTGGTCAAACTAACCAACCAACCAACTTATGACCAAACCACTTTAACCCAGGAACTGAGTCATCAAAATTTTAGTGCATGGAACAGTATCTACATAGATCATTCATTATAGGCAAGTTTGCTATCTAATGAAAAGTCCAGTATTACATATTCCTTTGATGCTGCTGAGAAGTCAACTTGTTACGTGAATGTTTCTGTACAGGTACGCAAAATTAAGAATAATAATAAATAAAAGTAAAAAAATAAACAAAACTGATGTGTATATTATTATGACAAGATAACCTATTGGACTGCGACCATCTTAAAAAACAACAACTCCAGTCTCATAGCTTTTATAGCTAATTACATAAAAATGTTGTCCTTAAAAACCTTTACATCAATTTCACTTTACATGGTTATTCCAATAGAAATATGATATTCCTGCAGGAAGTGCCCCAGGCAGCACCAGTGCTACAGCTAGCTGCTGCTGCTATTTGCTTTTTCAAATAACCATAGTTTTCCTTATAAGTAACCTTGCTATATGAAATAGACACTGGTGTAAAGCTTTATAAAACAGTGTCCATATGGCCCTTTATGAATACTTTGAGGTCAGCGTGGTTTTAAAACAGCAGCAATCCTCTTATTCTTAGTACCGCCTGGACTAGCCGTTAGCTCACTATCCGGTCAGAATTAAAATATTTCTCCAAAGTGAGGTTGTTCAAAGAGCTATCTACAACAGGTAAGATGTTAATTGTTTGTAACCTCTCCACAGAATCCCACTTTAAACGATCTGACTTTGCTTTTAAATTTAAAGCTTCTTACATTTCACCAGATTGGATTTTATGGACAAAGAATATTTACTGTTTAAAAAAAAGATCTGGACTAATTTTCTACCTTTTTGATCAAATTCACCCGAAGAGACATCCAGTTAATTCAAATATTTGAGCTGAAGCTCCCCAGTGCTCCGTATTTTAATAAAGTCAGACCGATGTAAGCAGTCTGCTGCTAAGTCAGCTTCTTTTTTTTGTTTTTTTCTCTCCTTTTTTTTTTTTTTGATTTTGGTGCCAGCAAAATGTGCCCTTACAACAGGGGCATTTACTTTAGTCTACCTTATTAACGTTGCAGTGACGCAGCATATTCTACAAAGAGATAGAGGGACAAAAGTAATCTTTGAGATTATTCGATTAAAGGTTAAGTTGACACAAGGGAGGCATCTCTGTGGTACAGAAGACGTAAGAAATAATGAAAAAAGAGAAAGATGGAAGCTTTTGTTCAGCATCAATAGATTTATATTCCTAAACACAAAACATTACAGGATTTTAGATAGGATAAATCAAATCAGAAGTTTAAAAAACAACCAAAAAAAGAAGTTTGTAATCTATAGACGAGTGTCGAATAAATCTGCAGGTAAACAAATCAATTCTCTCATCACTCGGATGTGCAGGTGAACACGCGCCTGGCCCCTGCTGTCCGTGTTACAGTCAATAGCAGCCATTGATTGTACATGTGCGCAGTGCATGAACTTTTGTTTGAGACAAGCCAGTGCAACCCTTCAGCGCTTCGCTTTAAGTCGTTAGCTTACACCACGGTTGTGTTTAAACTCGGCTTGTAATGCAGGGACTTGGAACTCATGGACCTCAGGAGTTTGTTCTGTAAAATACTGGGAGGTGGGGGGGGGGGGGGATTGGCAGTCATTTCTTGGCGGAGCTACCCCTGCAGCAGCTGCTCCGAGACATCGTCATCACTCTCCCCGTAACGAGCCCAGGGTGAGATGGGAAGGTTGGTCGGAAGGGGTGGGGAGTGCCACTCGATGTGGAGGGAACGGCCCTGCAGTGACACAAGCTGTCTGCATGAAACACGTGAGACCCTTCAGGTGAGCCATTCAAGTGTCCTCATTAATGGAGCTTCATGGAAGTGTGAACTTAGCTGACTCTAGATCAGATTTTTATTTTGTGTTTTTCAGTCTGAGGGAAGCCAGTGTATAAGCATTAAAGCACCTTTGTGTTATTATTGTTGATCACGATTGTTGTCTGTTTTCACTAAATTCCCTCATACAGGGAAAAAAAAGTTTTTTTAGTGAAACAGATGAGAAATCCCTGCCCTCTTTGGAGCGCTATAACCTAGACATACTTTACAGTAGAAACATTGTTCAAAGTTTAAACTGGTTGCAGGAGGTTGGACTTTATATGACTGAACTGGCATTTTGATACCCTTTATGATTTTTATACAATCATAATTTAACTTTTATGACTTTTGGAGATTTTTCCACAGAATGTTCAACAGACAGTTAATGTCACACACTGAACTTTTAAACTTTCCAAAATTTTGCAAACTAACTCTTCTTACTCCCACAGCCTTTTAATACATATACAAATTATACAACAAAATGTAGGGATTTTGGTCTTCTTTCACCCAGTGTCTCTCACTGCTGAAAAATTAAAGGTTTTCTCTCAAATCCCCTCAGAGTGCAGAGAATGCACACCCAAAGCTCGACAGACTTCAGTTATCCTTCGCCTCAATTAGTTTTCTTCAAAACCGGTATTGAGATGTCTTTTTAATTTGTCATATCTCCTACAATAAACACTGTAGACACATGAAAATCCACGTGTGACCATCAGTCCTCTGCTGTTCCTGGTTCGCAAAGCAAATGTTTGTTTTGAGGCTTACATTTTAGTCTGAGTTTCTGTTTGCGCCTCTTAATAGTGTTAACGCAGGCGTGTCGTTAAAATGGTGATCCTAATGAGCTACTGGCAGCCGCTTTAACATTTATTTTGGTTCTATTTACATGTCTTACACAGTTTATATGTTAAAATGTATGCATTTTTATAGCTTATTAGATTATTACATTATGTTGGAATATTGAGCAGAAGCATCGGCATCCTTTAAAATTTCTTCAGAAATGTTCTAGTTACAGCCTTGTCATGCACTTAAATGTCATTTCAATCTAATATACTTGACTGATGGCCTTATCGTAAATGAGGACATACAAGAGCGAGTAATAAACCTTGAACAGTGTTTGACAGTTTCTCCCCAGCGCATCGTAATTTCATGCCCTCTTGCCTCAAGTTGCTTCGTAGCAGGCGATGACAAGTAATCGGCCTCAATTGTTGTTATTCAGCGCAAAGATCCCTCCGATTTCTTTGTTGCAGCCTCTCCTCTTTCCCTTTCTTCCTCCGTTTCCCAGGCCCC
The DNA here is from genome assembly GCA_028566095.1 of Kryptolebias brasiliensis. NCBI lineage: Eukaryota > Metazoa > Chordata > Actinopteri > Cyprinodontiformes > Rivulidae > Kryptolebias > Kryptolebias brasiliensis. The sequence goes on from JAOXNZ010000199.1 coordinate 9,169,008, forward strand.
AAGAACCTGGGCAGAGGAAAAAGGCAATTAAGCTAATGCAGTATGGGTGTCATAAGGTTGGAGATATTTCAAGAGCAGAGCAATTTACCACTTGGAGAAAGAGGAGAGGGCCTGCATAAAACATTCCACTCGCCCGCAGATTTATTATGCTTTTAGTTACGTTATACGTGATACAATTAGCGGTAGGTGCCAATAAGGCTCGCGGCTCAAGGACGTGGTCATCGCCTGGCCATCTGTCATTAATTGCATTATTCTGTTGTGCAGCAGGCAGGCGAGTGGGTAGGCCGAGTGGCATGAGACATGTTGCACCACAGGTGTGGATTGACCATTCATGTCACAGTGGTTAAGAAATGGAACAGTGGACATGTCCTAGAAACGGCTTTAAAGTTAGCAACTTGTAGCAACGTGAGCAAAGTCCCAGAGGAATTGAATTATCGGACTTGGGTGCAAGTCCAGAAAGTATTCAGAGCTGATTTCCTTATTGTTATAGATGTCCTTTATGTTCAAAAGAATTAAAGAGTAATGCTTTCAACAAAAACTCCATCATTGAACAGGAGAGGGGAAAAAAAAAAACCCGTCCATTCTAGAAATGCAACACAGCCCCATTACAGCCTTATCATCTCATTCGGCCGTGTCGTTTTCATTAAAGGGGAGCAGAACTGCAGAGGGCAGCAATGATATGTACAAGGACAGCTCTCTTGTGCCATGTTATCTGTAGCAAGACGGGGAAGGGGGGGGTAGGTGAATGAAAATTTTCCCCCATTGTGCTCGTTGCTCTAACGCCACACCAGCAGATGTATGATATATGTACAAGGAGCAGCCAAACTGACTCTTAATCTTCTCGTTTTTAATCAAGAATCTGGGTCCAGCTCATTTTACTGCTTCAATTTTATAGCTTCATCGTAGTGTGTAGCCTGATATCTAAATAAACTATGAAAAAAAGGAATGCATGATGTTATGAGCCCTGCTGCAGTAATAAACAGACTTCTTTTTTTTTTTTTTTTTTCTTGGAGAATGCCACCAATATTTGTGTTCCTAGAGTTTTTTAACAGCTTCTTTTTAAGCTTCAGTGGCATGACAGGAGCACTCTTTACTAAGAACTTTTATAGCACACTGTGAAAATGTAGAAACAGATGTAAAAAGCTTCCTGTAGGTCAAATAAAACCAGTGTTGCTCCGATGTAGTTTATTCCAGTCATTATGAGTACAACCTCAGAACCTACTGAGCTCTAAAAGTACCATTATTTTTGATGGATAAAAAGGTAGATGAATTGCTTGAGGAACAAGCTTATATTGATATCTGGCATAAATAAAATGGGCATTTATCAAAGGAATACATATCACATTGATTATGCCAATGTTTTAAATAAAAATTTCACATGATTTGTTAGCTCTCAGACTAAGTTTTGTTGAAGCATCTCAGCTGCTACCACACCAGATTATAACTCAATATCAGTCAAATCGACTGTGTTGAAACCATTTTTGTGTTTGAGGTTGTTTAGCTGCAGTGGCCATCTTGATTTGTATTCACCTCTAAATTTGATAAAATGTAGATGTAAACCCAATGATTACTTTCTGAGAGTTTTCTTAACATCTATTCAATGGTTCATGACATATTTTGCTAATAGCAGGGTTGACTCCAACAGTTATTGCCAAAGTTTTAAACAATTTGTTAGTGTTCAGTGTATGTCTTCAGATTACTCTCAGCTACCACCACACCAGATTTTAGCTCGGTATCTGTAAGATTGCCTGAGTAATAGCCATTTTTGTGTTTGCTACGGCTGTGGCAAGCATTAGTTGTAAATGTTGTAAATCTGATAACTATGTTCTGAAAGTTTCATTAAAATCTAACCAGTGGTTCATGAAATACTTTGCTGACAGGCAGAAAAACACAGGAATTTCATATTAATCATAATCATACACTGAAGTTTTTAGTTCTTCATCTCCCCCACAACAACTAAATAGAAATTTGAGATTACTTAAATGAAATTCCTCACAAAGCCTTTATTGTTGCTGTTTAACTGTCCACAGAAACAGGTTAATCATTGTCCTCGTCAGTTTCTACAGGGGTTCTCAAAATATTCTTCTTTGCACCTTTTGAGTAGTTTTCATTTGGAGTCAAGATTGCAATTTGCTTGAACCACTCATCTTTTTAGCTGTTTCTTATTTTAAGCTTTAGATCACAGCTCAGCTTATGATGGTTAATTAGCTTGTTCTTTAACTGAAACCAAAGTCTTTTTAGAGTATTCGCCAGGGGGATTCTGAGTACCACCAATGGTTCTTGTACCACAGTGTGGGAACCATGCTCCATATGGCCTTTTTGACTCCACTATTTTTCTAGAAAATATGCTTTTTATTCCAGATTTTTTGCATTCTTCTGAAAATCTGAGATGCGTAATATCATTCACTACCCAAGTTATTTGTTCATTTTATAACTGTACTATCAGTTACATTGTGTTTTTTTTTATCTGAAACATCCATCCATCCATTTTCTTTAACCGCTTCTCCATTCCAGGTCGCGGGCAGCCGGTGCCTATCTCCAGCAGTCACT
>JAOXNZ010000199.1:9176664-9201242 GCA_028566095.1 Kryptolebias brasiliensis
AGACAGGGGCTCTGAAAAAGGATGTAAAGTAGATTTTCAGACATAAACACATTCTAAAACACACTAAAACTAAATATAAATCATGTTGTTTGGGGGCTATTTTAAACAGATCCCATATTAAACTTTTTCAGAGTAGCAATAAGGAAAAACAAGGAAATAATGGAAAAAGTTCAAGGGTGTCAGGGAAAATGAATCCTTTCTTGTCCTTGACCGAAAAAAGAAACTTTTTTTTTTGGCCCAGTTTGGGAGCTTGAAGTAATAAAAATATCAACTGAATGAGGGTCCTCTGGGTTATGGCCACTTCATGTGGGTGTTTTTTTCAAATGTAAAACAAAAAAAAAGAAAAATACAGCTTCATGCAGCCGTATTCATGATGCGGCTTCTTCATGATTCAAGGTCCCAGCGACTGTATGTCTTTGTGTCGACAAAAACTTCATAGGAAGAGCTTTGCATAATTTGTTTGCTGATTACATAAAGCATTGCATCCCACACTTCTCAATGGCAGCTCCAGACCACCTACTTGTTAACACATGCTTTGGGAGATGGTCCTTGAAAAAGAGCAATTCTTAAGCCCCTTAAGATTGCAGTAAATTATATTATTTAAAATTTCAGGTCCTCAACATGCTGCACATATATATATATTTTCATATCAGAATTCTTGTTTTTTGTTCTGTTTTCCACTAATTGCTTCGTATTTCAGGATGAGCTTGAGAGTTTGGGCTTTTCCACCAGGTGGTGCTGTCACGTCTGACAGCCTGTTATCGATTATACCTGGTAACTCTCTAAGGTATTTAAGGCTGAGCTGAACCACACCCCTTCATTGGATCGTTAACAACACAGTGATCGCTTCAACTTCCTGTGTAAGTTCTATGCACTCGTTTGAGAAACTTCGCTAAAACTTACCTGCTTGCAAAAGACACACTAACTTATCAACTTACCTGAACATACCTCCTGCTCCGTTAACTCCAGCGGATTCCGTCGTTCCTGGTTTCCGATCAATTTTCCTTCCCTGTTGTCCTGTTGGGTCTTTTTGGCAAAGTTACTCAATCCCTGGGCAAAACCGTTTAAAATGATGACAATATGAAACTTTGATTCTGCAAATTTTACTGGCCAGTGTGGAGGTCTTGCTGTAGACTAGGGAAGAAGAGCAAGCTGACCTTAGAAAAGGACACTTAGCTAGCTGCCACAGACAGCAGATTTCACTTTATCTTATTTAAAAGACTGGGACCTTGAAATAATGCACCTTTAATAAAATTACCTGCCAATGGTGCAGGAAGGAAAACACACACACACATATCTCTTGAGCGTCACCTCATATCTGTTCTGACCCTTAGTAAGCCACTTAGAATTTCTGCTAGAGGAAAGTATTTTATCTTCTTAAACTTGATTTTCATTTGAGTTGGTGACATGAGGTGGACCAGAAGCTTTTTATCCAGAACCAAACAGTTCAATTAATCTTGGGGTGTGTGTGTGTGTATTTAAGATTAGAATTGGTTCAAAACCTAAAGATTATGATAGATACAGATGAATGTATTAAAGTAGGTTAGTTAATATTATAAGCTACTTCTAGCATGGTAGCCACTAAAGAAAGCTAAAGATTTAGCAGTTAAACAATCCTACATTCCCTTGCTTTAACAGTAAATCAAAGGCCTTGTCCAAAATAAATATATCCTCATGAACATGGTACCATTTCTAGAAATGTCTTGATCAACACAAAAACACAGAAAATAACCCAAAACACTGTAGTAACTATGCCATGCTTGTATTTGGAGCTGTAACGCTGCCACGAGAGTACAACAAAAAACAGGAAACAAGGCGTGACACATGAATGAAGATATATCATAGCTTTCAAAAGGTTATGTTTTGGCTGTCCACACAAAATCACAAGGTTTGCAACTTTAATTTTTTTTATTTTATTCCACTCTGGAGTTGATTTTAAAATGGTTTGTTTGGTTTTGGGGCTCCTAAAAGGCTGTTTCCATGTGGACGCAAGGCTGAAACGATAAAAAAAAAAAATTTGTTTTTGCAAAAATCGTTTCCATTTGGACAGCCCAAACAACTAGTGGGATTATTTATGATCTGTATTGATTTTTGAAAAATTCTGTCATTTTTTTAGTTTTCAGCATTGCCGTCACATTTGCATTTGGATATTGGAAATTGCAGGTTCCACGTTAGTAAAATTAATTAAAATGAGCAAGCCCCACTCAGTCAGAATTCTAACTTGAAAGGTCAAAGGTTTTCTACTAACCCAGACTTCAAAATTCATCATGGCTGCCTCATGTATAAAAAGGTGGTGTTAGCTTCTGTTGGTTTGTCATAAAGCTGTACATGTAGTACTGTTTAACATCTGTTAGTGGACATGTTACAGTGTTTAAATGCATAAAATGCAGAACAATATATGGTTGCTAATAGTATTTAGCCTGGTCACTGAGCACAAAAATGAGCAAGCGTCACTAGTTTTCCAAATCGGAAACCAAAATATATTTGTGTAATCTTTTTCTTTTATCACAACTATTTACATTTTAGGCAGAAATGACTGTCATGGCAAAAACTAAGCCCAGATTGAGGACACCCAAATGGTGTTTAAAGCAAAACAAAACATTTTTTTCTCACTACAGCTGCTGGAAGGAACAGCTGTCAACCTGTTTTCTGTTGCTATTTTTCAGTAATGATGCTAAACTAGCTTGTGGCTCATTAAAATGATAACATCCTTAGTTTAAACCCATCTGCTCAAGCTTTAATTCCCTTTCCTGATACACATAAAAGAATAGAAAATATGGACTATTTAGACCCCATTTTATCAGTGGAAATGGGCTGGATTGTGATTTGTTGAAGCGGTTGCCAGGAGTGCACTTAAGCATCAGAGCAGCAATGTGAAATGCTACTGATACCAGCTATTGTTAAATTCGTCCTTTTATTTGACTCCCTGGTGAAACCTCCTGCTTTCAGTTTCCATTCATTCCTGATGTCCTTTTTAAATATCACCTCAATGCTTTCGAGCTTCCCGTGCTGGCTGTTTGCGTTGGATTCGTGGCCGGCCGTGTGTGTGTTTTTCCGCTCACCTTCTAACTTTGTTGGCTCTGTTGGTAACAATCTCTATTAGCTCCATTATTGCAAACCATAAAAACTCAAAGGCAAAGACTCAATCTTGTTAATATCAATTTCCTTAATGGTAAAAGCTCCGAGGTGGATATCCAGGCGGAGATGTAGTGGATGGACGCAGAGAGGAAAAAAGGAAAGAGATGTTCCGATGCACTGCAGCAGAGCGTACCTAATCTGACACCCAGAACTCCGGGCTAATGTCTTGATAGTGCATAAGTGGATCATTGCTGCCCTTAGAAAATCTACCTTGGTGCTTTCTGAAGAAAAAAGATTGAAAAATTCTTTGTGCTGAACTGTGCCCCTCATTCTCTTTCTGTTCCCATCTTTTTTTTTTTTTTTCCTGCTGTCTCTAGGCTTATTGATTCTGGATCACAGTTTCTTTATGTTTTATTGTTTCCTGTTCAGATACCCTCTAATGCTGCAGGATTCCAGCTCATCTAGCAGTTTATAGTCTTCTGTTGCGTAGGTTCAAATGTCAACGCTAATTTCTCACTGCTGCATTGCTCAGCAGTGTATGTGAGGTGTGCTCCTCGGTTAAGGAGATAGTTTGGATTTTTTTGAAGGGGTGTTCTGTGAAGCTATTGGTAATTAATATGTCGCCTGCAGTAAAGCTCTCACAATGTCAAAGTCACAATGTCAGCTGTGCAAAGAGGTTGGAGAGGTGGGGTTATGATCAAAGTATCCCATGAACCACTGGATGGATTTTAATGTAACTTTAAAGAAAGAATCACTGGGTGGACATCTAGAAATGATTACCTTTTGGCATGAACTCGATTTAAGACGGTTGTCACAGTTAACTGACCTTAAGAAACACAAAAATGCCTTTAACTCAGTCCATTTTACAAATATTGAGCTAAAATTTGGCATGGTAGTAGCTGAGCGTTATCCCCAATGCATATTTCAAATGCTAACAGATTGAATAAGATCTTTGTTTAAAATGTTCCCATTAACTATTTGGAGACAACTCTGTCAGTCTGTTAGCAAAATATCTCATGAACCACTGGACAGATTTTAATAATTCTTTTAGGAAGTAATTAGTGGATATATCAAATTCAATTAAAGATGATTTACAGTTATTGTGCTAAACTTTGGTGTGGTTGTAGTTTAGTGTCATTCACAATACATGCTCGAAGTCATTGAGTGATATTTCTTGCTTAAAACCTTTGCATTAACCTTTGGAGTCAACCTTGTTTGTTAGCAAAATAGCTCAGGAACATCTGGATGGATCTCAGTAAAACTTTTGTTAAAGTAATCACTGGATGTTCATCTACAGCTGCTTAATGTTTAGAGTCAATACAATTCAAGATGGCTGCTACAGCTTACTGGCATTCAAATGGGTGTAACTCAGTCAATTTTACAGATATGGATCTAATTTCTGTTGTGGTAGTAGCTGATAGTTATTCACAACTCGTACTCTGCTTTCACTTATTTTTGCTTTGAGCTTTGACCAAAACGGCTATGACTCCAAACTTTCTCAACATAATTGATGATTTTAGTATAAAACTCAGGCATGAAAGGTGGCAGGCGATATGCATTTCTTCAAGGAGTGCCAGGTCTTCAGCTTTATTTATAGCTCTTTACTGTGCAAGAAAGTTGAAGTTCAGGTGCTTTTTCCAACTTTATTTTCCTCACGAAAGCACTTCAACTTTGAGGTGAAAAATGCTTCATAAAGCAAAGTGATTCACCCCTTTAATGTATGCTTTCACTTATAAATGTTTACCAGTAGCTCATTTAGGAAATGGTAGTCACTCGTTTCAGCGTTCACCGCTCTAATCACATACAGGAGGCCAGAGCCGACAATACATGCAACGCTGCAAGTCAACAATTACCGGACGGCTGGTGGAAATGACAGGGTAGACGTCAGCCGTTCCTGTGTTCCCACTCACCACGATTGATGACTTCATTTATCTCTCCCTGCCTTGCCTTCTGCCTTTTCGCCCCTCTGTTGCTATGAAAATGAATAGCCTCTGTAAAATGGAGAAACCATGCCCTGAAAAAAAAAAACTCCCTCTACAATACCACAGAGGCATATTTATTTCATCTTAAAGGGGAGGTTTGAGGTCACCCTCCAGTCCTTCCCCAGTGACATTTTCCGACTTGACATTCTGTGACATTTCCAGTTAAATATTGCTGATATTCCTGCAGAGGAATTAAAAGCATGTCTAAAAGGGAGCCCAGCATTAAAGCTCTTTCCCTCTATCATCCTCCCCTCCCTCTCTCCTGCGCTGTCTCTTCATCCCAAACATTCAGTTCCCCTCCTCTTCCTGCAGCAACACGAGCTTTACATGCGCTACCTACTAAGTGTGGTTGACTTGCATCTCCAGGTATTAGAGGAAGTCTTTTTAATCCGGAAGGATTACCAAAAATTCTTATCGTGTGGAAAATACGAGACAGACACAAAGTGTGTGACTGGAAAAAAACAGCTTATGATGCTATTTTAGGCAAAAATTCAAAGATTAAGATGCAGTAACATGCCAAGAAGCTTTCATGCAAGACAGGAAAAAAAGGCTTTCCATTCTATATGTGTCCCACATATCTGTTGACTGGATTTAGGAAATTCATTTGCTCTAAACGATGCGCACAAATAAAATCAAATGCATTTATTTTAAAACAATGTTATTTCAAGAATTACTTCTATTTAAACTAATCAATGGTGCCAATATATAAAGCATTAAAGCGTCCTTATTAGTATTTGTTTGTTGTTTATTTGCATTTCTTCATGCAAATTTGGAAAAATGCATCCAAAAACTGCATCAAAACATGCAGCTTAATTGGGAATAGTATGCTAGTACTTTTAGTAGCAAAACATCAAATAATGTAAACAAAATTTGCAAAAAATTAAAAAGTTTCCACACAAACAGTGAGATTTTGGCGAGACAAGTGAGAAAACCCGGCCTTCTTTGGAGCTCTACAGCTCACACTTCACAGTGTAGAAACGTCACCATCATCAAGTTTTAATGCGTCACAGGAAGTTGGACTTTACATGTTTGCCATTTTAATACTTTTGATGGTATTTACACAATAACAATTTCAGCTTACCATGGGATGTTCAACTTAGTATGATGATGTCACACTAGCTTTTGACCTGTCTAAACTTTACAAAGTATTGGGAAACAAACTATTCACATTTCTACAATCTTTACACTTTCTCTACAGTTTATACATCAAATTATAGGCAGTTTTGTTTTTTTTCTTTTTACCCAGTATATCAATCACTGGTATAGGACTTATAGTTTTTTTTTTTTTTCAAATTCCCTTAAAGTGCAGTAAGTGAACACCCAAGCCTCCATAGACGTCTATTGTATCTGAGCTCAAAATCTTCCTTTCAAAACTGGAATTTATTAGTTGTTTAACTTGTCATATCTCCTACAAAAAGTACTGTAGACACATAAAAAGCAACATGTCTGAAAACCAGACTCTTCTCCAGTTTACAGTTCAGGGCATTTATCCATACAACTTATAGTTTTCACACAGTGAATGTTTGTTTGAGGCTTACTTTCTAGTCTATTTCTTTCTGCCGCTTATTAAGCATGTTGTCAAGGAGTGAGAGACACAGGTGTGTGGTTACCATGGTGACCCAAATAAACCACTGGCAGCAGCTTTAAAATGTGTTTTAATCTCGGTTCTCTTTACACTTCTTATACAGACTATACATCAAAATGTAGACAATTAAGCAGATTGGGTTATTATAAAATGAAACCCAAAATACTATTTGGCTTTATAGAAGAAAGTTAATGAATGTTGGAATTTGAGGCAGTAGCTGCGTTAGTGTCTTTGAAATTTCTCCCAAGAGTGATTTATGGTCTTGAACTAGTGATATTTAAAGTACTTTAATCTGTTGATTTAAACGTGCTCCAAATTTAGCTGAAAAAACTCCAGTCTGAATTAAGGGTGTTTCTAGACCAAATTACTCACTGGGTTATGCTTACAACAAAAATGTGTAAATATGGATTTTTTTCCAAAAGATATTGTTTAGCTTCTGTTTCATTGTTGTGTTCAAATAACTTATTTTAAATTATTGATATTTAAAGTAGTTTAACCTGTTGGTTTGAATGTGGTCTAAATATAACCAAAACAAACTCCAGTGTAAATGAGAGCTAAGACTAAACTGAATGTATAAATCGCATCTTTGCTCACTGCGAGGAATGTACTGTGTGTCCCAGGCTACATGAAGGTATTACAAACCGTATTCTCCTTCATTATTAGCTGTAATTTAAATTCTACTGCTCTCCGATGGAAATATTTATCTAAAACGTTGTTAAACGTTTTATTATATTTATTCATGAACTGTTATTTTACTTCATTAACATGCAGTGTCGCTGAAATCCAAATCTCTTTTACAAGGAAGACCTGGCCAAGGCAACCTTACAGTTGATTAAAATGCAAAATATAAACTGTAAAACCAATATAATGGATGAGATGATAGAATCAAAATGTCTAATAAAAACACAATGGCCTCTGAAGAAAAATGACTGTGTGGCTCCTACAAAGCTAACTTTACATGAGAACTTCTTTATTTTATTTTTTAATAAGTGTGTTTAATGAGGACACACATGAGGCCCATTTTTACCCAGATTTGTCCAAACCAAGCTGCATTAAAAATTAGCAACTTAATTACTGAACCAGAGGGGGGTTACGAAGTTTGGAACTTAATCCTGTGTTGTTTGAAATTAATTATTATACTTGTGCTTTGGTCTGTGATCAGTCAATGATGTCCAGATCACAGTGTGAAATGAGTGGCTTTGTATTTGTAAAATAAAAGGTAGCATTCCTTGAAGGAACACATCGCCTTGCCACCTTGCATATCGAAGTTTTAAACAAAAATCTCATGTGATCCATTAGCTCTTAGTGTGTGTGTTGGACATGACCATCAGCTACTACAACACCATATTTTAGTTTAAAATTCCTGAAAGTGACATGGTTGCAGCCAATTTTGCGTTTGCTAAGGTTGATTAGCTGTGGTGGCAAACTTGAATTGGGTTGACTCAAAAAATGTATGAATTTTACATGTGCATCTAATGGCTATTTTCTGAGAGTTTCATTCAAATTTGTCCAATAGTTGATCAGATATTTTGCTAACAGACAGACAGACGAATGAACACACACAACTGCAGGACTGCCCATCTTTCAGGGTGGCAGGGAAATATAAAACACAGAGATGGATGGCATACTAAATCAAAATCTCCGTGGAATAACTGCAACACCATAAACTAAAATTATTTTACTGTAGTTAGCCATCTACTAGTTAGAGTGTATAGGATTTGTGATGACTTGTTTTCATATTATATTAACACATACAACTAATGCAAAAACTAAAACAAAAGGTTTGTTCTGCCATGTCAACGACTGACTCTGGCCTCTCTCTGTTTCCCAGAAAGATCCAGGACACACGAGCCATTAGCATGAATGTGCAGAATGGAGGAGCAGAGCTAAGTGTTATGAGGTAACAGGTGAAAAGGGAAATATGCATAATTACGTCGGCAGCCAAATTGTATCATCTGTGTGAAAATATAAAAGGTGTTTGCACTTGGAGAACTGATTTCTTTCATGTCTTGACATGAGCATTATTATAATTCCTATCCCATGTTTCTGCAAGCCACAAACGATCCAAATTTGTCATAAATTAATGTCTGTAAGAAACACATTACATTATCATTCTGCACCCAACGCAACATCTTGTCATTGGAAGTTTTCATTTTGTGCTTCCACTGCCACAATGTATTGATCTTAATAACTTGAGTCATTGGCTAAATTTTCACTTTGTAAGATCTCTCTCAAAGCCTACCGAGTCAAGCGTTTTACCACTTGGACAGAACCGCAGAATCAGACGTGCAGCGAGGGATAGCAATTGATTGTAATCAAAATGTAAAGTAAGCCTAAGCTGTCTCACTAATGGATTTAATAGTTTATTCGACTGGAGAGGTGAATCAATCTTAAGATATTGACCACGGGATCCTGAAGGATTACGGATGGGCCAAAGGGTCGCAGGGCAGGCGGGCAGGATTGCTGCAACAAGACGAGTGCATGGAAAAACTCCCGGGTTCTAAGCAGTTTAACATATTGAATGAAAATTAATCTTCCTCTAAGTGAGAGCCCAAGACAAGCAAATCCTCTTTGTTTGTTTAGGGTTTTTTTTTTCTTTCTTTTAATTCATTTATTTGTCCAGGACAGACAAGACCACTTAAAATGCTGGTTTGTCCAGTTTGTAAAAGTGCAGTAAAGACAACATTTTTTTAGTTACTTGGCGTACTGTAATGGATTAGTAGATATACACTAACTAACAAAAGGAAGTTGGGCACCAAGAAGGAGTGAGCAGATTTGAGAAGGATGCTTCATAGACACATTAGACAGCATTACCAACAGATTTGATGGGGGTCATGTGGGTTTGCAGGTTTGCATGTGGGTGTACAGATGTCATAGTGGCCTGATGTTGGAACCAATGATAGCACTCATACATGTCATCAAGATTTCCATTACCAAAGAGAGACCACACCAAAGGAAGATTGCCATGTTATGCACCAAGCATTAAGAACCCCATCACATATGAACCTACCATCAAGACACAGGTATTAGACTCTTTACGACAGCTTGTGTAAATCTGCACCATGTCTCAACGACTGGCATTGGTGGACCTACAGGTTCACCGTCCCATGCGTGGGCTGCTACTAACACCAAGGTAGAAATGGTTGCATTTAGAGTGGTGCTGTAATAAGAAGGCACGGACTAATGGCAAGTGGCATTGTATCATATTCAGCAATGGATCTCAATTCTACATTACCATAGATCAGTGGTGGCCAATCCTGGTCCCAGAGCGCCACTATCCTGCATGTTTTATATGTTTCCCTGCTCTTCAGCAGGTCTTCAAGTTCTGCAGAAGCCTGCTAATCCCTCATTCATTCAAATCAGGTGTGTCAAAGGAGAGAAACATCTAAAACATGCAAGATTGTGGTTCTTGAGGACCAGAATTGGACACCACTGCCATAGATGAACATCATGTGTGCATGTTGTGGCACCAGAAGTGAAAAACAATCCTGCCATTGTTGTTAAAAAAAACACATTACTCCTGGTATCATGATGTGAGGGTCAATTGGATATGATTCAGGTCACCTCTGGTATTTATTCAAAGGACCCTGATGGCACAGTACTATGTCAGGGACATCCTTTGTCCACTTGTCTTACCCCTCGTGAGACAGCACCCTGCAACAGTCTTTCAACAAAACACCTGTCCACTCAACAATTCATGGGTTCAGATCAGGCATCAACTCCAACCTAGTGCTGATCTGACGAATTTCGAGATCCAGTTACAACAGCTGTGGTCCAACTTGCAGCAGGACAGGATACAACAACTGTATCAAACACTTCCATATCAAACCACCATGCCACACCCCACTGACATGGTACCAGCAGTGGGCCTGAACTGCCAACTTTATCATTTTAATCTGAGATTGTACTCATTGCAAAACAGTCACATCAACATTCAGCACATGTAGTTTCATTTAATTTCCAACACACCATCTGAGTACTTAACTTTTTATTTGTCAGTGTGTGTAAATTTGAAATGCAAATTTGTAATTTAAAGCATTTACAGCCTAATTGTGGCTGAAAAATGGGCTTGCCATTAAACTAATGTGTGCTTTCTCTGTTACAAGGTTTCACTGTGAGCCTTTTCTAAAGGATAATGCAGGATGAAGCTCCCATGGCTTTGACATGGTAAACATGGTGGTGAATTAGAGTCTGAGCAGGTAGCAGTCTTCAGTCAACCACAAGGAATAACTTTTATAGACCTAGTGTCAGATGTGTTCAATGACAACATACAACAGAAAAAAAGGTGAATCAGAATGCTCTTATTTTCATCTTACATTCCTAGGTACATACATAAGTGGCATGTTCTCTCTGTAAATGGAGATAAGGCACTTACCTTTTGCTTCTAGGAGCCTTTGTTTTGGTTTACAACCATGCAATCAGCACAGAGCACTTGCCTCAGTTTATTAAAATTAAAAGTGAAAATTTTTGATTGTGCCATTAAACAGGGCTCTCATTACGACTTGGCAAGGACAATTTGCATGCTCTATTCCACAGAATCTGAATGAGGCTCCAATCAATTACACTCATTATCCAGGAAGCTGATTGGTATGTGGTCAGACATGCACACCGTCGAGTCAGTGGGCCGGCTGACAACGCACGCGCGCACACCAAAGAACAGAACTTAAGCAGCTGGCCATTTGCAAACATGTTCCTTTTCCAGCACGCCCACACAAACACACACACAGAACAAAGAAACAATGTCTATTTAATGTGATTAATTAGTGGTTTTAAGCAGGTTGGGGTCTAAGCTGTTATGGTCATGTGCAATCTTTAATAAAGAGGACATTAGACATCTTGGAGTCTAGCTTATTTCAGATATAAACTTGGCAGGTGTTCTATTTATGGTCTCAGCTGGTGCAAGACGTTTGATATTAGGGCTCTGAGATGATCACACCACCTGCAGCAGAACTCCTGGTTTTTGTCTCCAAAGATTAATTCATTGACACCAGCTGTGTGTTTTGAGCTGTACTTATGGACTTCAGAGTGACTCTAAGACAAGTCAGAGACCTCTGAGGAATAAGAATTCAAATGGAACCAGTGGCTTCTTCAATGTATTGAAGGTCATAAAGGTTGGCAACATAACAAAATGTGAATATACTAGAGGTGTAATATGTGCATAAGTCACAGTTTGGCATGTACCAGTGCATATTTTGCTATTGATTGCCTTCTAAACTTTTTTGGTTTATTCACAAATCTTCAAATATTTTTTGACTGCAGCTTACTGGGATGATGTTTCCTCTTTTTATTTTATACTACTTAGGTTTTTGTTGACTGGAAGAACAAAAGGAAAACTGGATAAGCATTCTGATTGATGACTAGATGTAATTGCCTGTGAGTGGGTTTGTGTGTGGGGGGGGTGTGTGTGTGTTTGTTTGTCTGTCAGCAAAAAGCATTTCATAAACTAGTGGACAAATTTTATTGAAGCTCTCAAAGTAATCACTGGATGTGCATCTACAACTGATTCACTTTTAGAGTCAACCCGATTCAAAATGGCTGACAGAGCTGGTCGACCTTAGCAAACTAGCTGTAACTCTGTCATCTTTACAAATATTGAGCTAAAGATTTCATTTGGTAGTAGCTGAGAGTCAGTCACAACAAATACTCCAATTATTTAGAGATCTTACAATTTCGACTTGACCAACAGAGCTTTAACTTCATCATTTTCAGCGCATATCACCAACAAAGAGTCTTGTAATAGAGTAGCAGCTACAAACAGCTCTATGGCCTTTTGGCATAATGGTCTGATGAGTACTGTTATCAGGCAGTTATTCCGTTTTTTTCAAGTCGACTCTCTGGCTGTGGAAAACCAAACAGGTTCTCAACTGCGTTTTCAAAACCAGCTCTAGCACCAGCCATAGTTTAGCACTTGAAAAAAAATCATCCTCTGCGTTTGAATTTAGGCTCGCCTTCTGAAACCGAACCTCCTCACAGGGATGTACTACAACTGCAGGCAGATGTTTAAAAAGGTTACTCCCTCCTACACATTCTTCCTCGACAGTCGGAGAATCTTCACCCGCCAACCTAAAGGTTTAAATATCAACAGTAATGTTTGAAACCAGTGCTTTTCGAAAGTCTTTGTTCTGCGGCTTTAAAGTAATCCCTCAATGCCTTTTTCTATTAGCCTGGAAGAGCTTGAGAACATAGCGGTCAAGAACACTTTGCCCGCAACCATTCTGGTAAAAACAAATGTGAATTCAGACAGACGGTTGATGGAAGCTGCATTTTTTTTTTTGCTTTTGCGTTTATTGGGTGAAAAACATAGTGGCCTCAGTAATCAATGCCATATTAACTTTTCTCATCAGGGAGATGTTCGTGGCCTCGATTGATGCTACACCCCCCCCCCCTTCTGCTCAAGCCTTTGTGCATCAAACCACAAATACCATGATTGCTTTGCCCATTTGCGCTCGTCTATAGAGTTCTTCTTGTTGACAGAGCTATTAGTCTGAGAGATACCACAAAATTCATCATAGTCACCCTGCGGTTGTTCCACAAATTCATCATTTCATTACTTTTCCACAGAGGGTGGCAGTGTGGGAGGGGGGCTGTTTGTGATAACATCAAAGTCCCTAAAGAAAAAAAAAGAAAGTGGTGCCGTTTGAGTTAGACTATAATCTGCGTAAATTATATGTAAATTGATGAGTGGTTGGTTGGACGACCTACAAAGGTTTTCATTATATTTCCATTGGAAAGCCATTTATCTCAAGGCAAGTCTCTCAGTAATTTTGGACTCCCAATCAGACGGACAGACAATTAATATCATCTTATTGAGTAAATGAAAGTCATTACCTTGATTTCCTTTAGATAATTTATCTGTCTGTGCTTCATGCTAAGGACGTGTGCCACTTTACCTCAACTGGTCCTGATTGCATCTTCAGCAAAAGCTGAGGACCGTTTTTTGTTTTTCCTTTTCTTTTTATAAAGTCTGCTGTAAAAAAAGAAAGTAAAAAAAATAAGTAAAACAATAACATAACCCTACTGTAGTTTATCGAGTTTTAATTCATCCCCAGAAGCAATTTCATCTCTTTTTTTTTTTTGAATAAACATTCAAATTAAACATCTCTTTTACAGTGACCACACATCAAAGCACAGGCTCAAATATAAATCACAATTCACAGCACATATCAGCACAGGTAACCATGGCAACTGACACTCATACACACAATTAATGGTACACTGTTTTCCATATTAACGCAGGAGTTTCACATTTTTCCACAATTTCGCCATAAATACAGCTATGAACAACCCACGGCCTATTTAAATTTCTAATATGGTTCATTTTAATGCAAATAATAATGGTAATTTTTTTTTTACTTCTAATAAATACCAAGTTAAAACAGTGTTATAGTTGACATTATTTTGTTCTGTTAGGGTTAACTGCAGCTCTTATTGTAGAGCAAAATAAATGGGGAATCCAAAAGTTTTTGTAATAAATACTGACAAATTATCATTTTTAATCACCTAAAATGAATCTAAATTACACATATTTGAGATGCTCATCGCATGTTGCAATATTGCAGTTTTCTATTTTTTTAGCCATAATAGTTGCTCTTCCAAAACTCAACTCAGTGACTCTGGCTTTAAAACAAATCTGCTCACACTGGAAGCTTTGCCAAAGATTCTTTAAATATGTAACAGTTTTTTATTCTAGTTTTAGTCCCTTCTTCTCTCCGGATTTGGCTCTGTTGTGTAGGACAGCAGAGACTCTGTGTCCACGTCCTGCTGTGAGCCTCGAGGGGTGAGTGGAGTCTAAAACGTTTATCGCCCAGGTGGACATTCAGCTGGTGAATCGGTCTCAGCCTGGGCCAGGCGCTCCCGCCTGTAAAGCCTCTGGCTGGGTGCCTTGGCGCAGCTTCTCCCTGTCGTCTGGCTCAGCGGGCAGACTGCTCGCTGACAGAGGTTGTCCCTCTGCCCAGCTGAGCTAGTAGCAGAAATTAAAGCAGCAGGACTTCTCATGCACCGGGCCAAGCCGTTACCCAAAGCCTGGGCAACTGGTTAGTGTTGTTCACACATCTTGCTTACAGCCAAGTAAACATACAGCTGATGGCTGTCAGAGTTGCGTGGGATCCTCACGCCTCAGGCTTTAATTCAAACTGCCTATACAGAAGCTACAAGTATAGTAGCCACTGTTCTGGTCTGCTTTGTATGAAATCTGCTCAACATCAGTACACTGTCAAACAAACCTCCAGTACTCCTTTATCAGTGGTTGCCAGACAAGAGTGTATAATGTGCAATCACTTAAAAGAGAGGCAGAGTGGTAATAATAAAAGTACTTGGAGCAAAACAGAAGCAAAAATACTTTATTACATACTGTATGTAGGCTCAAACTGCAGGTTAACATTTTATAACAATAAAGTAAGTGGATAATGTTTATTTATAGCACACAATATGCTCAAAGTACATCAATGTGAAGAAAAAGGAAATTATATTATGCAGTCATGGGAAAAAAGAAAGTCCACCCTCTGAATTCTAAGTGGTTTACCTGTGAAGACATAATAAAAGTGATCTGGTTGCTTGTAGAACCCACTTTAGCAGGTTACTGTATGACTTTCTCTGTTTCGCACATGGTTGCGGAGAAATTTTGTCCCACTCTACTTTCCATCGTTGCTTCAGTTCATTGAGAATTGTGAGATTTGTTTCTGCACAGCTCCCTTAAGATCCCACCACAGCATTTCAGTTAGGTTGAAGTCTGGACTTTGACTGGACCATTGCTACACCTTGATTCTTTTCTTTCTCCAGAAATTCTGTTGTAGATTTTCAGCTGTGTTTGGAATCATTTCATCACCCGGTTTGGTCCTAGCTTTAGCTATTGGACATGTAGCCTCACATTTGAGTCAAGAATATTTTGGTATAAAGAGGAGTTTATGGTCGAGTCTTTGACTGCTAGGTGCCCAGGTTCTGTGGCTGCAAAATAAACTCAAATCATCACCCCTCCGCCACCGTGCTTGACAGTTGGCATGAAGTGTTTGTACTGATAGGCTGTGATTGTTTTTGCCAAACATGGAACTATGACCTTACAGCTTTGCTTTGCTCTCATCTGTCCGAAGGACAAACCTAAGTCATGCTGTCATGTTTGTTTTACAGATAAGAGACTTTGTCCTGGAAACCCTTCCAAAGAAGCCATCTTTGTTCAGTCTTTTTATGGTTGTACTGTCATGATTTTTAACATTTAACCTGCTAACTGAGGTCTGTAGAGTCTCAGATGGAGCTCTTGGGTTTTTCGCAATTTCCCTGAACATTGCACAGTCTGACTCGGAGTGAATTTGTTGGGACATCCACTACTGGGAAGACTGGCAGGTGTCTTAAATGCTTTCCATTTGTGAATTATTTTTCTCCCTGTTGAATGATGGATTCCAAATTGTTTGGAAAGAACCTCATAACCCTTCCCAGATTGAAAAGCAGTAGCAGTTGCTTCTCTAAGGCCATTGCTGATGTTTTTCCACCTTGGCATGTGTTAGCACTCGCCTGAAAGCTCCAGAGCAGAAAAGTGACTAAACTCCTGCTTTTATAGAGGTGTCCACACAGATGATGAAGAGTTAATCAATACATTTGACTGCTACCTACTCTTTTAAATCCTATGGAAGCAGCAACAGTGGATGTTCTTTACATGGACAGCTTTTTTATTTTGGCTTTATTTTTTTATTTATTTTTTTTTGAGCTTGCACATATGTGGGGGAGGGGGGTTGACAGTGTGTTAAAGTGTGGCTGAGTGATGTACATGAGTGTTTGGATTATGGAGAGGAAGCGAAGAAGGAGAAAATAAAAAAAAAAAACCTGATTTCATAATAAATATTAAAAATATTGGTATGTAAGAAAGTGTAAATAAACACAGAATAACTATGTGGTTTAGGGGTATTATGAGCTGAGCCTCTCATATGAGAAAACCCCAGTGGCAATGCCAGGACGGACAGTATCAGCAGGGGTAACTGTTATCTTGTGTATATAACACATTTTCCTTCTCCTCTGTGCTTGCACATTGGTCTCTTGCTTCAGGCTGCCCCACAGGTCTTAGGGAGGTTGCGGGCATGTTGCATGTTGAATTTCCCCTAGAACAGACCCATCCCCAATGGAACATGTCTGATTATTTGGCTTCCAGAATCGGCTTCCTGGATGTGAGTCAGCAGGGATTATTGCTGTGTTTCGTTTACCTCGGAAGTCAAAATTTGAGCTGGGAATGACATCACCCCCTACTTATGTGTTCCAGTTGCAAGTCCAGAACACCAGTGAGATTTGGTAATTATCGTGCTTTTAAACGGGTTAAATACTATTAGCAAAACACACTGATAACAATGAGGTCCTCTGCAGGTTTTTGAGTTTAAACACTGTATAGAGGTTGTATAGTGTTTCATTTGAGACTAATTTAATGATATGCAGAAGTGACAGAAGTGCAGATAAATAGTTTATCACTACAGCTATCACCACTTTTCATGTGCTAGCCAGACATGTTGCATTTTGTTGTCTGAATTAGAGAGAAACCTCTGACAGTCAGATTTACAACTTTAAGAAGTGTTCCAGTAGATTTATTTTTTTTAGCTTTGAAGCTCAAATCTTAATTTTTAAATAAAAAGGGATTGGACAAAAACCTCGGGACACCAGGCTGTAGCAAACCCTGAGCTGATTCCCTCATTCAATTTGATCAATTATACCAACAAACCTAACCACATCCCACGCCTCTGCTGGGATGTGGTCGAAGCGCTGTCAGAGGTGGCAGTTGAAGATCTTTCTGACGGGTTCTTCTGCCAGGCTTTTGCAGCAATTTTGTATCTAAGAATAACATTAGTACGGAATGTCAATACATATCAGCTATCTTGAAGCTGAAGTATTAGAAATAAGCATAATTCAACAAAGTAGGATAAATAAACAGGTTATAAATTCATGGCAATATAATTTTTTTATGGCAGCAAATGTATCTTTTGCGCTAGCAAACTTGTGAGCTAGCTAAACCTCTTTTTAAACTTTTTAAACCTAGCTATTTCCTTGTATTAACAGACAGAAAATGTTTTGTTTTTTATTTGTATCTGCAATATTTACTGTGGCAGAAAAGCAGTTAAATGGTCTGACCTTTGAGTCCTGCTCTCAAAGTTGAGAATCCGGACCACAAAGAATACAGATTACCAAATCTATTTTCTTCAAACCAGACAAAAACAGAACTGCTCTAAACCTCTCTAAAATTAAAACAAATAAAGATGTTTTAACAAAAAAACCTAAGCTAGCTGCCTCCTTTGACGGTTCTGTTAACACAGAGACACAAAGGTGGTACTGATTTCTTTTACTTCTGCGTCTGTGAGATAAATATTTTGGCATTTTTACAGTCCAGAATGATTGAATATGTTCAAAATGAATAATTAAAATAGCTACTGTTACAAAAAGATATATATATGGACTGAAAAGTTCAAACTACCCTGAATTATTTCTTGTTGTTCTGTCCTGCAAACGTCACAACCCCATAGAAAAACCACTGCTTGATGTAGATGGTAAATTGGTCTAAAAACATGTGTCAAGATTTTTGTTTTGCCTAATGTTGAGGAGTTACACGATACTTAAGTTCTCCTTTGCCCTGTCTGCAGAGCCCTTCGAGAGTAAACTGGGGTGGGGGGCTGGCAGTTGACGGTGGGCAACACTTGCTGCAGACCGACAGGAAGCTTTATCTCGACATAACTGTCACTCATGCGCATTAGACCTTCCTTCTACTTTCAGAGAGCTGTCAAGCCACGGTCTGCCGCTCAACTCCTCCGCAGCCCCCACCCCCCGTTATATAACCTGCCACCCCTATCTCAAAGACCCATCACAAACCCGGGGCCTCACACACAAACACACCCTGCACAGTCAATGAAATCTGACTGCCGTGGATGCATGCAGTAAAGGGCACCATAGAATACAGGGCTGAATGAGGTTCTTTGCCTTGATGATACTGATCATACAGTGCTGGAGTCCAAAGCAATTTCCTATTCTCTTCCCAGCACCCCTGTCTCTGTATCGGACATAACATCCTGAGACAGCGGAGATTGGTGGCCAGGATACTGAATATTTCATGAGGCAGGAAAGCTTAGATAAGATCCTCCCACGTTCTGGAGATAGTGCACTTACAGATCTGTCTTGAAGCTCAGTGGTAAAAAAAAAAAAAATAATACATTTGCATTCAGCTCAGATTTTGAACGTAATCTTTTTTATATAAAGTAAATACACAGATCAAACCTCACAGATGCCGAAAGGCATATTTAGGTTTTATAATAGAGATCCTTCCCACTGTGTTACCTAAAATTGTAAAGTAAAAAAAAAAAAAATGCGGAATAAGAATTTATCTAGAAAACAAATACTTAATGGTCCATTGAATGTCAAATTGAAAATTAAGAAAATATATATTATTACTGTATAATAAGATACAATGGGCTTTTCCATTTGAGAAACTGAAGGAACTAATCACTTAAACAAAACACAAACAGTTGTTTTTATTCCTAACATTATGGCATTTGTCATCCTATTTTTTGGTGTTCACATACAGGCACTATCCATGCAGTACGGGATGCTGTATGTAAGTCTGGATTAACAAATACAGCTGTGTTCAGGCCACAACAGGTAATAAACATTAACTAATTTAGGTCAAATCAGACAAAATCTTTAGGAGTTTGATCATGTTTTTGTTTTATGGTGTGTGATTGACCATGACATGGCTTCCAACAGTTTGATTTATGGTCAGAGGTCAAGTTTTGAGTGTCACAAACTCAGTTACTTATAACCTTTAATCACTTGTCTTAAGAATATGATAACCAAATTTGAAGCTAATATGTCAAAATCTTTAGGAGGAGTTTGTTAAATTATGTGCTTAAAATGCCAGAATGGCATCTTTTATCCAAGATGGCCGACTTCCTGTTGGATTTAAAAACATTACCTGCCTTTTGGCAATTAATAATAAGCACCAGAACTGTTTTAGGCATTTGTACTGATGCTCAAGACTAATGTAAAATGTGAGACTAAAGATGTTTTTTTTATACAACAGAAGGCTCTCGATCATGATTTGACTTTTGTTATTATTGACTGATTTAATTCTAGAGAAAGCTTCTTAATTTTGTAAGATCACCTTTTTGTCATATACAAAATGTCCTTCAACCTGATGTAGCTCATGTATGCGGTTTAGTTGTGTCCCTGCAGCAGCTGATGTTTTGTAGCCGGGAAATATAACAAATCCCCACATTGATGCTCCTCTCTTTCTTAAAGCTATCAGTGGGGAGAAAATTACAGGCTGAGAAACAACTGAGAAGGCACGCTAGGAAGAATCCAATACCAAAATGGGTGTTGGATTGTGGGAAGGCTTGATGGCATGCCCGGTAAATGCTCCCCTGGGCTTTCTCCAGGCACAGACATCTACAAATATTTCCATAATCGCTGAAAAAGCCCAGTGACTGCTGAGCCAAAAAGCCCAGATGTAGCTGACGACATGTTTGAGCTCTTAGTCGTAAAGGTCAGTCGCTGCTTTTCAAACATGGATAAAAAGCTGCGCTGCCATTTCCAGTCATATTCTCAACTACAGGTTGCAGTCTTTTTCCTGACGGCAACAAGCTTCTTTCTCTCTTTCTTTTTTTTCTCTCAGCCGACACACGATAAACCAGAGGCGTGTAATTTTATTTTTTATTTTTCCCCCCCTCAAACTTTCCACCACTTCATAGATCTGTTTTTACTTGGCAGTAATTTAATGCAATTTTGCAAGTTGGTTTTAGCCCACGTCCTTTAGGAGAGAGAGTGTGTGTGTGTGTGTGTGTGTGTGCATGCATCCAACATAATTATCTCGTGTATATGTCATATTCAGCCACTTCTTTTCCTTGCTGGTGCACATCAGCCCATCAAATCAGCTCAATCTCGCCACAGCCTCTCGCTGCTTCACTGGGGGCCCTTCAGTCGAGGACATGTTTTGACATGCAGGTCAGCACTAAATTAAGCCTGCATGACACTAGCAATAATCAAGAAATGGCATTCCATTTGTGTTAAACTCTGCTTGTTGAGCTGACCATTAACCGGCGATGACTCACCACTTATTTGGCAGCTACAATAGCGTGTGCTCGGGCTCCTTTTGCAAATAGTGATTAAAGAACTTTTATGAGAGTTGAGCTTTTCATGTTGCGGGATAAAAATGACCTTTAAGTGCTTTTCAGAGTTGAAGACTTGTCAAAGCATAATGTGGGAGGGTGACTTGATGGGCGTGTAATTTGTGGGAACAGTGTGAATTTTAAGATGGCAAAAAAAAACCAGAAAGAAATTTAAAGGCCCAGCATTCCTTGAAGGAATACATATCAGATGTCAGTTTTAGACTAAAAATGTCTTGTGTTGAAAAATCGTGGCGTTGTAGGCGTTTTGGTCAAACCTTTAAAACAACATTTTGCACAACTTCGCACAATATAAAGGGATCTCACGCTCAGAATCTCAGCTACTACCGCTTCAAATTTTACATCAGTGTCTGTAAAATTGATGGCGTTACAGCCTTCTTTATGTTTGATGAGGTTGATTAGCTGCGGCGGCCATCTTGAATTGGCTTGACTTTAAAAGTTGATCAGTTGTAGATGTACATCCAGTGATTATTTCCTGAAAGGTTCGTTGAGATCCACTCAGTTGTTCACAAAATATTTTGCTAACAAACAGGGTTGACTCCAACATTTAATGCCAAACTTTTAAGTAAAGATCATGTGTAATGAGTAGCACTTGGAGTATGTCTTATGAATGACCCTCAGCTACTACCACACCAAGGTTTTGGACAAAACTATAAAATTGACAGAAAAACACAAAAATGGCTATAATTCAAAGTTCAGTTGACTGTGGCGACCATCTTAAACTGGGTCAGCTCCAAATGTTAATCAGTTGTAAAGGTACTAGCAATGATTATTTCCTGAAAGTTTAATTAAAATCCATCCCATGCTTTACAAGCTATTTTGCTAACAGACAGAGGGAGTTGACTCCCATTAGGCAATCTCAAAATTTTAAACAAAGATTTTGTGTAATCTGCTAGTGTTCAGAATATGTGTTGGGGGATCAGTCTCGGCTACTTCCACATCAAACTTTAGGTCCATATCTGTAAAATCAACTAAGTTGTACCTATTTTTGTGTTTAATGAGCTCCGTTAGTTGTGGCAGCCATCTTGAATCGTGCTGACTCCACAAGTTAATCAGACGTAGATGTGCATCTGATGACTACATTCTGAACATTTCAATAAAATGCGTCCAGTAGTTCATGAGATATTTTGCTAACAGATAGACACATTACTGCTCCACTTTTGCCTTTCAGCAGCAGGTAACAACAATTTCTGCAATTTCTGATATCTCTGAAAACTGTTTTTTACATGTTTTGCTTCCTCTGAACCAAGCAACAATTCTTACATTTTTCATCATACTGTTGAACAAGTCAGGATTACGTTGAAAACAGTGAACAGAGGTTGTAGCCTCAGCTCATTTACCTACATTAAGGCGCCCTTTGATAATGGCTGGAACTGCCAAAGCAGGGCCTGGTAAATAATCTACAAGAGCAGGTATTCACCTCCTTCGACACTCAAGGACATGCTTGGTATAAACAGGCAGGGGAGCTGGTCGAGAGTCTGCAGCAGCTCGTTTCATGACCCCTACAAATGTCCTTTGATAAATATGTATGTGTTTATAGTGTTTTGTGCAGTTTAGCAAGGTTATTCTACAGAGGTAAGCACTTGTAAATTCAGGGCAGACACGGGTCGTGTTATTGTGCGCTGCAATAAGTTTTTCCTCTGCTGAATGAAGTGCCCTCTGAGAAGTTGATCCTCTTTGTCACAACAAAGACAGCCTGAGGGTACGGGTACGTTCGCTATTAAATGAAACATAATAAATTATGCATCTGTGTCTAAAACAGTGATTTGTAGCCGTGATCTAAGTAGCTTTTAGGGAAGCAAGACAATATTGACTAATGTGAGCTCATGTTTTTTAAGCTATTGTGTTAGTATGCTTGTTAATGAATAAGTTACCAGACAAACTCAAACTCTAACTACAGCCTTTTTTGTTTGTTTCTAGTTTTTACATGTTTCTTTGGTTCCGTTACATAATGCAGCTCTGTACTTACTTGGTACGTAACAGGTACTTACTGGAAACTTACCTGTTATGTAACAGGTACTTACCAGAAACTTACTTGGTACATAACAGGTACTTACCAGAAACTTACCTGGTACATACTGGGTACATACCAGGAACCTAAATGCTATGTACCAGGTACTTCCTAGATACTTACCTGCTACGCACTGGGTTTGTATGTAATTAATGTGTGAGTTTGGCTGGTAATATACCAGGTACATCCTCTGTGAATTTGGAATTGTATATACTGGGTAGTTACCTGGTAGGTACCAGGTTTGTAGCCAGTAAGTACCTTGTACATACCTAATAATTACCATGTCTGTTTGTAGTTAGTGTGTGAATTTGGCTGGTAGCTTTTTGTACAAGGTGCATACGAAATAAGTACCCAGTAAATACTAGGTATGTACTAGGTTCTACCATGTATTGCTATAGTTTCTTTTAACCAACTGATTTGTAGACGTCTTCAGACTTGTGTTAGTGTGGCAGATATATTGGTGGTACAAATAATAACCAGAGTTCTAAATGAGGCTGAACTTTCTTTGTTTAAAAAGAGAATTTGTTCAGCTGTTCGGGTTATTATCTGATACAAATACCAGACAGTTGCAGAATCATTTTGGAATCCATCATGGTTTGCGACACCACTAATGGGTATCGCTGAAGCATTTATGTCTTAAGAATATATCACGCCACATTACTCAGATAGCAGTGAGCGGTGATATAACGGGTGTTTCATCGCTCGCAACGTTACTGATGTGCCCGATTTGACGTGAAGTCACTGCCTTTACATTTATCCTCTCTGATTTCTCTTCGTTTTGACATCGGTTGCTGTCATTCTGGCATTGATATGCACCGTAAGACGTGTTCGTGTTTCATCTTTTAGCGGCTTGGAGGAAAAAAAAAAAAAATGCCTAAAATAATTTAGGTCCCCCCAGTGGGAGCCGCCATTTGTTTTAGAATAAATCACACAGTTCTTCAAGTCTTTCTTTCAGTCACTTTGGCAAAGTCTGGCCTTCTCAAGTCCCAAAGGGGTAATCACTACATTTCCCAGTGATGCCTGCTTGGCTAAGCAGTTTTAATACACAAATCAATTTTGCATTACCCCCCTTTGGCTGTGAGTGCTCATAGTGTGAGAGCCATGAAAAATTGATGGGCCTTAGCATGCAGATTGCAACCCTAGTGAATCTTAAATTTGTCTGAGGCTTTTCTCCCTTTTCTTTTTTTAAGGAAGACAATGTCAAAGGGGTGTTTGTTTTGCTGCTTAACTGTTGATACACTCTTTTTTTCTCTCTCTCTCTCTTTTTTGTTAAAGAATGACAGCTGCAGAGGTGAAACCATGTTGAAAAGCACAACACGAAGCAGGTTGATGTGTGGGGGGGGGATAACTGAACCATTTCAGCAACACCCAAATGGCATTTGAAGACAGCGTAAACAGGCACTCCTCCCCTTTTTGCTTGACTAAAATGTCATAAATATAATGACCAAACTCGTAAAGAGCATTTGTTTTTGCCACGGTAATTATATTGTGTCATTTGGTGAGCTGCTCTGTATTTTAGCCTGCTGATGACTTGACTGCTCGGAGAAATTATAGCTCCCATAATTAGCTTCTGCTATGAAATGTAGCGATCGCGGGAGAGAATGAGGGAAATTTCACACCTCGGAAATTAGATTTTTTTTTTTTTTTTTTTGCAAGGTGCCGTGGCGATGTCCTTGAGTACGGGCCACAACAAGAGCCCTTTTTGTTCCCCTCACCCTCGCTTCTTTATTTCACAGTTAAAGATGTTGTTTTTTTTTTTTTTTTAAAAAGAACAAAAAAATGGA
>JAOXNZ010000199.1:9205042-9215265 GCA_028566095.1 Kryptolebias brasiliensis
TGACACCAAAGAGTAATCAGTTGAAGATCAGCGTCCATCCTTGTGGTTCGTAGGTTATTTTGCTAACAGACAAACACACACACACACACACAGGCAATTACATGATTACCCACAATTCATGGCAGAAAGCAATAACTATTCGCTGAAGAGACATGTCAAAAAATGGATGTTTGTAAAAAAAAAAAATAAAGTTTATCTTAATCATTTGAATATACAATCATGTACTAAACAGTGTACACAACAATAACATTTTTTGTTTAGTTTTAATTTTGATGGCCTATATTAGCCCATATTTGGTAATATCGACTCTTTGTGCTTCACTGAGCTCCAGAATCCACTCAGACCAAAACCTGTTGTTTATTTTCAGGTCACATCCCTGTTGTTGAATGGAGAAGTCCCAGTTGGATTTAAACATTTTGAGCAAAAACAGAAACCAGCAACACTGAATGCATTATTTTCTGTCTTCTGTTTTTTTCTCTTGTTTTGTTTGTTTGTTTGCTTGCTTTTTTACCCTGGAAAACTTTAATCTGACTACTATGAGCAATTTTTTTTTTACCTCCTGGAAGAAATAAAAAGCCTAGAGACATGAGTTGAAAAGTTTTAGACTGATAAAAAAATAAGGCAAGTTATTGACTTTTTCTTTATATTTTTCCTGTTCCTGTGTTTTTAAGATGAACCTTTCATGTTTACATTGCATCATATCTAAATTGCCTAAAGCACATTACTATACACCAACTACTGGCCACTAGAGTTTCTGAAGTATTTAGTTTTCCTTTTTGTTTTGTACAGCACCAGGAAAGAGGTTACTTTTACTGGCTGTTAGGTGCATTGAAGTATACTCCACTTGAAGTATGTGTTGAGGATGAGTCTCAGCTACGACCACACCAAATATTAGCTCAATGTCTGTAAAATTACCTGAGGTATACCCATTTTTGTGTATTCTAAGATTGATTGGCTGTGCTGGCCATCTTAAATTGAGTTGACTCCAAAAGTTAATCAGCTGTAGATGTATACCAAGAGAATGCTTTCTGAGAGTTTCATTAAAATCCATCCAATGGCCCATGAGGTATTTTGCTAACAAACAGGTAAAGTTGTCTGCTATAGTTAAGGGCAAAGTTTTCAAAACTAATATCACCATATCAGTTAGTGATCATAGAAGAAGTTGAGGATGACTCTCAGCTACTACCACACCATAATTTAGGCTAATTTCTATAAAACTGACTGAGTTACAGCCATTTTTGTGGTTTATAAGTTTGCTTACCTGTGGCAGCCATCTTAAATTGAGTTAACTCCAAAAGTTAATCAGTTGTAGATGTATATCCAGTGATTACGTTCTGAGAGTTTCATTGAAATGTGTCCAGTGGTTTGTGAGATATTTTGCTAACAGACACAAGCAAAAACATTACTGCTTTTTCACCTTTAACCAGAGGAAGGGGGAGATTTTTGATATGGGATGGGCACAGCTGCAGTTTTACTTCACACATAAGCTTTGTGTTTAAAGATGCAGCATTTGGGTAGTTTGCCTTTACAACACAAAGCCCATTCTTTATGGTAATGCTGTAATCAAACCACTTCGCATAGCACAGGAACTTGCCAAACAGCTTTTACTAAACCAACTGAGTTTTGGACACAAAATGCATTGAGCAATCTAAGTGGATGCAAGTAGGACTTTTTATCTGCTGCACAAATTGACAAATTCTTTGCAAACGTTACAGCCATGATCAATTACAACGGGATAACAGGTAAAATCCGACAGATGCCTTTAATACTTTGCTCATTCGGCGTATGTCTTAATGTCTGATTAGTTTAAACCTTCCTCTGCGCCGACATGAACATTCATCCTCATTTGTCACGGGAATCGTCCGCATTCATTATTTCCTCATTCAGCCAAAGATTGAGGTTTGGCCGTTGAAGTGACAGACGTAATCGAAAAAAAAAAAAATCACATTTTAGGTCTGAATTTGTGTATACTTTCTGCAACCTTCTCAGTAATTTCATTAACTCCTCTAGCGTCTTTATCAGGTCACCAGACTGGGACCAGTGTCTCCTTATAGTGGCTGGGTTTTTTTGTTGTTGTTTTTTTTTTCCTTCTTCCCAACACTTTTTAATTATGTTTGTGCTTTCTGGAAGTGGTGCGGTGCAAACTGTCGGCTTCGTCCATCTCTCGGACCGAATCCGGCCCCGGCGCTGCAATGAATTTAGCTCACCATTATGAAGCGCAGAGTCATTTGGCTGCAAGGTGGCCCGGTCTCCCATCACTGAACAATCCCCATTGATTGGACAGTTCTGTGAACATAATTTTAGACATGTTGAAAAGGGCATTAGCTGCCTGTGCGAGCTGTTCCCAAGAATATTGGTCCTCTACATCAACTCGAGGAGGCTTTACAGCCAAGCAATTTCCTCTGTCCCTTCAGTGACGGTGAAACACACCGCGGTTAAAGGGTCGCTGCGATGTCCACTGCACACGCAGACGTGGGTGAGTTTCTG
Source organism: Kryptolebias brasiliensis (assembly GCA_028566095.1). NCBI lineage: Eukaryota > Metazoa > Chordata > Actinopteri > Cyprinodontiformes > Rivulidae > Kryptolebias > Kryptolebias brasiliensis. The sequence goes on from JAOXNZ010000199.1 coordinate 9,207,530, forward strand.
CGGCAGTTAAGCAAAGCAATCCGTTCTCTTCGCTCCCCTTTCCGTGCAGGGTCACAGTGGGCTGGTACCAGTCTCCAGTGGTCCTTCATCGGGCAGGAGGCGGGGTACACCCTGGACAGGTTGTCAGAAAAATTAAGCAAATTAGCCAAAAAATAGCGGAGGGGATGAAGTTGACACAATTGTTTTCCTGTTTTTTTTGGAGGGGTGGAAGGTTGTAATCTAACTACTGCATACTTTCATACATTCGACTCATTCAGGAGCTGGACCGTACTACTTTTGGTTTTTGTACTTTTTAAAATAATTTACTTTTTTCACTGACGCACCACCCTCGTCTCACTTCCGGTCCTTTTACCCCAGGGGAGGGAGAACTCAGAAGATTTACCCTTTAAGGATGACGCTACAAAAGAGCCTCGAGTTTAACTATTTATTCTAATAACGTAGAGAATTAGTACAAGACCAGCGCTGGGACTTCGATCTGCAACATCTCATGGATGACACGGACAAAGCCTGGAACTAAGGAAGCATCAACTCATATCGATCCTAGGCTCCGCCCGATAGAGAGGGCCGAGCACCTCCTCACATGATATCAGTCATGTTACTATGTGTAATTAAAACTGCCTTTAACTGGTTCTAACAAGTGATTCTGTGGGTGTAATGCAACCTTGACGTGTAAGCATGTGGCAGCTAATGGAAGATAGCTTTTAATATGGCAAAAGCTTTAAGACAGCCATAAAAAGCTGTTGAGGAACTGATTTACCTCTCTCTAACACTTAATTTTACTTTAGGACATATCTAACACTTTATTTACAAGTAATTTCCGCATTGAAATGCGCTGAGATTTCTTTAAACCTCCTTGTTTCTGAAAGTGCTACATAAATAAATCTGACTTGACTTGACTTGACTTCAGTTCCTTCAAAAACATTGTTCTCTTTGAGATCTGCTTCAGCATATTGGCTCTGTTTTTGTGCTACTTTTAGTTTTTTAGCGAGCCTTTCACTACTTTTAGCTCTTAACTGGCCTTTTTTGCTGCTTTTAGCTTGACTTTTACTACTTTTAGTTTTTATCTATCTTCTACTTTTAGCATCTAGACACCACTTTGCTCATTTCAGCTTTTACCTAACATTTTTCTCCTTTTAGCTTGTAGCTAGTGTTCTGGTTCTTTTAGCTTTAAAAACTCAGTTTCAGCTTCTTCAGCAGATTTGAGAAGACCTTTCTTTTTGTTTTGTGTATAAATGGACTAAATCCTTTCAGGGCTTAAGGAACAAGCTTCCTTTAGGACTTTTTATATTCAAAACTTGAACTTTATTTGAATACACATTCATGAACAACAAAAGTTGAACACCCAGACAAAGGGGTGGAAATGAAACCGCATGTGTTGGAAGGTCCTGTGACTAGAGCAGTGATTACAATTTCAGAGCAGATAGATAGCAAAGTTGGCAGCACAAGCAAACTGCTGGTCTCATGTCAGTAAGGTGTGGCACTTCATTGGGCCTGGATACAAGTGGCAATCTGGCGCAGAACAGAGTCGGCCCTTAGCTGTTGCTAGTCGACCGTTAGCTGTTTTAACTGGTCTTCAGAATTGGGCAGATCAGCACTGGGTCAGAGTTGTTGTTGGGGAGAGATTGGCAGACCTGGCTGACAGGTTCATAGACTGTGTGCGGATGGGCATTGCTTTGCTGAAAGTCTGCACCAGGGTGCTGTCTCAGGAGGGGTAAGACATGACTGAGGTAGGAAGTCACTGATGTAATACAGTGACACCAGGGTGCCTCAAAGTGTGCACAATGTGACCCCTATACAACTTCATCAATTGTTGCTAGTGCTGTCTATGTCTACTAGCCATCCTCTGGGCCCGCTGACCTTCACTCACTGTTTTGAATGGTTGTTGGATGTTCTTGGAACTGCCTGATAACACTATTACTCCACTTGTGATGGCGCCACTTATGCCCTCTGGTGCCCGTTTTCTGCCTGCTCCTTGCAAATCAAATCAGTTCTATTTCAAACACTTGTGTGCATCTAGACCAAATGACATGTAAAAAGAAACCATTACTACTGGGTTATAAACTCTTTTATCATTTGAATTTTGGTGTCAAAAAACATAAAATAGTACTCGGGACGTAATTGTACCTTGTTTCAGCATTTGAGCAGGTTAGCCTGTAGATGTTTTGATGAGTTGGTAGTGTTTCCATGGTTTTATTTTCATTAGTAAACATAGGGCCATCAAATGGAAACATAATATTATATGTTGGAAATCTACTTGTAATTACAAAAAATAATAATAACTTTGCATTTTCCCAAAAAGCTTAAAGTTAGATGACATTTACATGTAGCAAAGTGGCAAGTCCAATATAATAAGATGCACAGATTTAACACCAGTGACCAGAAAAAAACAGCAGAACTAAACATAATGAATTATTCAGATTCTATGTTTGGATCCCCATTATTCTCAGCAAAGTGGCAGCTAGTTCTCCTGGGTCAAAGGAAAATCATAGAAAAACAAAACATCAAGGTAAATTGGTGCAGAACTACCTGATAATTGGTAGAAAGAACCAAAAAAAAAACACACAAACACGGGGTAGAATATGAACTTAAACAGCCTGATAGACGGTGAGTATCACAAAATGTACACTAACGACGAGTCAAATCTAAATAAGTAAAATAATTACTTAGTGAGCAGTTTTCAGTTGTAAAGTCAAAACAACTATGGTCACCAGTAATAAAACAATGAGCAACTTTTGTTTGTTTTTGTATTTTGTTAAAGAGAATTAAATCTTTATATTTAACCCACATTACAATAATGAATAAACCCATTTCCATCATTACGAGTTCATGTGTCTGTTAGCAAAATATCTCATGAACCACTGGTTGAAGTTTAATGAAGCTTTCGGAAAGTGATCATTGGATGTTTATCTACAAACTCTGACTTTTGCAATGAACCTGATTCAAGATGGCCGCCACAGCTAATCAACCTAAATTTACAGATATTGAGCTACAGCTTTACATGGTAGCAGCGAGAGTTTTCCTCAACACATCACGCGAGATCTCGCAATATGGATGAGATTGCACATAACGTCATTTACAAGGTTTTAGTTCTTTTAATTTTCCTAAGTAATGCACCAAATATCTGATGACTGATAGATGTAGAAACCTAATACTATTTAATTGCTGCAGTCTAATAGCAGAATCTTCCAAAACTGGTTCATTTTTCCTCCTGATTTTGTACGACTGTCGATGATGTGAGCGCTTAACCGGAAATGCTGCTCCGAAGGTGTGAAAGCCGGGAGGAGCAAAGTGGGCGGAGCATCATAAGGTCAATACCGTTATCAATGGATGTTTCTGGCTGGTGCCAGTCATTAATCGCTGAAGTATTTCACCACCAAAATGTAGCAATTAGGTCTTTATTCTAATCACGAAGTAATGAAGCATGCCTGGCAACTGTTTATTATGATGTACCCCCGCTATGATGCACGTAACGCTAATATTCACAAAATTAATGATGCATCATCCTGTTCTTGCTCTCTTCTCATACCTGTACAACTTTTCAACTCCCCAACACAAAAGTCACCTGTTCACATTCAGCAATCCCAGAGCATTTTAGCTGTGAGCTGTTGAGCTGTGGGTCTGCTATGTACCGAAGAGTCTGTGTTAGACGGAAGGAGGAAGAGGAGGGGAAAAATGGTGAAGGAGACTGGGAGAGATGTGAGCGGCCCATCTATGAAAGTGCCATTAAATTGTCAGTTATGATGGATGTTCCGCCTTCTCTGCATTAACTGGTACATTAGAAGTCATTAATTCTTCAGGATGTGCACTGGAGATCAGAGCCTCCCAGGGGGTCTCGCTGCCTTGATAAAGTGAGGGGGTGAAAGAGAGAGGGGACGGAGGGATAGAGGGAGAGATAAAGAAAGCACCAGCTGAGAGAAGAAAGAGGGACAAAGAGAGGATTTGCAATTTGAGTTTTGATTTTGATGCATGCTTGTTTTGTCTCAGTGGCCTTGAGCAGAAAAGGAAATCAGAATGGCTCTTTCACAGCTTCTAATGAATGGCAAAGAAGCCGCCTTTTTGTTTTGTCAAGAAAAAAACAAAGAGTTACACACAATTACCACTGTTTACAGTGTTTGTCTCTCATTAACAAATAACTTTTTTGCCCTTGTGGACCTGATGCTTTGAACGTAGCTCAGACTTTTAAAAATAGTGTTCTGGAGGAAGGTTATGACCAACGTCTATCTTGCCTGTTGTAGATACAGTACAGGAGCTCCTTCAACTTCCTCAGTTTGGAGAAATCATTTAATTCTGACTAGACTGATGAGCTAATGGCTGGACTGAGCATGGCCAAGGCCAAATTGGATTGCTGCTTAAAACAACTACAATCCTAAAAGATTTGTAGCAAACAAAATTCATGCAAACTCTATTTTAAAACTCTTCACATTGTAGTCACTTTAAAATTACATGGTCATAGAATTCAATGTCTGTTGAAAGTGCAGATAGTGGGAGCTAGCTGGAACACGTTCTATGCTGCCTGGGGCACTTTCAGCAGGAATATCATAGAGTTTGGGCCTAAATAACCGTGTAATTAGAAAATAACACCAATCTGTTTTTAAAGTTTTATTTTTGCATAAAAAGCTATTTGTATTTATTCATTTATTTGAAGAAAGCAGAAATCCACTTTGGTCTTGGCAGAGCTCTGTCTTGGCATTAGAAGGTGCTGGTCAGTTCCTCCCTCTGCCAAATCATATCCACACTTTGTACCAAGTATTTACCCAGAGATTTACATTTCCTGTCAGTTGTGTATGAAATGGTCACCAATTTGCACCCATGAACTTCCTCTACACTTTTTTACCTTTGTTCTGCACAAACCGACCCTAGATGCACTTGTTCATGCAGAGGCACCAGCTCCATGCTTCCCTTCATAGAATCAAGATGTGCTTTATAATTAAAAAAAAGTACCATTTTCATGACACAATGATCAGCCAGACATTTTCAAAAGTGTCCTTCAGTACCTCAACTTATCTAAATTGGAGCATGCATATTGGTTCAGTCACAAGGAGTAATTTATGTCCATGTCAGGCACAGACGCAATGCTGCTAGTATGAAATACAGAGAAAGCACAACCTTGCCTCCTTTTGTTTTAAGGCAAATATATAATTGTCTGACGAGTAGAGTACAGCTCCATTTTCACATTTCTTCTGCCTTGAGTTCCGGAGTTATCCTACGGCCCTAAATATCCACCACAAAATAATAACAAGAAAACATTCGGAGCAAAGTGGTGATAAGGCAGGTATAAAGTGGGTGGAGGTGGGTATGAAAAGACCTGTAGCAAATGGCTTATTTTTGCATCCAAAAAACATGAGGACAAAACGAACAAAGGTGCAATTTGGCAAAGGGACAAATTAACCTGGAGCTGCAATTAGCTCCCCAATCTGGTCAGAATTAAACTGCATTTTTCCAAGCTGAGGCCGTTCAAAGAGCTACGTAGCTACAATAGGTTTTGTTCAGAACGTATACACTGAACCCCACATCAAAAGATTTGAACTATCCCTTTAAGATTTAAAAAGTGTAATGATTATAAGAAGAGTAAAGAAAATGCAAAATAGCACACAATAGTTATGCAGATTTTTTACATATAGCAGATGGTAATCGCATTTTAATGCTTTCAGAAATTATGTTTAAAAATACTTTTTTCCCAAAAAGAAAAATCAGCAATGAAACTCGTCAGGGATTTTTCAGCTTTAAAGGTGGCTTTAGTTGAGTCAAATCCCTCCTGATGCCTTTTTTAAATTTTCAAACCAGAAAACAAAATTTCACTGCCAATTAAACCACAATTACTGGACACGGTGTGTTTTGATGGGTGACTAGGAATCGCTAATGAGTTCCTCTCCCACACATGGGCCACAAGCAAACTCAAACATCACAAAAAGCAATGAAAAGAAGCAAACGAATGAAGATGGACCATTTATCTTGTCCACCGCACAACACCCACAGGATCTGAGATGGGTTTTGTGGCTCCTTGAGGTTGGGTTTTGATGACCCCGCCATCTGTTGTGTGTAAATGGGGTAAGTATGTCGCATAAGGGGTCAACGCGGACAAACGGTGGAAACCAGCACCCCACGCCAAACTGAAACAAAGGTCCCATCAGTGTCCCGAAGCTGTCGTTATGTTACAGCCGACCGAAGCCGCCGGCAGGTATTTATCATGTGATGACAGCAGGTCACAGATGGGTGGCAACTACTGTTGTCACTGCTGCTTCCTCTAAATTCAGACTCACAGTCAAATTCTCAGGAAGAAGCCCTCAGTTGTTTATCCTAAAAATTGTGCCCCATGACAAAAAGGCACATTTTAACAAATAATAATAATTATCTGCGATAGTTGCTCTTTTTCAGTGTATCACAATCTGTCTAATTTTGTTGCCTTTTATGTACTTTGATTGGATTTTTTGGAGTTCTGACATTTAGGTTATCGATTAGTTTTCTTGGTTTTTCTTTGTTGTACCATCATTTCCACCAGATGTTCTCAACCATTTCCAGCTCCTTTTGTGCCACCTGTATTCTGTTAGCAATCTGCACACCTGTTGTTATTCAGTGGTAAGCTCTTCCAGTTTATATATCATCCCTGGTTTTCCTCATTTTTTTTTTTGTCAGATCCTCCTGTTTGTTCTTCCTAATCCTGTTCCTGTCCTGTTATGCTGCTTTAGATGGATGTTCATTTAATTATTAAAATTATTGTACACTTTCTGCGAAATATGTATAATTCATTGTTCAACTATCAAGAGAAACATTACAGAGCTGATAGTGGCAATTTACAGAAAATGTAAACAAATCATAAAAGTCAACAATTGCAAAAATTCAACTCTAACAAAAAGCAAAATCTTTAGCACCCTTGAAGCAACATTGTTTGAACAGAGTAATAATTCAATTTACATCAAAATGAGAAGAAGAAAAACTGTCAAATATCAGGACCGGTTTGCGTCTGAAGCTAACGGCACCAGCTGTAAACCACAGAGTCTGTATGACGACGCCAACATGCACAACTTCCATCAGTACTGGATCAGCCGTCTTTATGCATGAAAGCACTTCAGTAAACCCAAATCCTGTTCCCCTACCCGTCTGTGTCCCATTTCAATTTTTCATTTGCACTCATTGCAATGGTCTGACTCAGGCACATTTTACTTTTGCTCACATCAGTATGTTCACACTTTTTGGTATGAGTCAAAGGTAGTTAATACTTCTTGTAGCAGGCAGGATAAAATAAAATAAAAAAAAATACTTTCTGACAGTAATTTCACTGCACATTGAGGATTCTGTGGCAACTTTAAGGGAACGGAGGTCAAACTTTCCTTTATAATAAATACCTACTTGAGTTGATTTCCAAAAAATAAAAAAAACACAAAGACCAAAAGTATTTTCCAGCAGTAAGGCAATGTCATTTTTGACCTAAAATAGTCATTTACGCCATTTGAGTAATCAAATGTAAAAAACAGGACTGCAATGAACGACAATAAATAAATTAGCAATTTTACCGTCGATATTTGCTCTTAAAGTGTTAAAAAATGTTTGTTTTGTACTCCACTCCATCATGGGACAGCTGTGGGTTAGAGAAGTCATCTTCCAATGAGAGACTTGGTGGTTCCACTCCTGGCAGAAGTCACAGGTTGAATTGTCCCTGGGCAAAACACTGAACCCCTTCATACTCTGATGTGTCCCAACGGTGTATGAATGGAGTTTAAAGCACTGATTAGTCTCTA
>JAOXNZ010000199.1:9215365-9230573 GCA_028566095.1 Kryptolebias brasiliensis
CAAAACACTGAACCCCTTCATACTCTGATGTGTCCCAACGGTGTATGAATGGAGTTTAAAGCACTGATTAGTCTCTATAGAATGATTTATTCAGATTAGCTTTGTAGAGATGCAGTAGAGTGCTGTATGGATGTGTGTGGATGGGTAAATGAGGACACAGATTGTGTTGTAAAAGGGCTTTGAGTAGCCTGGTTGTCTAGAAAGACGCTTTATAAGTACAATTCATTTAACATTAAAACAGAGGTTCTGCCAATGTATGAGCTTAAAGTTTGAAGCAGGACATGTGCTGATTGGTATGGTTTAAGGATCAAAATTCTTACCATAGTAATCATCCTAAACAGGCAGTTAGGGTTTTTCAATGGCCAACAAAAAAACAAGGCAGCCAAAATACTGAAAGCTAAATTTTTCAGTTTATTTTTGGCCCATAAATAAAATAGTTTACCATTCAAGCATTATAATCTGCTAGATATTTATTCTTAAAGCTTGGTCTAGATTGTGTTAAGTTTGGACATTGGTGTTTTTATCCAAAAGTTTTTTTGTTTTTTTGTAAATACTTCAGTTCCTGTTTATTTTTAAAAAACTATAATCTCCTGTTTATTGTCTTCCTGTACCTGAGTCTGCTGATTGCCACCTACTTGTTCTTTCTTTGTCATTTACGCCCTAGGCATATGCAGTCATGGAGTATCTTTGCTGTTTGCCAGATCCTCATGTTCAACCGTGTGGCTGGATTATCATTTGTAGGTTTGCTTCTGTTTCACTCTCCGATTTTTGGACATAGTTTGGATAATAAAGTTTAAGTTTATCTGCCCGGCTGCCTTCTACCTCTCATTGTCTACATTTGGGTTCTCGGTACATCCTACCACCTAGTGATTGGTGAGTTGAGCTAAATTATCGAAATCCCAGAAAGGAGCTGTAATTCTCATCACGACTACCATCCATTAGCTGTTTTCCATTTAAAATGTTATGGGTTTAATCTTCAACTTTTCCATTCAACATGTCCTTAAGCAAAATACTGAACCTGACATTGGTACTTACTGATTTATGACTCATGTAAAAATGTTGTAATACAGTGAAAATCAGGTCATTCTTTCACAAACTAAACTAATAACTGTAGCAGATATTTAAATCAGTGGTTCCCAATTTTTTACGCGCCGGGGTGAATCATTTTCCTGTCCTCCTTTGCCATATTAAATCTGTCATTTCTGTGATGCAGCAGCAGCAGCAGGTAAACGGAGAGGAAAGCCCTCCCGGTGGTTGGGTGTGTGTGTGTTTGTGTTTTTCCTTCTCCTTTATGGTTCTTGTCTGATGATGATCGTTGCTGACCTCGGGGGCGTTGAGCGTGCTGCACCTTCACTCTATTACTCCACTTCAGTGCAGCCCACACATTTCAAGCGCGGAGCTGAATGAAGTGGGGCTCTCTAAAGCACTGAACCCTCCACTGAGCCGGCTGACCTGTGGCAGATTTCTCTCATCTCTCAAGGCCTTCCTGGAATACACGCAGGGCTTGACTAATTACTCTTAAAAACAAGTGGGATGTGGGTGGTTTGTAATTGGCAAGAGTCAGCATCCAGTGAAAGATCACTCGTCTTGAGGGCATGTGCGTCTGAGCCTTCCATTCACGCAGTCTCTCCTCAGCCGGCTGATTTCTATGCTGCTGCGACTCCCCGCTGTTTTATTCTGCACGCCTTGAATTGTTTACAACCCCACAATTTTTGCTTATTTATTTATTTTTATTTCTTTTACAGAATAAATCATGGAAGTGGATCTGCAGGAAAAGAAAAGGCTTTCCGTATTCATGATAAAACACATGTTCCAATCTGGTTTGAACGCTCGTTTATGCTGCTGCAGAGGCAGAGGAAACGCACGGGCAGTCGTCTTAGCTCGTAGCTGCAAATCCGTCGGCCAGAGTGCCCGAGCAATGTGGAAAAAACATCAAGCTGCAATGTGATCTCGATGTGAGTGGGTGGGATGCCATACATTACAAGTGGCATATCCACTGACAGGAGGCAGCCGGAACAAAGCCACTCTGTTTCCATTTGGAATGCAACAACAAAAGCCACATAGCTTGGTAATTATACACGGAAAATACTAGACTTTCAATTTTTTAGTTTTTATTTATTTTTTTTATCTGGTTGCATGGTGAAGAACCCACCTGACACAATTTCAGCTGGAGACGGAATTCCTGCTTTGTAAATCAACAACACTGCTCCTTTGGGAGTTTCTTTGTTTGCTCCGGTTTCGAATTGAAGTTGTTTTACTCGGTATGACAAGGACTCGTATTGACTTTCACCAAGACCTGCTGCCTGAGAATATGAGGATGCCATCCATAAATAATGTGAAATCCATTTCCCCAAAGCAGAATGAGCCAGAAGCCGAGGGGCCTCGCTGTTTAAGTCGGTGCTCATCGGTTCATCGTTCTCAATAAAGCTGCAAGTCCAGTTCCCCACTTCTTTTTTTTCTTTTTTCAGGCATAGGTATAATTACAGCCCATTCAGGGTGATTATGCAGGGGGTGCAGCATTGGCAGGCAAATAATAAAAGAGATTTCACTTTAGCTGTCAGCTGCCACGCTGCTGAATGACAAAAGAAAAAATTTAGAGAAGAAAAACTTCATTTCAAAAGACATATATGAGATATGCCAAGTACATCAAGAGCGACCTTAAACTTTTTAAAAGAAAAAGATATTGGAAATGGAATTATGAACTGTCACGAGCGAAGTCATTTCCTTTTCCCCCTGGGCTATTCTTGGCCTTTGCAATGGCTCTAATATTAGAAAATATTGCTGCAAGAATTATTTTCTGACATTCAAATGTTATTGCTTCCAATGGAAATGTAGGTGCTGCTGCATGCTTCCTTGTTCATTTGGGTATTTGACAAGTTCTGTAAGACTATTAGGGGAAAAAAAAAAATGAAACGCCATGTTGTTGTTGTTTTTTCCCATCAACCTCATGCCCTCTTATGATGTGTTTCTCAACTCTGCAGCTTTTTGGACATACAAGTATCAATAATTAAGCAGCGCATTAAAAATGCATTGGCTTGTCATTATGCTCTCCCTTCTAACACCACCAACATCCTACCACACCTTCTGCATTGCCCCTTTTCCCTCTGGGCAATGTGTCTCTTCCGCTGTACCGGGAAATGGAGACACATCTGGTGGACTTATTCCCACCCCGCTTCTGTTTCTCAGCGTCTTTCAGGAAGTCCCAGCTGCTGAACTCAGTTAGGAAGAACTGTGCAAGTAGACTTGAAGAAAAGAAGAGCAACAGATGAGTTGCTTTGCACAGCTTGATTGGTCTTGTGTAAAAATACATTTATTGAACTTGCCTGAATTTGTGCTTTTACAAATCGGCACTAAATGTGTGAACTCACTTTTTGTAACTATCATTTAGCACTGTGAAGACCTTTAGCAAAATACCATGAAAGTGGACATTTAAGTCAAAAAGGAGTGGCTTATTACCCATTTTTGTAATACTGAACAAATTATACATAAGACAGAAAACATTGTTTAGAATAGAGTATTTTTACGATTTCTGTGTTTGGAGACAGTGTTGCACCTGTGAAAAAGAAGCCTACCACTTCAGTAGTCACTTTCTTAAAATAAAGTTTTGAAAATGATCCTGATTTATAACTACAGTCTATGAAAAGGCTTAATAATAGAGTTGCATTTTATTTTAATGTACTATTCTGGTTGGAAAAAAAAATCTAATCATTAAATCGACATGAACTGGCTGGTACAGTACTGTGCAGAAGTGTTAGACCACCCCTCATTTATTTGTACTTTGCTTCCGAGCAGCAAGACTTTCTTGTAATCTTTTAAAGTGGTCTTGATTGACAATTCTCCAGGCTTTTTGAAGGTCTTTCAGTTACTTGCTTTCTTTCGACTTTGGCTGTTTTTTTCCACTCACTTTCTGTCCAGTGACAGCATATTGTGCGGTGTGGTGAAGTGGAGAACACAAGTACTGTCAGGCCTGAAAAAAAACTATTTACAGCAGATAAACAGTTTGTGAAAGTCACGTCTTTTAAAAGTGGACCTCAGTATCTCAGAGATGCATTATACTTGAGTTAGTCATCTACTGTATGACAATTTTTCAGCTACTAGCTCCTTGGGAATCACCTTGTTGGTGCCAAAATACAGTTTTGTGCGTCAGGCCGTATTAGTTTTTTGAGTTTTTCATAGATCAAACTACAAAAATAGGAAAAAATTGTGTTTTTGTGACAGGCTGCAAGTAAAGGTTTCTAGTTAGCGATTACTTTTGCCAGTTACTAGCTAAAGATTCCCTTTAAAGTTAGTTCTTTGTAAAGCTGTCAGAGTTACTCGCTTTCTAGTATCCAACCAGATGATTACTTTCAGACTTTCAAGTTTTATTAAAATCTGTCCAGTGGTTCACAAGACATTTTGATAACAGACCAGCAGGGTTGAGTCTAACAGTTAATGCTAAAGTTTTTTAATAAATCTGGTGTGTGAATAAATATAAACTAAATTTTAGCACAATATCTGTAAAACTGACTAAATAAAAGCCATCTCTGTGTTTTCTAAGATCATTTGGCTGTAGTGGTCATCTTGATTTGGGTTAGCTCCAAAGGTTAAACAATTGTATAGGTACATCTAATGATTATTTCCTGAAAGTTTCATCAAAAACTGTTCTGTGGTTTATGGGATATGTTGCTAAAAGACAGAGTTGACTCTAATAGGTAATGGCAAATTTTAAACAAAGGTTTGATACAATCTGTTGGTATTTTTAGGATCTGTCTCAGCTACTACCATACCAAAATTGAAGTTATTGTCTATAAAGTCAACTGAGTTATACCCATCTTTATGGTTTTTAAGATCAGTTGGCCGTGACAGTCATCCTGAAACCGGCCTTCACCTTTTGTGGTGGTGGGCAGATTACAAAATTAAAATCTATCAGTTAGTACTTTTGCTTGTAATAAATTAACAAAGAAAATCAGAAGTGAACTAATATTAAAAATTGCCGGTGAACCAACTAGTCATTACTAATTCAAGGTTGTCTAGACTCAGCATTTGGGTTTTTGTTTATGGGAGAGTTGGCCTGCTCTGATGTTGTCTCACTTACAGTTGTTTATTTCTTATTTTGGGTTCATTTTCTTCTTCTTCCTGGCAAATAAGCAATGTGAAAAGTCTTCTCTGTACACGTGTTACCTTCAGCTTTTATTGTGCTAAAGAACTGTGTGAAAACACCTTGCTGTTAAAATAAACACAGCCATGACTCACTCACTCGCAAGCTGAAATTAGATCATGAATAGATGTGTTCATTTGTCTTGTTTGCTAACGGTACAAAATGTATCATTTGTGCTCCAATTACGAAGCTGTCTCCTTGTTTGAGTTTTTTTTCAATCGCAGCTGAAAGGCTCTTGAGCGGCCTCTTCCTGCTGACCTGCCTTGACAGGAGGCCATTTTGTTTCTTATAGTGTGTGTCAGTTTTTTTTTTCTCCCCTCCCATATTTTTTGCACTTCACGGTTCCTCTGTGTGCACGCGGTGACACAGTGGCCCTTGAATGTTCGCTGAAGCGTAGCATTGTGTTGTTAGAGACAGCAAGTCTTTGGTACATTACCTGGTGTTTGACAGTCTCTCCGGATCGTCCCCGCTCCTGATGACAGCGCTTTCATGCCAGACGGTCGGTGGTTTTCGAATCTTTCTACTCACAGATTGTTACTGTGTGCCTCTTAGCAGGACACCCCCGTCCCCTTAATCCTCTGGAAAAAAAAAAAAAAAAGAAAGAAAGAAAGTGTTGAATGTGGAGTTTTGTGAGGTGAGACTTACAAACTCCCACCATGGCCATGATTGTGTGGCATTAGTGGAGGCGGTGGATTCCTATGTCTGTGCATGCATTTTTCTTTTTGTTTCAACTTGCGGGGGCGATGCTTCCCCAAGCTTGCACTGCACTCTATATTCCTTCCCTTGCTATAGTGAATCAGTGGGTCAGGGGAATTCACCCTGCAGCATGTCATGCCACAGCTTCCAATTACTTATATTTCACCCACCCAACCCTCCTCTGAAGCTTTGTTTTACCAGCCCCATTCCCTGAAACATATCTGAGCAACACCAAACCTGTCAGGTGGAAGGGCTTTAGGAGCCCACTTTGCCCTCCTTCTTCCTCTCTTGTAACTTCCTCCCACCCCCACCCATGCCTCATTCCCAGAATCCTCCCTTCTACCTGCACTGCCTGTGTGTCATCCTTCTGTTCTAATGAGAGGCAGGGATCAGCGAGGCAGACCCCTGGAGTTTGACAGAAATACCTGTTGTGCCTCCATATTTCTTCCTCCACGCTCTCCTCCTCTCACCCTCTTTCTGTCTCTCTTGCTCTCCCTAAACGCCAGAGCTGTCGACTCCTGGCAGTTTGATTCTAAACTGTTCCCCCATGTCGGCAGTAGCTGCCATGACAGAGAATAAAACGAGTGAAATGTAGAGTTTTAAGCGAACAATGTGAGGATTGGCTTCCTTTTTAACACGGCGTGTGGAAAGCTGGAGACTGTTTTTGTTCTGCTCTTGTATTTTTGTTGATTTATGCAAAAAAAAAAGCTCTGTATTTTTGAGAAAATGGTACTGTTTAGAACAACTGACATCTTTAAAATGTGCCATTGTATAAAAACCTCCTTCAAATGTTCTACACTTGAATATATAACAGTGTAAAGGGAGCAAAGTACCAAAACACAGGTGACACAGGTCTTAAGCTATCTTAATTTAAGCTATTGTTTGCTTGGAAAGTGGACGCTAATTGTTGTGGCCAGGGTGGCTTCAACTTCCACAATACAAAACTGTGTCTAGTTATTAACAAATGTCTATGATAGGAATGAATATAAAATAACCCATCAAGCGACAAATCCTGGGTTCAGACAAACTGCATTGGAATAAATCAAATGAAATAAAAGAACCTCCACTAATTAGGATATTCTGCACTTTTTATCATCAGTCTACTCTAAACCATTATCCTGTTCTTTTTTGGCATGTTCTACCAACAAATTCACTCTCGTTACACCAGTAAAAACAGATAAAAATGGAAAAAAAAAACACAGGCAAACTCGCTGGAAGCGAAACTTCTTCTTTAACAGCTCTTTTCTGTCGAATCTGGCTTCTGTGAGATTCATAAATGTCACCCTTTCAGTGAGAATTCCCAAAGTAACATGAAACGCAAACAAACTGTAGGATTCAACTCCCACCTCCGCTGCCTCGACACTTACTCACTCACACATCACAGAGATTGGGAAATTGCTCTGCAAACTGTGTCACACGTGTACATGTTGTTATCCAGGTAGAGCCGAGCAAACTTCGTCTTTTCACGCGTTCAGCTGAAATGTTTATTTAACAGGGCTTTTAGCCGTCTGAGTTGGTAACATGGCTACTGTATGATTAGTGACAGCATGAGTTTTTTAACAAGTGGCACTGTGCAATATTCCAGGCTTGTTATGATGAGGATTAATATAGGTCTATATGAGGTTGAATCAGATTGTTCAGTTGATTGCAGCAATGGCAACTGGCACGATAATGGTGCTGTAATGTAAGTAAATTAGCTTATTTGCTTTAGTACTATCTAAAGTGTTTTCTGCTAAACCCTTTTAAAGTAGGATTTGGCGAGCTGAGGGTTTTTTTTGCACAAAATGTCTGCGTTTTTAGAGCATTGGTTTCGTTTTTTACATTTGCACTTCTCTGTTACGCAAAGACATTTAGGAATAGCTTCAGCATGCTGTTCATCGGGTCACATCTGTACACGTTAGCGTCAAATACGCAACAAACCACCGACACAGGAAGACACCAAAAAAGCTACAACATGAAAATGGATTGAATGTCTTTGTTAAAAGTTGTGGTCAAAAATTGAGGTGAAACAACATGGAACTAGGAAATAAACAAGCGCACTTTTTAATGCTTTTTGTACTGAAAAATACAGCAAAACGGGCTTTGATTTGTCAGATGATCTATAATGTACCTTGTGCCTAGTTGGCACATGCACATAAAGATTGCATGATTCACGTATTCCCATTACACAGTTATTTATGTAGAATCCTATAGTTATATTTTAACTGCAAATAGCACCAACAGTAGCTAGCAGTAGCACTTTCATTGCAGCCTGGGGCACTTCTGGCGGTAATATCATAATATTTCTGCCGGAATAACCATCTAATTTGTAAACTGGTGACAGTCTAAATGTTCATAAAATAGCTTTTGCATAAATTACCACAACATTTCTAAATTAAAGTTGTTTTTAAAATAGCAGCAATCCACTTTGGTCTTGGCTTTGTTCAAACTAGCTATTAGGTCATCAATCCAGTCAGAATTATACTGCGGCCATCTTGAATATTAAGGACTCCAAACTAATCAGTTGTAGATGTAAATCCAAAAATTACTTTGAGAGTTTCATTCAAATTGGTTCAGTGTTTCATGAGATATATTGCTAACAGATAAACAGGGTTGATACCAATGGTTCAAACTAATATTTTAAGTAAAGGTTTTGTGAAATGTTTAGTGCTTAGTATGTCCTGGGGATCAGTCTCACCTGCTACCACACCAAAATTTAGGCTAATATTTATAGAATTGGCTAAGTTATTGACATTTTTGTCAGTTATCTGCTATCCATCTTGAATTAGATTGACTTTAAAAATTAATCAGTTGTAGATGTACACATAACGACTGGTTTCTGAACATTTTAATCAAATCCATTCAGTGGCTTCTGAGTAATTTTGCTAACAAACAGAGTTAACTTTAATAGTATTTAACAGTCTCTAAAGTATTAAAAACAGATCACACTCAATCAGACAGCACTCAGAGTTATGTAATGAGGATGACTCTTAGCTATTATCACACCAAATTTGAGCTCAATTTCTGTAAAAATGACTGACCTATAGCCATTTTTGTGTTTGCTAAAGTTGCTTAGCTGTGGCAGCAATATTAAATGAGTTTGACAATTTGAAAGTTAATCAGTTGTAGATGTACATCCAATGATTACTTTATGGGAGTTTAATTTAGATTTGTCCAGTGGTCCATGAGAAATCTTTTGTAACGGTACAGAAAAACTCAACAACAAAAATACAGGCAAAAACATTATCGCTCCGACTTTGGGCAATAAAAAAACAGGAGTTTTGTTACCGAATCAGACTGTAAATCAAATGCTCGATTTGCACAAAACATGAAACGTAGAAAGAGACTCAGTCAGAATAGCAAGCAGAGGGGGTGGAAAAAAAAAAAAAAAAAAAGTCAGGCATCGACTTCGAAAGCTCTTACCGTTCAGCTCACCACTGTCAAGTAGGTCAATGCGACAGGCTTGACTGATTTCTTCCCCTGTTCCTCTTGTGTTCGGGCTCTCGCTCAGCAGGTGCCACGGTGGATTCACCTGTTTGATAAAGCTTACCCAAATGCAGAGTGAACTGCGCGTCTCATCTGGAAAGAACTCTGTGGGCTTCCTTTGGACAACGTAATAGATTATTCATTAACTTAAGCCAGCAAATGCACCACCAAATCACACACACACACTCACAAAAGAAAACTTGAAAGACTGTAATGAAGTTCATCCTAAGTTCATCAAATGCCACTGGACATGTGATGGTCTTTAAGCTTGGCTGCTTTTTTCAGGGACAGATAATCTCCGTCGGTACCAGCTGAGCCATTCTTATTGAAGTCATCTTCCCTCACAATTGAACATTTTGCAAAATATAGAGCATAATGACTTGCACCCTCCACTTCACAAGCCCTCTTCCTGCACACTCAGCTGCTTCAAAAAAGACCAGCTCTGACTCATAATAGACCTCATTAGTCTTGTATTGAATAAGCTCCAAGCCGGCATAACCCAGCCTCTCTGTTCACTGCTGCTTCTTTTTTTTTTTTTCCACCCGTGTGCGTGTGTGTGTGTGTATTCTCCATTAGAGAATTAAAGATTAATTGCCAAATTTCTCCGGTTTAAAGCATTGATTAATGACAGCGAGAATCACCAGTGGATCCGGGAGATTAATGTTGTGAGATTCGCCTCCTTTAGATAGCTATTGATTTTGATTTTGCTGAAAAATGCCCGTCTTCTCCCTCTCAGGAGGGCAGAGAGGCTGCGAGGAGCACAAGCAATGTGCCAAGCAGCTCTAAATTACATTTTGTGAGGCTTGGCTCAAAATTTGAGCATTAGGAATTAACATTCACTTAATTGGGCTGCAAGTGGTTGTACTAAAGAGGTTACCAATGGCAACAAAGAATCAGCTGCTGTATTACAGAAAAAAGGTTTATTCAAATTGGGTATTAGCTAGGCAGAGAGAATTAAAAATATAACCTTTTTTTTTGTTGTGAAGAATCTCCTTCTCTTTAAACTTCAAGATGCTCTAGTTGAGGAAATCTTCCGTTTTAGGATTCTTAAAAGTACAACTCCTGAAATAGTCATTTTTCTTTAAACTGCTGCCTACAAGCAGGTAGGAGGACAGTTGCCTTTTCTGTGGCTGTCACAGTTTTTACTGTTCAATCTCAGTCTCAGTCACAACAAATCAAAGCGACCGAAGCATTTCATCTGTTGGGAGACACGGGCCTCTTTATTAAAAGTGTGCCACGGGGAGGTAGTCTTCCGAACACGGGATTATGCCCGTTGTGATCCGCCTATTAAGCGGACCGTATTAGCCGTATCATCGTGAAATGACATAAAAGCCACTTTGAGAACTGAAGGCCTCTTCTGATATTTTGGTGTCAGGGGATCTCGCAGCATATCAGGGAGCATGTAATCTCAGATCCAATTATGCTTCCATTTTAAATAAGATATCTTTATAATATTCTTAGATTGTTAAACTTTTAAATGGATAGATTGTAGATTCATGAGACAAGAGATGAGAGAAAAAAAAGTGATGATTCAAATGGGTTTGCAGCGCCGTGCTCGTCTTTTTTAAATGTAAGCACAAGTATATTTAATACTGTATGAGAGTCGGAGATGATACTATGGCGTACACGAGGCAGTGCCGATGGAAAATTGAAAAAGAAGCTTCTATTTAGAGGTCTTAGCACTGGCGAAGTGTTCAAAATTTGAACAGAAATCATGACTTTTCTCACACTTTTTAAGATCCACTCCATATTAGTGATCAGTAATTGAACATAAATCTCCATTTATGACTTCCCTAGCAAAGAAAATTCAGCTCCTTTCTTCAAGGCCCACCACTCCGAACCTGTTGAAGTCAATCAATGGAGTTAAGATGAACCACTGCTTGGCGGTCACGTAGACTTATGTTGAGGGATTGTTTGTCTCTGCGATTGAGCTGTCCCCTGGGTCGACATTAATTGAGCTCCATGTAATCACACAGACAGGCACATACGACCATCGTCTGCAGCTCCTGAAAAGATCGAGAAAGTCTTCCTGCTTGGATGTTCCATTCTTAAATTATAATTTAAATAGATTTTTTTTTTCTTATTTTAACTGACACCTAAATGTCTCTGATTTACCAAAGGGTGGTGTAAACGATAAAGCTGTCAGATTCTTGGAAGTTTTTGTTTCACCTGCAAACCAGCTGCATGATTTTTGATACAGCCAAGTTAGTTGATTGGTCCATCACTTTTTGCTTGACTAAAAATCTTAAGTCAGTAAATATTATGAACTAAATGATGAATGCAACTGTTCAAGGTACCCAAAGAAGAAAACCCAATCAGATTCCTGACTAAAGTAACTAAAGATACTTCTCTGCTAGCTTGCTAACTAACTGAAAAGGGACCTCAGCAAGTTAGTAAGCTGTTGTGCGTTTGTGTTTTGTTTCCCAGATACTTCATCTTACTTGAAGCCATTAAGAGTTCTAGTGAGCTGGCTAAAAATGTTGTCTTATTTTCAAGTGGTGAAGTATTAATAAAAACATACCAGGCACAAGAAAGGGCAAAATTTCTGGCTAACTAGTTAGCTTAATTCATCAGGAAACTCACTGGAAAGTAATTTCAGCTAGCTAGCAAGCTCGTGTGTTTACATGTTTTCTCCTGGGCCTTCAGCTTGAAATAGTCAAGATATTCAATTTTAGAATATCATTTCTTTTCGAGTACTGAAGTAATAAGGACAGGAGCATGAGCTGAGACCATGAGGGGGGAAAATAGATTTTTCACTTCTGGAATGGGAGCTGTGTACTAAAAGGAGAAACAAACTAGTATTGATTAGAGATGTGACGTTCAGAACGATTCAGATCTTTTGAACAGCTCTTTAAAGTGAACAAAGGAAACCAAGTCAAAGAGAGTAAAGAACCATTCATTTTTTTTTACCCCCTCTTTGTGATTTCTTCCTCAGATGCAGACGTACACACGGTCCTCCTTTGCTATTCCACTGAGACGAAGAACAGGCAAAGGGGCGGAACGCAGCAGGTGTTATGATTGGTGAACATGCCCTCAGAAGGGGAGGGGGGGCTGCACGCTTGACAAGACACGTGGTACGGCCGTAAGCCGTGCGTCACTACGTACGACTCTGTGTAATGGCGTACAACCGTACAAAATGACGTATGCTGTACTACGTTACTGGCAGTAGCATGTGACTAACCGTTCAAAAGGCTCATTGTAAGGAATGGATCTGCGACATCCAGATCCTTTCAAAGAGCTATAAATCCCATCTCTATTATTGATCTCATTGTGCTGGTATCGATACGATCCGACACAAACGTTAGTATCATATGTTGGTGTAGATTCCGAGTCATCCAGGACGTGGCAAAACTGAAAAGGAAAAAAGACAAATGAGGCAAGTGGACTTCTATTCTGTAGCTGAAGACATGCGAAGTTCTAAGCTTTAAACTGCATGACGTTGGTATCAATGATATCAAGATTTCGATCGATCCGCATACCCCTACTTCAATGACGTAAGAGTAAGGTGATATGCGATGCAACCATTCAGACCGAGGTTGTTTTGAAAAACATTGAATATGTATCCGACTTAGTACCACATATAAAAATGACCTGGTCAAATGTGAAAAAATCGGATTTGGTACATTCAGACTGTCATAAAAACATCAGATATGGGTAAACCAAAAAACAGATCTGGGCCACTTTTGCCTGCTGTGCCAACGTAGCCCTAGTGTCAAAAAGCATCAAGGTTTTCTGTGCAGGATAAAGGGGTAAAGAGAGGTTAGTGGCACATGTGAAACTCACTTTTGAGCAGGTGTTTCATCGCAAAGTAAACTGTCATATCGAAGAATTATAAACTGACGTCATGAATGGGTTCATTCAGAACCCAGCTTGAATTTGTATTTACTTTGAGGTTGGCTTTTTTTTTTCCCTCTGTCCAGTTTCACCTAAAGTAATATCTTTTGCCATTTCTACTCTAATTTTTGCCAAATGCTAAACATAATTGTACTTTTTTTTTAATAAGTTATAAGTCGAACAATTAAAAATTTAGAGCAATTCTTTTTTCAACACCAGAAAAACGGCTGAACATCGTAAAGCAGCAAAAAGCCTAGTTTTTATGTTGTTGTTTTATTTTTAAATTACTCTAAGTTCTGTATAACAACTGAAGTAGACATATTTTAACCACACATGCAGAGAACTTTACCCAAGGCCTCGGAGTAACACTTTGCTGAATAAGTGAGCGAGTCCTCTTTGTCCTCCATGAACATGTTTTCACTTGGATAAATAGACAAATAATTGATGAGATACCTGATCAATTTGTCTTCCCCGTAAAGCTTGGCTATCTACTTTGTACAAATATTTCTTTGGGTGAAAGCAATTAAATGTGGTGATGCACCACGGTAGCACTGCACGGCAGAATCGTACCTCAGATGGTGAATCAAAATAGGATTTATCACATTCCCCTTTAGTTAAATTCATTAGGTCGGAGAAGTCATTATCTCCGCAAACTGCCACAGCTGAATAATTAAACATCCCATCAGCTGTTTGTTTGACCTGAGTTTATGACATTATTATTCCTCACTCTTTGCTTCCTAATAAAATCATCTCTTTAATTTAAGGAAGAAAAAAAAAAAGATGGCTCTTCATGTGGAGTGCTGCAAAGTCTGGATTTGTCTAATGCATAATAAATTGCAATTATGTGCAACTGTTGTGGCAGAAGTTCAACAAGACCTTGAGAAATAACCAAAGGCTTATTTCAATCAGATAAAGAAAATAAAAGTAAGAAAAGGGAAATAGTACTACTCAGTCCAATGGAATTGTTCAATATCTTTATATTAATACCTATCAATTCTGCCTTTTAACACTGCATTGCTGGAAAAAAAATGACATTGTTTTCAACATATCTGTTGAATATGAAATGTAAAGGGATAGAACGCACAACTATTTTACCCGCACAAGTGGTTTTCAAGGTAAGGTGCAGGGGTGTGGCATAATAGCAATTTTAACAGTGACTTTAAGCAGAGGCAATGGGTAAAAATGCACACGGCGTTCAAAGGTCTCAATGCCTCTGACTTTCGGGATAGAAAAAGCTCCAAAAGAAGAATGGAGTTCAGGTCATTTCAGATCAGCCTGTAGGGTGTTTCCTCCTCGACGTTACCTAATTCAGTTCCGACACAAGGAACTGATACATGGACAACACTGTTAGAGCGTAAGATGTAGCGGCTGTTAGTTCCTTGTAGAAAAGTGCACAAGTAAGATGGAACTAAGCCCATTAGGGCCTTGTAAAAATGAGTGAAATGAGGCAGCAACAAAATGCTGCCTTATTTCACTTTAGGTCACAAACGCAACAATGAATTCATAAATCTGTAACCGTAACTGCATATTTTTAGTCTAAATCAAGGTTGGTTTGTTTTCACTTTACCGTTTCCAGTTAACGAAATTCGGTGGCAAAGACTTGTGACTGCAAGTAACACCGGCTGGATTACACAACAGTTAACACTAAGCCAATTAAACAAGGGCAGAATGACGACGAAACTGCCTCCATAAACATTTTACTAATCCGGCCGTTTTGTGCCTAGTGTTTTTTTCTTTTCTAACATTTATGTTAGAAGAATTTTAAGATCCAGCGTGAGGTCTTTATGCAAACTCTGAGAACCACTGGCTTAAACCAAACCAGCTAGTTACTACAAATGACAGCATCTTTAAAAGAAAGAATGAAAGAACTTTATAAAACATTGTGTCATACGCAAATCAAACTTGGTCGTTTCATATAATATTTCAAAGATTAACGCCTTTCCTCTGTCCGTTCAAATGCTTTTGGGCAATAATGTTTTCATGATATGGTTTGTGATGCGGGTGGCACAGCGGCGTAGTGGTTAGAGCTGTCGCCTCCCAGCAAGAAGGTTGCAGGATCTCATCCCGGCCTGGGGC
>JAOXNZ010000199.1:9235042-9251917 GCA_028566095.1 Kryptolebias brasiliensis
TGCGACCTGTCCAGGGTGTCCCCCGCCTCTCGCACAGTGACTGCTGGAGATAGGCACCGGCTCCCCGTGACCCGGAAAAAAAAGTAGGAAAAACATACTAGGTAGTAACAGTTAATTATAATTTTTGAAATTAATGTTTAGCTAGTAACAATGTTAAATTGCAAACATGGTTATTAGCAGCTAGCTAGTAAAAGTTACTTCTAACTGTAATAAAATGCATCAATTATACCAGGTATGTAGTATTAAATGTAAATTTCAAATTGATGCTTTAGCTAGTAATTAGCTTATGTTTCCAAAGTTCTGACTAATAGTAAAGTTACAACCTAGTTACTCATTAGCTAGTAACTTTGGACTCTTTAGTTAGTTATTTACTAACTAGCTTGTAGCTTTATGGGTAGTCTGCCACAAACACCAAAGTCAACAGTTTGACAGACATAATGTAGTATTTTTGCACCATTAAGATGATTCTGAAAGAGCTATAAGCTAAAAACTTTTAAACTCTCAAGTCCAGTAGGTCTTTTTACTTGTTTCTGAAAGACTTTAAATATAATTAGCATAATATGTTGTCATGCCCATGTAGGCAAAGAGTGAAAGGAGTAAAAAAGTATCCAAAGTCCATAGAAAAAAGTATAAAATCTGTTGCTTAAAAGCACTTCAGAACATTAAAAGAACGTTTTGGGTAGTTGAAAACCAAAATAGCAAGAAATTACAGTTGATTAAAACCTAGTACATAGTACTGTAAATAAATGAACAAGACTATTCTCGTTCAGTAAAGCTTAGATCCCTCATCATGTCATGATGTGCTGTTGTATCATGATGCCATTTTTGCCTCCATGATCCCTATATTCCTGCAGTGACTTCACCCAGTCTTATATTACCCAGCCTTAACAGTCACAGTGGGAGCGCACACTTCCCAGCAGGACTCATATTGGATGGCCCGCAGTCGATGACATCATGCACGAGCGTCAGCCTCAAAGAGGGAGAGGAAATATGGAAATACATGGATATGATCTCAGTCCCACAAAGGCAGCTCTTTTGTTTAAGCTAGACGTTAGCATATCAATAAACATCATGTGATAAATGTCTCATCAGTATTTTTCTGCTCCTCGGTCTTTGTGGGAAGTTGAGTCGCTTGGCCTCGTTGCCACAGTTCTTGCATGAAGCCCATTTCTGGCCCGACTTTTCTTTTGTACCTCTGTCCCGCAGATCGTTTTTCCCCTTGAAATCTTTTGCCTGCAAGGAGGCAAAAAAAGCATATTGTGTCTTTCATCTGGTGCAGTACATTTTCATGGCTGACCACTGTGACTGTGGTGTTTCTTCTTCCTGTGGTGTTCTTCAAAGAAACATCCCGTCTTTAAACTCCTGTCTGGTTTGAAATCTTGGCCTTGGAAAGACCTTGCGGATGTAACTTCACTACCTTGTGTCTTGCAGTTGTGTTCAGTTTTTCCATAAGTGTCTGACCTGTGACCTGAAACAATACTCCACAACCTCCGCTTGATAGCAGACACTGACTGTTCCTCAGCCGGTTTTTTTAAGCGCCAATCCAGTTGTTTCTGTTTCATTTTCAAGTCACTTTCAGCCCCTAACACCTGCCTAAAACTAATGCACAGTACCGCAAAGAAATGGCCTGTAATTAAAGTCTGTAGAAGGATATTTGAGTCCAAAAAGGTTCCCAATAAAATACAGAACCTTCACTCAAGTCTTCTCTGATTGTGCCTCTGCAGTTATCTGTGAAAATGCACAAAGAGATTTTTTCAGAGCCGTTTTCCTTATTATCTTCTTTTGCAGCCTTTCTGAGGACTCATCTTGGCACGTTTTTTTTATCCACCGACAGCAGGGAGCAATAATAATCACCTCCATGCAACACTGGGACCATCGTTACACAAAAGGCTCCGGCGCAGTGTCCAATAATGTCCCAAAGGAGCCGCTATTGACATCTTAGTCCTTTGCTGGCATCGCAGAGCCAGAGTGTCCCGGTGCGATAAAACGGCCGGCCTCTCAGCCGCGCCGGTTGCCAGAAAGTGTGCAGGGAGGGCGCGCAGGGGGTCAAGAGAACACACCCTTGACATTTCGAAACAGGAAATGGAACCCGGCGGATCAGTCCCACTGATTATCAGTAAGCGGAGATTAGATGAGAGGAGCAAAATTGTAAGAGGACTAAAGTGGGAATGTTTCATGACTCATGCCAGGGCAGCGCTTGTTCGGCGGTGGCGCGGTCTCCCTTCCTGCACTCGTGAGTTCAAGATAAAAATAAAGCAGAGTTCGCTGGGACTCTGAGTTTGCGTCTGTAGTCGAACGTGCGTCCGGATGGTCTCAGATTGTAAAAAGGTCAAATGTTCAACTGAAGTTAAACAAATTAAAGCAGCACGTTAAATAAATACAAAAGTAAAGTGAAACTGCAGAGAAAAGAACATATTATATTAAGATTGTACGGATTATTTCTTACACAGCTACACCCATATTTAGAGGTGTCTAATTCTACCATTGAAACAAGTTGAGATGGGTTTGCATTTTTTTTTCTTAACAAAAGCTGTTCAGTATTGTTGTTTTTATTCATTTGTGTCTTTTTATTGTTTTTCTTTTTGTGTATATTTATATACCTTTATTAAAATGTGTATGGACTGTGTTTATATTGTTAAGATGGCTTTATTAGTGGTTTTTATTGTTGTTGTACTTGTGTTTTGTGACGGCGGCTAATGAGTCCAAGACAGTTTTTTCAAGGAGATGACAGTGTCTTCTATCATATCGATTTATATTGAACCGTATCATATTCTATTGTATCATAAGATAGACTGGGTTCATGACCTCAGCACTGAACTGCATTCTCTCCGGGGGAGTTACATATTACATGTGTTTTAAGATTTATTTATGGCAGAAAGCAGCTACTGGCACAGCAGAGTCCAAAACCGATTTCCTTAAAAGGACAATAACTTAATTTACAGGTTGTACAAGGTCATTTAAACGGCTGTGACTCAGTCTCTTCTCATCATAAGAGGATTTTAGTTTAAATATTTGGCATGAAAGGCGGTGGGCGATACGCACATTCTGTCAAGCAATGCTAGGCCCTTAATGTTTTCCAGAAATGAGCCAAACCTCGATGATCCAGTTTAAAGTCAGGAAATCTTTACATGATCAGAAACACAAGGTAAGATCCTTTGACTCGTTACATTTTATAACCTTTTAACCTAAAACGGGTCTAACAATGCAGAAGATTGTCGTGCAGTGCTTGGAGCATGTGTTGG
Organism: Kryptolebias brasiliensis; assembly: GCA_028566095.1. Classification (NCBI taxonomy): domain Eukaryota; kingdom Metazoa; phylum Chordata; class Actinopteri; order Cyprinodontiformes; family Rivulidae; genus Kryptolebias; species Kryptolebias brasiliensis. Next base: position 9,238,285 of record JAOXNZ010000199.1, read on the forward strand.
GAATGACTCTCAGGTACTACCAGACCAGATTTTAGCTTCATAGCTGTAAAACTGACTGAGTTCACAGTCATTGTGGCAGCCACCTTGAATCAAGCCGACTCCAAAAGTGAGACAGCTGTAGATGTCAATCCAGTGATTACTTTCTGGACTTTTCATTAAAATTCATCCAGTCGTTCGTGAGGTATTATGCGAACGGACCCGGGCAAAAACATTATCTTCCGCTCTCTCCGTTTGACAGCGGGTAATAAAAGTGCAAACAGCTGTGCTGTGTTTACATCTTCTCAATTTTCTTTTTAACACTTTACCTATTTATGTTTGAAAAAGAGTCTCGTTTTTTGTGATTCTGTTCAATAAACGATCTCAAGAGTTTGCACTTTATTTCAGCGGTGTCCCTTTAAGGCCAAGCCCATGGCACATGCATCCAGGAAGTGGTTTGCCACAACGCAAGGTTTTGTTTTTTGTTTTTTTTGGTAGGAGCAAACGAGAACAGAAGGTTCAGTTCAAAGCAGCAGCTAAAGTGGTACCAAACTTACCACAGAACAGCTGCTGCTTGAGAGAACGTACGAAGGAGAATACACTTAATGCATTAGCATGACTGTGAGCCAAGAACTCCTGGTTGAATACTTTATTCACAGGGGTGGGGGGGCGACAATGTGCTAACCATAATTCAACAGGACTGAGAGGAGTATTTTGGGCCTCTTGGACACACTGAATCACTTTCATTTGTTTCATGTGAGCCATCTTTGTGTGATATATTGGGCCTGCTTCCAATAGTATGTGATTTGTCAGCTCTAATTAATCTTTCAACCCAGAGGGTGCTTTGTAATATGGCTGCTCTCCTTGGTGGGAATGGAAGACGGCTGATTCCTTACGGCTCCCTGGGTATAAGACGGTGAAGGTTGGCCAGGAGCGTGCTGCGAGGGCCTGACAGGAAGACAGTGCTGGACCAAAGCTGCAGGAGTCTGGTAAGATTTTTTTTTTTGCTAATGATTGTTTCCTTGGCTGCCGCGCGGGGAATTCTCCTGAGCAGCGCAGCGGTGTTTGATACCTCACTGCTCAGCGAGTGCTCGTGGGCTATTTGCTCAATCCCAAACGAGAATGATTGACTGCTTAGACTGTGATGCTGTCTCTGGATATTTAACGTGAAGGGTGATGGTCTGAAGGAGCAAAGCTTCAGTGGCAAAAACAAAAAAAATGCAATGCACCTATGAGTTTTTTTTATTTTTTTGTCCACTTTCATTAGTGACCTGTCCAGGGTGTACCCTGCCTCTTGCACGATGATCACTGGAAACCCCCCCAGCCGCAACCCGGACAGGAAAAACGCGTCATCTTATGAATAGTAGAGATGGAGTTGTAGCCATTTTGGTCAAACATTGTAAATGCCCTACCTCCTGCAATATTGTATGCATATATTTGCACTCAGAGTATGTGTTGAGAATGACCCTCAGCTACTACCACACCAAACATTAGCTCGATATCTGTCAAACTGACTGAGTTGTAGCCATTTTTGCGTTCACTAAAGTCATTTAGGTGTGGCAGCCATCTTGAATTGGATTGACTCCAAACATTGATCAGTTGTAGATGTACATCTAGTGGTTTCTTTCTCAAAGTTTCATTAAAATCCATCCAGTAGTTCATTAGATATTTTGCTAACAGACAAATCAGGTTGACTGTAAAAGTTAATGACAAAGTTTTCGGCAAAAATATCACGCAATATGTGGAGCTTGGATTATGTGTTGGGAATGACTCAGCTACTACCACGCCAACTTTCAGCTCACTAGCTGTAAAATTGACAGAGTTGTAGCCATTTTGAGTCTACTAAGGTCGCAAAGCTGTGGCGGCCATCTTAAATTAATTTAACTCCAAAAGTGAATCAGTTGTAGATGAACAGCCATCCGCTTCTTCAGCAGCAGGTGATAATTAACATCTTACCTGTTGTAGATAGCTCTTTGAATGACAGCTAGGAGTAAAAGAGTTGAATTTGGACTAGACTGATGAGCTAACGGCTAGTCTGAGACCATAGTGGATCGCTGCTGTCTTCAAACAACTCCCATCTCTAAAATGTCACAGTGGTTCATGTAAACAGGATTTTATAAATCTTTACACCAGGGTTAGTTTCATTTTACGTGACTATTTTGGTACAAATATTATGATATGACTGATGGAGGATTCCCTGGCTGAACAGGAAGTGCTACAGCTAGCTGGCTATGTTAAGATGGCAGATATTCACTTTGGTTTTGGCCCGGCTTAGATTAGCTGTTAGCTTGTCAGTCCAGTCAGAAAAAAAAAAAAAAAAACTTTACTGTTTGTTTGTTTTCTCCAAAATGAAGTCGTTCAAAGAACTATCTATAACAGGTAAGATAGTTATTGTTCATTGACTTTCCATGGAATGCCACTTCAAAATATCTGAACTGTCTGTTTTTAAATATGAAGAAATCTGACCCTTTAATATCCATGTCCGTCTTTTCTTTTTTCCTTTCTTTTTAGATGAGCCCTGCCTGCAGCGCAGCCGAACGACCACCAGCCACGTCGCGTCTGTTTTCCAGCCGTGAGGAACTCTTCGAGGAGAACGACACCTAAGGCAAAATTTCCTTTTCAACACTTTAGGCTTCTGCGTCGCCACTGTTCTCCTCTCTCAGCGGGAGTCCAGACGAACGTATTTTTTTAAACAACATGCTTCTAATTTGCATTTGTTAGTTTCCCCACTTGTGACTGGACTCCAGATTCAGCGCGCGGACGTAAAACCGCGCATCCATCTCCATTTATAATGAGCCTTCTTTAGGAGCTGCAGTTAAATTTGAAAAAAAGTTTTGTACGCAACCCTTGGCCGAAACACATTTAAATGTTTAAGCGTTTAATAATTTCAATTAAACATGGTGACATGAGTTTGCACTAATGTTCTTGTGTGGTTTTATCTTTGTTTCCTCAGATGTTTGTAAAGAAAAAAATCGCATTTTTAAGCACCGTTTCGCCAAACGTTTATGGGAATAAGTCAGTGGTTCCTACTCTTTATGTAAGTTCTGTGGCAGATTGTGACCCCAATTATTGCTTGTTTACGTATATGAAGATTGCTAATAAGCCAATTAAACTACACCACATTGACCGCATAAGTACATTTGGAACAGTTAAATAACTTTTAACCATTTCGAGCTTCTGTTTATATTTTAAAAGATGTGGTATTACCAATCATTCCCTTTTCATTTGGCTTCTGGAGATCATTTTAAGACAACTTACTGGGTGTTTCATGATCCACAGTGAGGTGTTGACCCTAATTATGGGCTAATCGTTGAATTGGGAGCACATAAAGACTCCTAAACTGGTAACTGGTGATTATTGTCTGAGAGTTAAAATCCGCCCGCTGGTTCATGAGATATTCTGCTGACGCCCACGGGCAGATGCGGGCGGAAACACTTTCGCCTTTGGCAGCGGGTGATGAAAGGTTTTAAGCTAATTTCTGGTTTTCAATCATTTATTATACAAGTTGTGTTTTTGTTTACGGATGTCGAGGGCCGGAATGAGATGGTCAAAGCGCCCTCTTCAGGCCCTCAGACCACAACTTGCCCACCATTGTGACCTAAATAAGATGCTGTTGTCTGTTTGAATGAATTTGTTTCTGATATTTTGTTGAAGATTCCTGCTCTAAGTGGTCTTGCAGTGTGCTGCAGCGATTTAGGACATACTTTTAATAGCCCACCACCGGCAGGCGGGTGATAATGTTTTTGCCTGTGTATATACATTTGTCCATCTGTTAGCAAAATATCTCTTAAACCAGTGGATAGGTTTCAATGAAACCTTCAGAAAGTAATCATTACATGTACATCTACAGCTGATTAACTTTTGGAGTCAACCTGATTCAAGATGGCCGCCACAGCTAATCAGCCAATGTAAACACAACAATGACGACAACTCAGTCAACTTTGCAAATACTAAACTAAAATCTGTTGATATAAGCTAAAAATCATCTCTAACAAATATTCTGAGCACTAACTGATTGCTTGAGATCTTTGTCTAAAATGTTTAACATTAACTATTGCAGTTGACCTTTTCTGTCTGTTAGCAAAATATCTCATAAACCACTGGGTGGGTTTTAATGAAACTCTCAGGAAGTGATCATTGGATGTAAATCTGCAACTGATTAACTTTTGGACATAATTGAATTCAAGATGGCTGCCACAGCCGACTGAACTTAGAAAACACATAAATGGCTATAACTCAGTTGATTTTATAGATATTGAGCTAAAATTTGGTGTGGTAGTAGCTGAGACTTACCCTCAACTCATACTTTAAGCACTAACAGAGTACACCACATCTTGCTTTAAAATGTTGTCATTAGCTATTGCAGGCAACCCTGTTTGTCTGTTAGCAAAAAATCCCATGAACCACTGGGTTGATTTTAATGAAACTCTCAGGAAGTAATTATTGGGTGTACATCTACAACTGATTAACTTTTGGAAATAATTGAATTCAAGATGGCTGCCACAGCCAACTGAACTTGGAAAACACATAAATGGCTATAACTCAGTTGATTTTATAGATATTGAGCTAAACTTTGGTGTGGTAGTAGCTAAGACTTACCCTCAACTCATACTTTAAGCTCTAACAGATTGTGCACAACCTTAGTTGCAAGATTTGACCAAAACGGCTGATCTTAGTTCAACACTCCTGTGCATGGAATAGCTTGAGTTTGGTTCATCTTGCGCCACCTTCCAGTAATTCTAACCGAGCCCAGGGGGGAGATCCCAAATGAACGCCCACCTTTTTGTTTCTGGACTATGGAGGACTGATTATTGACTGGAGTTTACAGTCAGTGGGAGAAACTCCGGAGCTGTCTGTGGTGCTGAAAGCAGCACGGCCACACGCTGGTTTAGTCTTCTTTTTTTTTGTTGTTGTTTTGATAAATAATGATTAGAAAGAACCGGAATACTGCAAAAACGTGAACAAAGAGAAAGTCAGGAAAGTGACGGTGGCTTATTATTTTTATTTTGCGTCAGAGATTAAAATAAAACCCTCGGTTGTGATAAAACGAGCGAATAGCAGCACTTGAACGCACCACGTGGAACTAAAACGACCCTAAACGAGGGACTGAAACGTGGCGTTAACGCACCTCAGACCTGCTTTTTTTGTTTTACTCCCCACCCGGAAAAACAAAAATACAAGTCCGTGGCTCGGCAGGCCGATGTTTGACTTCAAATGCCATATTTAGATTTAAAAATAAATAAATACTCGGTCGCTTTGAGTGACTGCTGCGGGGACGAATCTTCGTGGTCCAGGAGAGCCGAGCGAGCCGGGCGCGAGGAGCTCTCAAGAGCCAATGGCGTTGGAGAGCCCGTGTGCGCATGAAGCCTCCTCTGTGGTGTGCTTCCGCGTCCGCGTGTAGGCTGAATGGATGAAACGGGGGGAGTGCGGACGGATACACGGGCGCGCCGTGACGCGGCCCTATATATTCCGCCGGCAGGACTATCTTCCTCCTAAAGACAACCACCTCCTCCTCTTCCTCGCTTTGGTTTCCACTCAGTGATGTCGCGTGCTTGTGTGGCGCACCTGTAAAGAGCCAGACAGGCAGAAGCCGGCTTTTTTTTATTTTTATTATTATTATTATTATTATTATTATTTATTTGATTCTTTTCTTCCTTCTGTTGTTGTTGTTGCTTATTTTTCTGTTTCCTTTTCTTTTTGGTTTCATGCATTTGCTGAAAGGAACTCATTTGTGTGTGTTTTTGATTTAATAAATATTTAATTTCTTCATTTTCTATCTTGTGTTTGGCTTTTTTTATGTTTCTAAGTTTGAACTAAAAAAGAGAGAGAGAGAGAGAGAAAAAAAAGAGCGGAATTCGTCCCTTTTTCTTACGAGCTCATTCAGGGGTTGTTTTGCCCTCAGGACGTCCCTAACTTTCATATATAGAAACGGTAAGATATTTTCTACACATTCACTTTTTTTTAAAATCGACATAATGGCCTGTTATTTTGATTTCATTTCTTATTTATTTATTTTTTTTCCTGCTGGAACAGATCATGCATCCAGCCTCAGCCTTATCTTATTGCATGCAGGCAGGCAGGCAGGCAGGCAGACGCGATGGGGAAGTCACCGTGGTGCGTTCACGGGAACGTTTTTCAACTCTGAACTGTACATGGACTCCAGTTTTCAGACATTATCTGTACCATGTGCAGGCATATGGGCCTCCGTAGACCTGCAAACGCATAGTTTGTTGTTTTACTGCATCTAAAGGCTTACTAGTTTGGTAAATATTGGTAATTTTGTTTTTTACAACTCGTGAGAAGAATTCACCTTTTGGTAAAATTAAACACAACTAACCAAATGTGAAATTTCCCATCACTTTTTTAAATTTTATGTGGAACAATGTCAACGCTAGCGGTATGAATTACTTTATTTTTTTTTTTATCCTTAGATGTAAAATAGCCCCACATGGTTGGGGAGTGTGTGGTTCTGACAGAAACGATGATATATAGGTTAGACTGTAAGTGCAGCTTGCATGTTGTGCTGCTTACTCAACTTCTGCTTTCATAGGCATATTTTCTTAGGCTATTTCAGATTTTCCATGCAGGTGTGATTGTGCAATGGGAAGGTCTTTTGTTAAAAAAAAAAAAAAGTACATGCACCTTTTTAATAAGGTACCAACGAGTAGCCTACTTTTATTGAGGCAGGTTGACTTTTGAACCTAAAACACGTTTATTTTAATGGTTAAAAATGTTCTGTAACAGAAGCTAAATGGGTTCTGGGGGAATGTAAAGTGTAAGCAGGCGTGCTTTAATGTGCATTACTGTAAAGAAGTGGATCAAGCTCATTTGTTTGGGTTTCCCCTGATCACCCGGAGGGACACTGCAGGTGCACAGAGGGGCGGTTAGGGCAGGCCGTTGTAACATATAATCAACCCACAGCTCTTTCTGTAATTGCTTCATTACTGTTTTCATTTCTAGGATTCATCTCAGTCAAAATGACATTTGTAGTCGTCAGAACTGGAATTAAAGCCATCTAAAATAAGATAGAGATTACATTTCACGGTACCTGCATTTTTGATTGTATTCAGTCAAACTGAGATAACTGAAAAGCTTTAATTGGCTGTCCTGCAAATATCTATAAATCAGTTCTTCCTATAGTAAAAAAAACACACCATTTCTGATGCTTAGATGGGCTTTCTTATCTTATCTACAAACTATTATGTTAGAGTTCAGTAACGTCGTCATTCTTAGGACTAATAATGTCATTCTCCCCTTCCTGTGTTTTGGGCTTTCGGCGCCACATGTCCACACATCCGTTCCTCCTGTTTAGAATAAACATCGCTGATGTTCGAAATGAAACTTCTTCCTTCAGATAGCTAAAATGTGCTTCTTTGTAGTTGTAAGTTTCCTTTCACGAGTTTAATTTTAAAATGGTATCCCATCATTTTGTTCATGTTTTGATATGTGTCTATAATTGTATTATTTTATTGGCTAATATTGGAAAATGCAGTTTTAAGTGTGGATGTCCCTAATGACATTAAAAACGATCTCTGACAGCTTCATACTTTTTTATCTAATATGAAACTTATGACTGCTAAGTTGGATTGCAGTTGTCCGAAATGGGGGTTTCTTATAGTAATGACGTCCACAATGTTCATTCCTCATAAAAAGATTGTATCTGTGGCATTTAAAGCTAAAAGCCCATTACATTTTGACTGTCTGCATTGGAGGGCTTGATTGACTATTATATGATAAACCGGCTTGCCATAATTGGCTTTTGCCATTACGGCCCCCTTTTTTTTCCCTTGCCTTATATGGTATTTACGTTGGTTCACGTTGAGCCAAAACTGCAGCTGCGTCAAATTAATTAAACGTAATCGTTGATTTTCCCGGTGGAGGGGGGGGTGGACGGCTGAACGTGTCTGCTGATTGGCCGAGGTCTGATTAGTTTATTTAGGGTGGCCGTGTTCCCGCCTCCGCCCCTATTTGCTGCTCGAAAGCCGGCGACCAAAAAGTTTGATGCCTGCAGATACCACCTCGTTAAATACCCGCGGCGCCGACTCAACAGCTCAAGGTAAGGGTTGTCAAAGACGTGAAGCCAGAGCGTTAACTGGGTAAAAAAAATAAAGTGACTGACGAAAATGTACGCAGCAGAGAAAAATTGAAAGTCGGCGGCAGCTAGCAAGACCGAATGGACGCTGTTATCATGAAAACTCTATTTTAAACTATATTTATAAAGCCTTTTATATTGCTGTCTTGAAAACATCCCCAAAAAGCACTGCTTAGTGAGAGAACAGGCTCACGTCGTTGCTTCACGTAGTTTGTTAAACTCCGCAGACGACAGGAAGCCGTGTAGTTGATGTTAGCTTGTGTGGCTAATCTCCGGGAGGTGGTTCGAGCAGTCTGGTCCGGCTAAACAACGCCGCTCGCCGGACACAAAAGCGTCGAGCTGCATTTCGGTTTCAGATTCGTTGCCTGACTAATGGTTTAAATTTTCATAGTTTTATTGCTTTTAATTAAAATAGCCGTCTGGCTCCATTTACCCTACCTAAAATGAAGGCTTGACGTTAACGGTTTCAACGGCTGGGTGTTGTGGCGAAAAAAGTACCCCCTCCGCGGGTTGACCTCTGGTCTTTTCGAGGCGGCTTTTTCACTAATAAATGGAAAATGAGAAGTGGACTCGTTTCAAACTACTCTAAACACACTTTATTTGTTTTAATTGAATTTACATGGGGTGCATTTTCTGGCACAACACCGGTCACGTTGCAGTTTAGCTGCTTTAGCACAGGTGTGGCACATTAACCAATTAAGCATGAAACCTCCGCTCTTCATTTTAATGTCCTTTACTTGAAATATTTAGCTTTACCAATCACTTTTATTATTATTTTAAACTTAGGGTGGTTCAATTGAAAGGTGGCTTTAATTCCCAGCCCTTTGTGCCCATTTTGCGGTTCTAGTCAACATTTTAAAGTCCCAGTTTTAATGTTAACAGTTTCAGTCTAAAAGTTTAAAATGATATTTGTAGCAAAGCATGTTCAGGTTAAATGAGTGTGCACATTATCGCCCTATGTGGTGTGCATGTTTATTTAATTGGGCTAATGTTTTGACCTTTACCTGGAATGATCTTAAGGCAGGTTATATAACTTATAGGCAACACACAGAATGGGTTGGGGGGGTAATTATAGTAGGTTTTATGTTCAGGAACACCTAATTTCATGTTTTGTTTTGTGCTTTCGTTTGTTTTAAAAGTGCTTGTTAAAGGTCTAAGAGTTCTGGCTTGTGGTGAATAAGCTCAAGTTGGAAGCTAATGAGAAGATGATGCATGAAAGGAAGCTGCGAGGCGCCTGATCAGTTCATTTACAAGGTTGTCAAAATATAGGAGCTCTGTCAACGTAGGGAAACAACAGAGCAAAGTGTTGCGCCATTGTTTTCAAAATGTCAAACACTGGTTATTGCACAATGAGCATAATGTGCTGTTTTGTTTTTTTAATGTAGTACTGTTGACAAAAAAAAAAAAAAATTTTTAAAGTAGCTAGCTGTGCAGGCTTTTGTCAGATAACCTAACGAGATGAGTCTTCTTATATAATACAGCAATTTCCTATGGAATTGTTTGCATTTTCTTGTTTAGAACATGGTTTGCCATGTAGTTATTTTCTTATCCAAGTCACTGTGTATCCGGTCGCAGTATGTGATGGATATCTGCTGCTTTTAGGCATTTTTCTTCCCCTCTCTGTTCATGCAACATTCACAGTTTATGCAACCTCTGTGCCTCTGAGGACGAGAGATAAGAGTGGCTGTCTCTCCGTATCGAGAGTGTGAGTTTGACTTTCTAAATAAAGGCTGCTGACAGGGACTAAAATGCAGGACATGGAGGCCACACATCACTCCTTTCTGTGCAGCAGTTTCTGCCGCAGTATGAACTGGGTTAGTATGCAGTGGGTGGCTTTAGCAAGAAGCAGTTTTGTCCCCTTTGTCCTTCTTAAATGGTCATCCATACCCCCCTCTTTATAACACCCCCCCCCCCCCAGCGTGACTGGGCTCGTCTGGGCTCTGGATGTTTGTCTGTTGGCCACAGGGTGGCCCCCCCTCTGCATGTGTGGGCCATTACTGCAGGCCAGAAATGCATTGCCCTTGAACACACTCGCTGCATTACAACAGCTTCCACATCTCGTGCTTTTATGTAGTTTTTGTGTAGTTTAATGTTGTTGTGCAGATCTCTGAATGTAACTGAAGATAATTACGTTTTGTGATCCTCAGTCTTGAACATTAGCATTTGAAATGCTCTGTGTTGTAGTTTTGATTTCTGAATTGTAAAACCTAATTGAATTTTGGCATTTTGAGTCCAATGAGCTGAGGCTGTATGTAAAGTATCCAGGGTCATGTTCTCTCTGGCCCAATTTGAAAGCACCAATCTATTACAGCAAAAATCAGTTTTAATCTTTTTTTTTTTTTTTTTTTTTCTTTTTTTAGATTTTAATACTTTAAAAATTAAAGTTTGTCCTGAAAAGCTGATTTGGTTTCCAGTCTTATTGAGCAAAGGCTCTTTTTTCTGTCAGTTTAATTTGACTTGTAATTGATGGAATATTGATTCGGTGAGAGGAAAATTTGTTTATTTAAACATGTTTGTGTTATATGGGGTGTGGCTAGGACGCATCACTGTAGAAAAGAGCAGGACTGAACCTGAAACAAGACTAGATCATATTTACCTGTAGTTTACTACAGTCCCAGTTTCTTTATATAAAATTTAGGTTAATGTAAGCCCAACCTTTAAGCATATCTAACCTAAATGATGATCTGCTTAAAAAAGAATGGCATTACTTTTACTAGTAGAACATAGTTAGGCTTGGCAGAACGGTGGCTTTTTGGTTACTACTGTTGCCTCAAAGGAAAAGGGTCCTGGTTTCAAGCCTGGGGTTGGGACTGAGCTCTTTCTGTGGCGAGTTTGCATGTTTTGTGTGGGTTTTCTCCAGATACTCAGTCCAAAAAACATTCATGTTTAGGCTGCCTTCAGGCCCAGGCCTCACTTGAAAAAGGGATCTGTGCTCTCAGAGGGATTTGTGTGGTTAAATAAAGGTTAATAATAATAACAGGCTCTTTGCTGCAGAATTGCGTCTTTCTTATCCTGACCATTAAAAGATCAATGAAACTTCCTGACTGCCCTGATAGTGCCTGGTGAGTCCTTCTATAGGTACACATTTACTCATCTTTAACTGTGTTCTGCAGTGGCAGATAAACAGCTTGTTAAGCACGTGCAGTTAGTAACTTTAGATTTGAGATTTGGGTTGAAGGTAAACACAAGTTGCTTAGCATAATATAGGAATTGTTAGTGACATTAATCGCTTGAAATAAAATCTTTAGTTAAGCCAGCAACGATTGAAATGCATCAGCTACAAGAAAACATAAACAGATTATAATCTGCAGATAATATGCAGATAATAATCTATAGATTCCAGTTGATCACAAACACAATTTTTTCTGCTCCTTCCACCAGTGGGTGAACATCATAACTCGTTACTTATCAAACACCTTGTTGCACAATTCTAAGTTCCAGCATTTGCTTTTGTGTACTTGGTGTGTGGGAAGGCAAGTCACATCTGTGTTTTCAGCTGAGATATTTTGAACTGTTACTTGTGGGCTTTTAGTTTTCAAGGACGGGTTGTGCATGTCAGTGTATGCACTCTGGAGTTTTTACTCTGCAGCTTGTCACGCATACTTGGTCAATTTAATCCTCTGAGGAGCAAGTAGCAGAGATTCGTGCCTCCTCACTTTGAGTGCTCTGTCACCTCGGTACAAGCTGATCTCACCATTTGCTCTGGACTCAACTTAAAGACACTCAAAACTTCGCAGCAGAATGAAGCTTTACGTTTTTTTTTTTTCCTATCAGCCAATTGACCGTCTGTTTTCATGTTAGTGTGGTCCTTGTATGTGTTCTGTAAACAACCCATTCATGGGATTGCCTGTATAGTTCTAATTTTAGATAAAAGAACATTTAAAAACAGCTGAACTTAACCAGTTGTGTGAATACCAGTTGCACCATAATGTTTAGGTCTAAAACTGACAGAACTTTAGGAAGGTTGACTGTAATATGCATCATTCAGATATAGTCTATCTTTGAGAGGATTGTGTCTGAAAACCTTAAACAGGATCTGGGCTGTAATCAGATTTCAAAGAGCAGTCTTTGTTTAGCATTGGTGAAAGTATAAAGATTTGTCATTGGGGTATTAACAGGTCTCCACAGCAAATTTGACTTGTTAAAAGGTTTACCTGCTTGACTCTGGGTTCATCCTAACAAGGCTCTCCTCCCTTTTTGTCATGGGTTGTGTCAAACTGCAGATCTTAGTTCTGGGTTTCAGTGCAGAGTCTACTGCAGTGGTGTCCAATCCTGGTCCTCAGGGGGCATTATCCTGCATGTTTTAGTTTTTTCACTGCCCCAACACACCCGATTCAATGGTTAAGTGATCTTGTCAGCTTGTCAAGTCCTGCAGATGTGTGCGAGTCACCCATTTGTTTAAATCACTTTTAAAGCAGAGAAACATTAGTCAGGAAAGTGGCCCTCAAGGTCCAGGATTGGACATCACAGGTCTACTGAGACCCCCATGTCTTATGCCCTTTTAAGTCTTTCTGCCTCCACCCCATACAGACCTTCACCTGCACCAGGCCAAAAATAAAAGCTGTTGGTGTGAGACGGATCACCCTCTTATTCCTCTTAGTCTCAGTATTCCTCAGATAACCGCACATCTGGTTAGGGATGTCCTGAGCTGATCAGGGTCCTAATCGACTCCACTTCACTCCCAATCTCTGTTGGTCTACTGTCTGTGGGTTTTTATGTCAGATCTCTGGGGAATCTGAGATGACCACCAGCTAAACAGGCTCCACTTTAATGACTCCCTGCTCATTGGGACTAAAACTGTGGAGGTGAATGGGTTCATCTGGGAAGTAATCAGAAAATAGAACCACGTTTTTTTTTTTTTCTTCCTTTTTTTTTTCTCCCCCATCTCCCTGGCCCTGGTTTCTGTAGAAAACTGAGGCAGGCTCTCTTGGGGACCACTGCACTCAAATGCCAGTGTTCAGAGGATGCTGCAGGCAGGCGGCACACGCTGAAAGCCTGGATGGAGATTTTTGGGAAGAGGCATGTTGCCATGCATCTTGTTCCAAGTGTTTATCTAATGGAATATTTCTGCCTTGTGGCTGAATCTCACTTGGAACAATAGCCAGTGTTTGTACTTTATATAAAAGGTGAAGCATGAAATGAAGAATGAATTAAGTCAATATGTTCCTGTAGCTTGAGTTTCCTGTTCCTGTTCACATGAGAGGTTGTTTGCGTAAATAACTGCCTAAAATAGTTTTTTGGGGGTTTTGTTTGGCAAGTTAAGACTTTGGCTGAATGTCTTGTTTTCAAATTTTCTGATCTCATGTTCTTATGTTAACATGTTGGGGATTATTAATAGTTGGAAAGAGCAGCAGGAGGTGCAGGTTGAGCTTTAAAATTCAAGGCTTTGATGACAATGTTAACTTTGCTTGCCCTAGTTGTCAATTAAAAAAAAAAAAGATTGCTGTGGAATGTTTGAGTAAGTACAGTAATTAATTAAATCATAAAGGTTTTTTTTTTTTGTAGTTTAGAACTTTTTAAAAATTAGTTATTAACCTTTATTTAACCAGGCAAGTCCCATTGAGA
>JAOXNZ010000199.1:9252017-9264057 GCA_028566095.1 Kryptolebias brasiliensis
AGTTTAGAACTTTTTAAAAATTATTTATTAACCTTTATTTAACCAGGCAAGTCCCATTGAGATCACAGATCTCTCTTTCAAGGGAGGCCTGGGCCTGAGTTCAGCCTAACATGCATGTTTTTAGTCTGGGAGAAAACCGCAGTACCCAGATTCCTACTTGTTGGAATTGTGAAACCATATTAATCAAAATGTAAATTTTTTTCATTTTAGAATGAGTTAAATAAGAGTTGAAATAAACTAATTTAGACGCCTGCTGCTGTTTGTTACCCATACATCTGTGTAAAAAAAAGACTAGCCTGCTGCTGTTATCCATCACTGAACCAGGCTCTGCAGCGCTTTAGAAGAATGTCATTTTCTTAATGGAACAAGTTTTAAATATCTTCAGGAACTGATTTATTGGGTTATAAGGTTTGCTGAATAACTCAAGACCTCAGCTTTAATTTGCTGCCTTCTGTTCAGAAGGTCAGCAGTGAATGACAGTTGAAATGTTCTGTTGTGATGAGTTACAATGTGGGGTAAATGTTGAGCATGTTTTTTATGTTTTGGGAGAAAATCATATAAACATTTGTTCTATATTAGCTGCGTTTTGCATCTGCATTAGCAGTAGATCAGAGCAATACAATTCAGCTTGGTTACAACCTCAAGAGCATTACATTGTGAGGCAGAACTTAAAATAAAAGCAGCTACTAAAATGTAACTATCAGATTTTCATTAAATCCAGCAGAAGTACAATTCCTGGTTTAACTTCTCTGCATCTGCTGGGACGGATATTTAGGCTATTTAATATCAAAGCAGTCAATCAGTTTTAAAACTATACAAAAGTTACATGTTGAGGCACAAAATGTAGGGGTGGCATTCAGTTGATAGGGTTGTGTAACAGGTGACTGGTTACAAGGTGTACCAAGGTGTGCCTTCATACCGTCCCTATGGTTTAAATTCCTGATAGCAAGATGAGAGCATGTATGGTTCACAAACAGAACAGTGTCCTAAAGGGGGAACTTCAGCTTCCAGCCTACAGGGTCATTAAACAAGCTGCTCATACTGAATTATGTCCTTAATGTCCTCTACAAAGCTTTTATTTATTTTTTAATCTGTTTTAAAACGGTGATTTAGGACTCCTTTTTCTGACTGATGGTGAACTTAAAAAAAAAAAAAAAATCTTAATACTTGTGATTAATTAAAAAATTTAGCCTTCATCTTAAATACCATAAACAAAAATGTTATAATAAAGTTTGTGTATTTGTTTGTATAAATTGTTTAGAAACAAATGGTCACATCAGTCCTGTCGAGTTGTTCTACTTAAACCTTGGTAATGTTTTCAAGGTGAGCTTGAGCTTACACGTCTTCATTTAACTATTCTTTTTTTCCCCCTCATGCAGTTATATTTTGTTATATTTATAACCACTGATAACAAAACTTTTAAACATTTTTTATCAGAAATATGGCTGAGTGTAGCAGGTCTGTTCAGATAAATTCAGTATTTTTTATAAAGCCCTTTTATTTGCTTTTTGTTTGCAGGTGAAAAATTGCACAGTTTTGTTTTCAGGCATATTTCTAATTTCTTACCGTGATTGGCTCATCAGCTTGAGTTTTAGATTAGCAGCTGAAAGGCACCGATGGCCTTTAGAAACATTTGATGGTGACAAAAGGGAGTAAAAGTGTAAACTAGTTTATCATAGACTGAGATGACTATTTAAAAATCACGTTGGACGTATATGAAGTGTACATATTTTTGATGGGTTTCTTATTGGGTGGTTTGGCTTGTCGAGCCCCCATCCAAAGTGGGTTTGGAAACATTGCAGAAAATGGTGACCTACTTACAATTTCAGCACTGTAGGATGACCGTTTGTGGGTTTCTAGTCCTGCTAAAGTTAAATTAAAAATTGTAACCTGTTAGATTTTATTAATTGTTTTTAATGCTAAAATGAGCGTTGGGTGGACATCCCAAATCTAAAAATAAAATTGCTATAGCTATGATTACTTTAAACTTTGGGGGCTGCAGGGATGGGGCACAAAATAAAGGAGAAGGGTCTGTACTCAAAAATCACATCCAGTTTCATCACAGGTTGCTCGGAGACCTTAGAGATCTTGTAAACTGCTTGTTTCATTTTCAGCTTGAATGCAGCAAGTGAATGTCAGGCTGTCAGAGAAGCACAGGAGACGTATTCATCAATGAGGAGGAAGAAGTGCGCAGCAGTTGATGCTGTGGGTTCATAATCAAGAATTTAGGCTTATTTAGGAGCTGCAGCCATGTCTACTTTAGACTTTGTTGGGAAGAGTAGCACCTGGGTACTGGCTGAGCTTTTTATGTTTCTCTAAGATTATACAGTAAGTTTAGTGCAGTGAGTCACAACATATGAAATTGAGCAGAAGCAAAGCTAACGGGTTCTTTAGGAGTGAGGGTTCTCTTCTCTAGAAATCTCAAGCCACTTTCCTTCTGTTTGCACTTCAAACACTGAGTTTTTAGTAAGTAAGTTAACTTTATATTGCACCTTTTCATAGATAAAATCACAGTGCTTTACAGAAATATAGATACAGGCTTAATATAAAACAAAAGCAGAACAGTTGATAAACAGTAAGTAGAACATTAAACTAAAAACTTGTCTGAATAAAAATGTTTTAAGCTGCTTTTCAAAGGAATCAACAGATGGTCACATGAAGAGACAGGGGCAGGGCATTCGACAGCCTGGGGGCTACGGCCTGAAAGGACAGGTCACCCCAAGTTTTAAAAACCGAAGACCGAAGGTTGCAGGATGAAGAATAACAAAGCATCGAAGGAAAGTTTTCAGGCCTGGTGTGTCCTGCTCAGAGCTCAGATCGTCATGCTGGTATTTCTGGCAAACAAGCCTTTTACACATTGATTCTGTAACTTTATGAACCGATGTATTTGAGCAGCAAATTTTGAATAATTTCATTTGATCCACGGTAAACTGTCGTTAATCCAAGAAAAATTAGAAATCTACTTGAAGCCTCAAATGCTTTAAAGGTAAATACAGAATTAAGATGAGACAATCCATTCTAGTCATTCTATTATGTATACCTGGGCATAATTTGAGGAAATGTTTTTTTTTTATTTTTTTTTGTATTTTTGAGTATTAGGAATTGGAAATAACCTAACTGTAGCTGCATTTCCATGGTACAGTCCTGCACCCTGAGGGCGTTTCCTCCATGACTGAAACGTATTAGTGGTAATAGGTCATGTGGGTTAAAGCTGTATGTCTAGATTTGCTATTTTTGCTCGAGTTATGCAGTTTATGGTTTTTGACCTTAGGGACACACCAGAGAATGAAATGACTCATGTTTTTCTGTCGTTGTGTAATGCAATGTCAGCGCTGCGGTTCCTGTTGGAAATCCAGAAGGCTGAAATTACAGAGGGGATGGATTTTCTAATGTATGATAAATGATTCTTAATATTGATGTGACTTTTCTGACCTTCACAGAAGGTACTGAACGTTCAGTCATCCTCAGCATCTTGTCACCAGAATGTCATTCTGCTGCTCATTGTCTCGCTGAAACTTGTGTAATTATTGCAAATGTTTAACCATTTCCCAGTCTTTGGCAAAATATCTTAGTTGTGACTAAGGGTAATTTTGAAACAAAACGCAGCAATTTTTATCACGAAATTGTCACTAAGAAATAGTTGATCAAATCCAACTGAAGTAATCTGAGCATCACACCATTTATACACATGGTTTCTAATATGACAGATATTTAAGGCTCTAAAAAAATCCTTTGTTTTCCTTAAATTCTTTTTAGTGTGGGTATTTTTCTTTAACGCTGTAAAATTATGAAATGTAGAAAAATCAAATTTGTAGGGGAATGGCATCTGGGGAAAAAAGAATTGAAATTAATTTTCAAGAGGCCTTTTGGTATCTGAGCAAAAACCTTTCATTGGCTCACACTTTACCTTTTCAGACATGACCACTGTCTGACTCTCATAAAACGTTGACAAAAATATAAAACCTTGCTCTTGGAGGATGTTCGTTAGGCAGTTTTTATTGTTAAAAAATTATTTAAAGAGCTCAAAATTCTGGCTTTGTAAATTGTACTTCAATATTAAAAATGGTGTTTTTCTCCAGATCAAGTGGAGAATTTATCAACGGTTTGATCACAAGGGAAAGATGAGTAACTGAACTAAACAGTCACGCTTGTTTCACTTCTCCTGGCTTTTAACAACTTGAGTTATTTGACCAATGGGCTTTAAAATGTTTGTCTGTGAACATAGAGCTGAAACCTGATTGTTTTTACAAAGATCACCTCTGCAGGACTGAGTCGTGTCATGGATCAGTTTTATTTCCAGACTTGTTTTTCCTAAAAAGGTTTAAAAGTTCTTTGTTCAGAGTTCATGAACATCACTTCACATTTTTGATTCGAAATGCTTCAGATCTTAATGTCCATCTTTGCTTTGGTTGTAGATTTAAAGACCGCTTCCCCCCTGGTCTTTTGATGTCCAACCTTCACTCATTTTTGTGTTTTTATTGGAACTACGCAGCAAGTGCTGCAATATCTTGTTGCCAAATTTGTTTGTGATTGATCGCTGATCAGGAACTCCTCAGGGTTTCCACTCAGTCTGAAAACTTGGAGTTCGGTTTGTTTTCCAGGTCTGGATAAATGTGAAGATAAAGAATATGAAATATAAAAAGATTGATTGCATTTCAAGATTTTATTGACCTTTTTTCTAAAGGATAACTGAATTTGTCAAGATAAAATGTTCAAACAAGCTGAGGGCTTTTAACTTTAATATATTTGGACGTAGATTACGTTCACTTTGTAAAACACTTAGTCTAAAACCTTGAGTCTGGTAAAGTCTGAAATGTTAGAAATAGTTAATGTTTTGGAACCCCAAGTCTCTGAGCCCTCTGAAATATTATTTTCTTGTCATTAGCAGTAAATGGTAGGGATGCACCGAGCCACATTGTTTTTTAAATTCCAATCCCGATACCTAAATCTGGATTTCTGTTTATAGATACTATTCCAATACTGTTCCGATATCATCATTGATTTTATGAGGCTGTAATAAACTCCTCTCTACAGGCAAGTTTTCTACAACGGATGGCGGTTGGTCATCGAGTATGATGAAGTTCAGCAACTTCTCTATAATCCCTTTAGCTTTCACATTGTCCAGGGGAAGTTTGCCTTGCTTTTGGAACGATTCCAGAAGTGATTCCTGCCGGCTCCTTTTGTCTTACTCCCGCCTGGCTAAACAATCCTCGTGCTCTTTAATGTGGTGCTTTTTCAAATGTTTAAGTTGTAAGGTTGTAGGTTGCGACAGAGCTACCCCCTCTCGGTACAGTGGCTTTGCAAACATTGCACATTGCTGTATTGCTTTCCGGTGTTTCTAGTGTGAAATACTTCCACACAGCGGACATGTTGCGATGAAAAGCTGGTTAGCCGTTAGCCACAGTGGTCCTCAGTCCTCAATGCTCAGGTTTTAGCTGATTGCAAACTATGAAATGGATTTCCTGAATGTGAGGCGGGTCTTATTACTCTGGGTTTCACGAGACACGCCTCTGTTCAGAAAATCCATTCCACAGTTTGAAGCCAACTTGCAGAGCAACCGGCAGGGAATCACATGTGGAGACGTTTCAGCAGACAGACGTGCATCATGGATCAGAAATTTTTGCAGGTTGGATTGGAAAACTCAGATACGTAAATTATGCTGCTTTCGGAACCCGATACATTACTGGATTGGATCGGCCCCCTCCCTAGTTAATGGTTGTTTATGTTTGGCTTTCTGTACGTAAATCTGCAGTAGAGGTTGACCAATTAGGTTTTCTGTTGCCTGTCTTTAAAAATCAGGCCAAATAGCCAGTATACAACAGATTTCTAAATGTTTTGGCCAATAGGTCTTTTCAGGTAAACTATCAGTAATTGCCTAAACTAAATGTATATTTAACAACCCTTAGAAGAACTTGTAGGCTTAAAAATAATTAAAGACGAGCCTTTTCTTAAAAGGACAAAAAAAAAACCTTGGTTGTGGGTACAGTAATCTGTTCGTAGCTGCTGCTGCTTTTATGCACAGGCATGACCAATCTAGTATTATTATTATTATTGTTGGACAAACTATTTTAATCGGTCTCTCGTCTGCATATCAATGTGTATTTGTTTGGTTACAGTTTGACTATTTTTTTTTAATATATATTTTTAATTCATCACTTTTTGTCAGTTTTTCCTTGTTTGTTCCTGCTCCAGATTTTAGACACAGCTGACTGAGAACCAAACAAACTTCTTGTGTATTAAATGACTTAGTTTTATATTGTTTCAGTGGCAGCTCTGTAGTTGGCATCACGTTTCCTGTCAATCAGCCACGTGCAGCAGCTCATTAAAGTCTGTAGGCACACTCAACTGTACACTCATTTACATGTTCAGACTTGCACAGGTGTTTATTGCAATGCAAATTTGTGAGACGGAAAAGCCCGTTGAAATTTTTTATCAGGTGTTTTACAAAAGCATTTCTATTTTTAGTATACAAAGGAAACAGCCAAGCATCCTGAGAGTGGTGACTGTTTTGGTCAGGATTTGCACAGTTTTTGGCTGAAATCTACAGTGATCATCACATTATGAGATATAAAAGTGATCTTTATCTCCGTTTCTCCAATTGATGTGGAGTGTTGGGCAGTGTAAAAAGTTTGAAATGATAACCCATGAAAAAGTCTGTACAAACCTACAGTGTACTAAGTCTTAGAAATTTTGTGTGCATTAAGACTAATCACTCCCAGTGACAGGGTTTTCACACTTTGACAGGCTGAGATTGTTGTAGACCACCGTTGAAAGGTGAAGGTGGATGATGATATTTTTGGCCATATTTCTGCGTGCATTTGGTTGCCAAAATATCTCATGAACCAGTTGGACAAATTTGAATAAAATTTACAGAAAGTAATTATTGGCTGTATGTCTAAAAGTGATTAACTTTTGGAGCCAATCCTCTTCAAGATGGCTGCCACAGCCAACTGACCTTTAAAGCCACTCCCCAGAATCAGTTGATTTGACAGATATTGACCTTAAGTGTGGTGTGGTTGTAGCTGAGAGTCATTACCATGTATCGAGTGGGACGGCTCATGATATTACATGAGCTCGCAAATAACAGTTTTCAAGATTTGACCAAAATGGCTACAACTTTCATTTAACATGCATAGATCTTAGTGTGAAACAGTTGCTGTTGATATGCTTTCATTCAAGGAATGCTAGGTTCTTACTTTTCTGTTTTGATAAGAAGGTAATTTCTATAATTGGTCTTTCACATTTTGATGGTTCCACCGTTTGAAGATTGAGAATTATTGTAAATAAACAGAAAAACTCAGTTCATAACTGCTTGAAAGGGTATGTTTGAGAATGTTTTACCTTTTTATGTAGCATTAAGTCACATTACTTAGGTTCAAGTTTGTAATGTAACTACCAAACAAGATTTAAACTGTTTATTACAGTTCAAACCACAGCAATGTACTTCAGTTGGTGAATTTGAAGATTTACAAAAAAAAAATTAGAGGAAGTACCAATGAGTTGGTGTAAATGTTTCCTAAATCTTTGTCTTAAATCATGACAAAGAGCATGAAGCAAGATCATTGATGGACTTTCTGAAATATTGGAAAAGACTGTTGCATTGCTCTTAATCCACATTTCCATAATTGAGGAATATTGAAATAATAAAAAAATGGCACATTGACTTTTATTTTTCCTTCTTCTCAGGTGCCCTCTTGAAAAGTATTTTTTATTTTTTGGCAAGTGCTTCTGTTTTTATTGCTCGAGTGGAGAAAATCGATCAGCATTTGAGTTATGGAAGGTTGACATTTTCATTAGTTGGTCCCAAAAAACTGAAAGAAATGGCCAAATGGAGCTATAGTAATGACTGAAGGAGTTTAGTTGGAAATCTTAAGTTAAATTTACTAAGACTTGATGTAGATGGAGAATCACCCTAAGCGTATTTAGTTATAATTTTGCATTTCCCTTTATGTACACAGGAGTGGGCCTGTCGGAGCTGCTGTGTGTTGCAAAAGTGCCCTCCCCCGTATTTTTTTTTTTTCACCTGAAATTTAAATGGATTTTCAGTTTTAACTGTGGGGAATGGATTTATCAGGGTTTCATCAGGGTCATAAAAAGTCTCAAATTTAATAATCTCAATTTTAGGCCTTTTAAAGTCTTAAATATGTCCAGATATTCCATTTTATACTAAAATGCAGTTAGTTGCATCTGAAATTTTTACATTCATTGCTGCTTCTATCGTTATTTTTAATGCACTGTCAGCATTCATTCATTCTGTGTTGCAGTTCTGAGAATTTCAGATGTTCTCTAAAAATAAATTCATTAATAAAATAAACTAAAAGGCCCATCATTCAGCAGCCTATCAGAAGGCATTTGATGGAAATTCAGTAAACTGGTTTGTTGTAGTTTTTTAAATTATATTGAATTTGAATCAGGGAAAAACTAGAAAAGTATTATTTTGAAATAAATTTTATGACTTTGGGGGGGAGGGGGATGCTTGACATTTGAATCATAATTGTCTTTTAAAAGGGTGTAATTTCACTTTCTGAAACTTGCAAAAACCCAGTCTATAAATGCTCCAGGTTTTTCTAAAAAATTAGAAACCCCTAAATGTCAATATCTTGTAGAGCCACCTTTTGCTGTAGAAAGTTTGTTTGTCTATCTGCACAAACTTGGCTCATCTCATCACAAGAATTTTTGTTCATTCATAACCAAACTGCTCCAGCTCCTTGGAGTCAGATGGGAGATTGTCAGATTGAGGATTGGGCCACTCCAGGACAACTTGTTCATCTTGACCCACAGGCTTGTTGCTTCAGCAGTGGGTTTATTATCATTTGTCCTGCTGAGAGGTGAACCTTCGTCCCAGTCTCAAATTTCGACACTGAAACAGAATTTCAAGCATTTTTGTTTTGGGCTATCAAGCTTTCTTTCAACTTTAACTGATTTCCCAGTCCTTGCCAGTGGGGAGAAAAAAACATACCCACAACATGATACTGCCAACACCTTGCTTCATTGTAGGGATGGTGTTCTCAGCATGAGGTGGTAGGTCTCTGTCAGACATGGTGCAGTCCTTCATTTCCAAAATCTTATTTTAGTCTCGTCTGAAAATAGCACCTTTTCCCACAAAGAATGTGGCTTTTGGAAAATTCCAAAGGATTGTTTTGTTGTTGTTTTAAATTAGTAGTTTATTTGTGCCTCTGGCCCATGGAGCACAGCTCTGTGCAGCTTATAGTGGTTATATGGACAGATCCTCTGTCTGCAGAAGAGCTTCAGCTCCATCATGGTTATCTTTGACCTCCTGGTTAGTCTCTGATTAATACCCTCCTTACCTGGTCTGAGTTCTGCAGATGACCCTCTTAGCAGGTTTGCTGTGGTGAAATAATCTTTTCATGTCCTAATGGATTTAATGGAGCTCTGGGATGTTCTGGGATATATTTTATAAACCAACCCTGATCTGTACTTCTTCACAACTTTGACTGACTTGTGTGACCGTTCCTTGGTCTTTGTCTCCTGCTTGGTGGTAGCTGTTACTACTTGGTGTTGAACTGTTGATTAGTGGGGCTGTTACAACAGGTGTTTGTGTGTTTACTGAGACCATTTGACACTTGAATTGCTCTCAGGCAGATCTTATTTACCTAATTATGTGGTTTCTGAAGGTAACTGTTGCTTTAAACAGCAGTCTTTGTAAACTTTTACACAAGTTACCAAGTGCAGGTGAAAACCCCATGGCTTTTTAAAGTAGAGAGGCAGGTAAATATCACAAAAAATAAACTTCAAATGCATCTTAAAGGTCTTATTTCTTAGTTTAAATCTTCAATGTGATTTTTGTGATCATTGCTTCAGATCTTTGGTTTGCATTTGCTGATAGTTTACTTGTCTCTTAATGCTTGTGATGATTTACGTGTAAAGTGAGTCAGAAATTTACACTCGTAAATGTGTCCAGCCTGCAGCTGCTTTGACAACTCTGAAGAGAAATGTTTTTTTTTTTTTTTTAACACTAGTTGCTTGGAAAAGTATGAACAAAATCCCTGAGTTGTTAAGGAGAAATTGTGTAGAAAGCCCTGTGGGTGAAGTTATTGACTGCAGCATCAGACTATATTGATCTAAAACCGAATATTTTTCTTTCTTTTTTTTTTTTTTTTTTAAATATAATTTCAAGTACTGATAAGTTTAAAAGTTAATATGACAGAATCCAAATGAAATAATTTTCGTGCATTTGTTGTGGAGTTTTATGGCTAATTAGTGGTAGTTTCAAATGGCTTCATGTGATTAGCCACAAACTGTTGAACTGGTTCAAATAAACCGAACTTAAACTTCAAAGATACTCTGACATGTGAAGAATAATCTCTAGTCTTCAGTGAGCAGAAATACTGTAGACTATAACATGCAGGTTATATCCTCTTATTTTCAGCCATGTTGGAGTATTCTCACTTCCAAATCTCATTTATGTAACAGATTCAGTGTTGTGCTGCTGGTGACCTGCTCCTCTCTGCTTTTCCAGCAGTGGTATTTAAACCAATTTATACTGATTCATACTCTCTGATGTCAAGCAGCCGAAGATATGAGAATCTAGAAGTACTACTGGCTCACTTTTGGGTCAAATAAATGATAGTGCATTTACGTCTGTTTACAACAAAGGCTGCTTGTCTTTTGCTGGACAGGTATCTTTCAAAATAGCAAAATTGGGATTCTACACATTTAAATAAACAAATACATGAAATTGAAGTTGCTTAAGTGCATGCACATATAAGACTACGTAGTATTTATGACCAAACCTTTACAGCATAAATTCTGATCTAATAAAAGTGTGATAAATAATGTAAATCATGTATACCCTGCCATCATTGCACTACCTTTGTCTTAAATTTCACTGAATGGTTACGAGTTGTTTTTGGTTTGTGTTTAATGCTTTGAATTTTGAACTTTGCTATATTCTAACTCACATGGATCTTTCAGTAAAGTCCTGCTTTCTATTAGTTTGGTTGCAATTATTGAACAATTTATATTCATAGATGGATGGATAGATATATTGAGAGATTTATTTTTTTTTAAACTATTCTTTCTTGAGATCCATTAACTCGTCTCTTTACGTAACTCTGAACTGCTAAGGTAATAATAATGGACACTCACACAGCAGTGAGTTAATCTGACTTTTGATTAGCTGCACAGACGAATCCAATCTGTTCACTAAACAAATCAATAAGGGTTCTGTTCAAACTTTTCTCCTCCATGGTTCTGCTTTGAGTTTTATTTATTTTGCAGCACCAGATCTGCTCTAATTATATATTTCAGCTCCTCCTATCCAACACTGCTGTCTTTAACTCGATTCAAGTAGTTTGTTTGCATGAAACAGATTTATGGCAGTTCAACATGTTTCGAACTGTAACCCTAGAGGGATTATTGGAAGGTTTCCATGGCAGTGAGCTTTCTCATGTAACAGGGGAGACTGCAGAGACTGTCCTAAGGATTAAAACTGTGGGTTAATGTTTTTCCCGTGTTTGCAATAATATTACTGTAGTACAAGCAAACAATCAGGATTAAACACTGTTCCATGAACTTAAATGTGTAGAACAATAAGATTTTCAGCTGCAATGGTTCACCATGACTGCATACTTGACATGCTGAAATAAACTGATATGAGAGAAATTATGACTCTGACTAGAGACTATCATATGTATTTAGACAAATAACACTGCACAAACTGTTTAAACCAAGTGTTATTTTTGCTTTTAACGGTTATTGAAAATTTGACAAATACTGTTAGTAATCATAATCACACAATGTACAGATGGCTCTTCAAATGCTGATAGAATTTTGACTTAAGGGTCAGTTGTCAGCATTATTAACAGGCAGACTAGTTTCCCCACATTAGGCTTTAATTTGCCAAGTGTATTTAAGTCTGTCTTTAGTGGTCTATATAAACATTGGATGATTAAAAACTGATAATCATGGTGCATCCCCTGTGTGGTGCCTAATTTAACACACAGGCCTGTATGCAAGCTTTACCTTTAAAACTTTTCAGCAGAGATTCTAATTTTTGTTTTTAGTTAATTGAATGGTA
>JAOXNZ010000199.1:9313009-9328794 GCA_028566095.1 Kryptolebias brasiliensis
ACTCCGGTTTCCTCCCACAGACCAAAAACATGCATGTTAGGTTAATTGGTAACTCTTAAAACTGTCCCTAGGTGTGAATGGTTGTTTGTCTCTATATGGACTTGCGACCTGTCCAGGGTGTCCCCCGTCCCCCCCCCCGTCTCACACAGTGACTGCTGGAGATAGGCACCGGCTCCCTGCGACCCGGAATGGAAAAATGGATAGATTGGAAAAGTGATGCAATACTAAAAAGACACAAGGACATTTCCTGTACTTGTTCTACAAAGCAGCTATTGTTACACCCCTTCATATTTTCGGTCTTGCCCTTGCGGCACTCAGCCTTTGAGCAATTTATCTTCATGGAAAACAGTCACAGATTTTTATTTAACACTGAAATGGTCAATACCAGAAACTGATTTATTTGTTATTATACTGTATGTGCACCAAACATCTGAAAGAGGGTGGAGTTTAATCAGAACACTGGACTTTTTGGAAAGTACTCTTCTTTGGTCCTCTAAGAAAAGGAAGTTTTCAGCAGAAACTCCCTTTGTAGTTTGATGTGAATTTTTAGGAGCCTGATAGTTCTGAGTGGCAGGTGGTTGCTTTCTAACATCATTAAAAGGATGAAAACACAGATGTTCGCTAAGGTCTGCGACGCCCAGATTTTTGTGGCTCTTACATACAAAAATAAAATATACAAGAAGAAGAAGAAGTGCATGGAGGCTTGTGTTGAGGAAATACTGTGTGAGTAGACTTACTTCTAACAACATTTGGATCATATATCACTCAAACTTTGTTTCTTCTTCTTGTCTTTTAGACAGTTGGCAAATCAGCGCATCATCGTACCCTGTGGCTGTAGCAGCTGAAATATCAACACGGACCTGGAAAGCACGAACAACTGTTTCCTATTCTGTTAAAGCAAAAATGTAGCTCAGTGTGCTTTTGGTAGTTTTTAGCTAAATTATTGCTGTGAAGATTGTGAACATATAAATCTCAAGACTTATCCTGAAGGTAAAGTGATAGTTCTGAACTATTGAAGTAGGCATTTGTGATAAATCGTTAATATCCTTTCTGTTGTATATAGCTCTTTGAATGACAGTGGACTACTGCCTTCTTAAAATAACTCAAGTCTCAAAGTATTTTAAGAAAGTACCATTTTGTTTTTTTTCTGCCAGAAATATGTTCCTAGTAGCTTTTGCTATTTGTGCTTGGTAAGCACAATTTATACATATAGCCGTTCACTTGCCAGGATTTAACTATTTTAGCAAACCGAGGTCATTCAAAGAGTTATGTCATCAGATCAGTGGTTCCCGAGATGATCTTCAAAAATCACATAAGAATGACAGTTAATAGAACACTGAGGCTGTAATTGTTACAAGAGACAAAAATAGCCTAATTGTTGAGACTAATTGTCTTTGTTTGTATACAAACAAAGAGAAGGATGCAAGCCTCTCCTTTTATGTGTTGAAAGCTGCAACGTTTGAGAACTGATGGTTTAAACCAGTGATTCCCAAACTTTTCAGCTTCCAACACACAAATTAACTAGGGACAAAATACATTTCTAATAAGCCAATTAAAGGGATAATGACAACACAAACAACCTACTAGCATATTTTTTTTCCCCCATTACTGAAGATCTCAAGGTATTAAACTTGGTGTTACAAGGGTTCCAACCTTAAGTTTGGGAACAATCTGCATTAAAAGACTCGCTCGTGGGAACCACGGGCAACAAAACATAAGTCAACAGTGTGAAGGTAGTTTTTTGTCATTATGTTCTTGCTTAAATTACCTAATTGTAAACTAACCAAAAACAGTTGGGGTCATACGTTTTTGCTGCTGTTTTGGAATCTGAAATGTTGATGAACCACTGCTCTACACCCTACAATTGATGGGATAGCACTGTGTATCTTCGTAGTAATACATGAGAACAGTATTGTCTGTGCTCTGTGAATCCTTCAATACTCCTTGGAAAAGAAAAAGTAACAGTCTACAAAAACTAAAGTGGTGTCACTAAAAAACCCATTCTGACCTCAGTCAAACTAGCTGAGGAGAATATACGTTCTGACAACACGGACCCTCAGGACCCCCCAGCCTGTCACTATGGGCGAGCCAATGGGGCAGGGGTCCAAGTTATTCTAGGCTAAGGCAGTAAGAGGGAGGGGGGGGTCACAGTTCACTGTGCACACCCCTCTGCTTCAGCACCGGCTGACAGGCCACAGGAGTCTGAAAGTCCATGATGTACTGGCATTTGCTGGGCTCTTTCGCTGATCGCAGGCCTGTCTCCGTTCCACATGTCAGCGTGACCTAGAAAAGCACAGGAGGAGAGGATGAGGTGAGGCAAGGCGAGGACAAGAGACGATTTTAACCCGAGTCTGCAGACGCACTGCACTTTCATTTCACAAAGGAAGCTGACTTAAAATGTCCTGCTTTTTTATTTTATTAAACTTTTTCCAAAAACAAAAAAAAAAAGGTGCCTTTAAATAAACGTTGCTGCATAACAAATAAATTTAGCAAAGTCCTTATGTTGAAGGTTTCTCGCCCGGAACCAGAGAGTCGTTCTTATGGGACACTGTTAGGATAATGGGACATCACTGCTGTCATCCAACATACGAACAGGACGATAGCGGTGGTGGGGTGATTACTGCTGTCATGACTTTAACGGGTGACGCTGGCGCCCAATACGAGAAAGCAGGGGCAGAGGGGAAAAAAACAAAAAAAAAAAAACAACTTCTACTTTTATGGGGTTTCCATGGCAACGCCTCACATCATACTGCTCCTCGAGCAGACAATCCTTCTGCTGGAAAAAAAGCACCTTGAGAGCCTTAGAGATAAAACTTGACAGGTATTATTGTGCCGAAGTTTCAGGCAGGTAATTCGCTTTTTGTCCTGCGCTTGGATTAAAAATAAACTCTCTCTTTGTGTCACCTGGTATCTTGTTGCACACAAATATTAAGTAGTTTTGTGCAGCTCGGTGAGACGGTGTCTTATTGGGAGTTTTGACTCACAGGTGCCTAAAGCTACGTATCAGGTTTGTGCAAATATGAAACTGTCAAAGGTTATATTTAAACCTATTCTCTTCTGTTGCAATTGTGGACAGAAGTTTGAATAACACTCATCAATGGCATGAATGTCATAGTAATTCTGGCTTTAAAATGGTTTATTTTAACCTTCTTATACAATATGCAACTTCCAGGATTTTTAACAAGAATTGGGTTCAAAAGTCAAGCCTGCCATGTACTGGAAACTGCTGTCCATGTGGACGAGCCAAATGTCTTCAGGAGGACCGTTTTATGGTCAGGCAAGACAGACATTGAGCTTGGAGGCATCATGGTAAGCCTTCTAAACCTAAGGACACTACCAACTGTCAAACATGGTAGTAGGAGCATTGCACAAAGTGGATGAAAAAAATAAAGATGTCCACTATCTTCAAATTCACCTCAAATCAACAACTACATACAGTCGAAAGCAGACGTTTACATACACTATATAAAAAGACAGATGCATTTTTTTCTCACTGACATGAAATCAGAATAAACATCATGAGGCAAGAACATGCAGAAATACTGAAGCAACATCTCAAGACATCAGCCAGGAAGTTAAAGCTTGGGCGCAAATGGGTCTTCAAATGGACAATGACCCGAAGCAAACTGCCAAACTGGTTACAAAGTGGCTTAAGGAGAACAAAGTCAAGGTTTTGGAGTGGCCATCACAAAGCCCTGATCTCAATCCCATCGAAAATTGATGGGTAAAGCTGAAAAGGCATGTGCGAGCAAGGTGGCCTACAAACATGGCTCAATTACACCAGTTCTGTCAGGAGGAATGGGCCAAAATTCCTTCCAACTATTGTAAGAAGGTTGTGGAAGGAGATCCAAAACCTTGGACCCAAGTCATGCAGTTTAAGGGCAATGGTACCAAATACTAATGAAGTGTATTTAAACTTTTGACTTTAAAGAAAGTAATAAAAATTGCCTTAAAAACATTCTCTCTCTCATTATTCTGGCAGTTAGCAAATAGGTTCATTAGGATTTTCAAAATTATTTCTAAAACGGGAAAAGTTTATTCTGATTTCACGTCAGACAGTGTGGAAGATGTGCATGTGTGTCTTTTTATATGGTGTATGTAAACTTTTGGTTTAACCGTAGTTGAAACTTAGACACAGTTTGTTTTTTGCAGCTGAACATTGATGGTCAGTGAGATCGATTGTAATGCTATCTTCAAGATTTGACCAAACGAGCCAAAACTGACATTTTTTTCAATATAGAAGGATGATCTTAGTTTGAAACTTTAAAAGGCAGTACACCTTTCTTTTGGTTTTAAAGACCATGCATAATTAGAGTTCTCTCTCTCCCTCAGTATCACATCCACAGCATAAGGATTAATTTAATTTTGTTACGGAAGATGCTTTTGCTGAAAATGTGACTATATAACACCAGTACTGGTCTCCCTTCATTGGATTCCTGTCTGTAACAGGATTGATTTCAAAATTACTTTGTTGGTTTTTAAGGTTTTTCAATTGTCTGGCTCTACCATACACATACAGGAGATAAATCAGTTTGTACTTCTTCAGAGGTTGAACAATCAGATTTATAAAAGGGTGTTTGTGTGAACTGCACCGAAACCTTTGAGATTGGAGCTGTTTCCAGATGGCGGAGATCAACTTTTCTCTGCTTCGACTAACCATTAACTAGTCAAACTCAGGCAATTCAAAAAGCTATCTACAAGTATAAGAGTTCATAACCATTCACAGAACCTCAATTAAAAAAAAAAAAACTATCATTTTAGGTTTATTATACCTCCAACTATAAAAATGCATGTGTGTTTATGGGAGAGTACATGTTCTTACTGTTGTCGTGCGTGAACCTCCCTGCCAGCATGGCTCTCCATTCTCATAAACCATCTGACTGTAGTGGTTCTTTGGTGGTCCTGCCCACATCCCCCACATCCTGAAACCGAAAGCAAAGACAGAAAACAAAACCAAGGCCTCTTTTATTCCTTTGGCAGTGTACTTGTAAACAAAGTTTAACTGTTGGTCAAAGTGTTCTTTAAAGAGTATATTTGGGCCAAGCAGCGGATGGAAACTTTTTTTTTTTTTTCCCAAATACTGCTCTGTTGGCTTACTAAAAAACACTTTTCTCCAAGCAAAAATAATTTTTAAAAAAAAGCTGGCAAGATGGCCCGTCTGGCAGTGGCCTTCCTTGGCAGCGGTACTCCCGTTGTCCTCTGTCTTGCTCAACAATGGAGAGAAAATATTAATTACCGTTTTGTCATTGTTAATACTGTGCGCAACAACAACACAGGGGGATGGAGAGGAGAAAAAAAACAGTGATGCCAGTCTCAGATGAGTGTGCCTGCCCAGTGCTAGCTAATTACATTCTCACCAAACATTTCAAGGGGAGTACATTAAACCGAAGCAGACCGGGGTGCCCGGTGGACGCTGTCCAACACAGCACTGACAGATGCCATTTCATTATGCTGTCTAACTTCCTCTGATCTTGAGCACGAGCAGCTTCTTTTAGGAGGCATAAAACCACAGTTGTGCTGCTACGTATTGATTTTAGTAAAACGCTGTAATCCTCTCATGTGTGGATAGAGGTCTTTTCTGCATTTGGTGCATGGCTGAGTGAAGATTTTACGGGAAAGTGCCTCGCTCTGATCTCGCCCCATATCACTCCACCAACTGTTTTCTATCTGCAACACCGAGGACAGAGCATAAATAATGAAATCAATCTTTGTCTCACTTTCTGCAGACGTTCCCCCCCACCACCGCTTTTCCAGTCTCCTATTAATCATTCTGGACAAAAAGCTATAAAAACTATTAATTCAAAGAATTGTTCTGGTAATTTGCTTAAGTGCCTTCCACATGACTCCCAGTTCTGTCACGAGTGTGCAACACTTGATAAATGTAGCCATACTGACCTTTCTGAAGGAGATTATGAGGCAGGGAGATCAGCTCTGTTCTTTGAGAGCTTTTTTTTTTTATTCTAAAGGCTAATTTGCTTCATTTTTTGACCTATGGTAATGTTTTTTTGTTTTCTCAGTTGATATCAGTTATTAACTCATGATGGCTTCTTGGTCTTCCTGAATTTCTTTCCCTTTAGACAACATTTTCTTCTCATCTGACCTCGATGAGGCCAAACATGAAGTCGTCATTGATTTCGAAAAGCGTTCCTCGGCTTTCGCAGACACACAACTGTCCTTGGATCCTTGAGTGTTACGCTTGCGCTGCTCATAATGTGCATGGCTTATTTAAGATGCCTGAACGGGTCAGTCAGAGGTGAATTGTTCACACAAGTGGAAGTCAGCTGGACCTAAGTGTTTGGCCTTTTTTTTTCTTCCTTTGAGCCCGTTTGATTGGGTTTTAGCACTCTGTTAGCACCAGGAGGCACCGGAATGGATTGCTGTCGGAGAGAACGGAGAAAGCGACGGTGCTCCAGCTACTGCTGCCAGTTGACCAGCGATCCCTTGTGCATTAGCTTCATTCCTCCTCTTCATCCATTGCAACCCCCCTCCAGCCCCTTCCACCTTTTTTCAGTTCCTTCGTTCGTCTCCCTTCTCATTCTGTCGGCCCTCTTGAGCGCCCAGGAGGCAGCACACACCCTGTCAATTAGGGCTGAGTTATCGCCGAGATGTGGCCAACACACCAGTCATTTGGACTCACAGGAGTCATGGGATGGAATCTTATTGGCAGATCATTCCCTGTAATAATACAGACTTGGGTTTGTTATTGGCAGCCCATTTTCTACAGTCAGGTTTCACGCCAGTGAACAAAACACAATTCATTGGGCCTTAGTGCTTAACTTCAGGCCAACAGGGTGTGAAACATTATATGGGAGCCCAATTCCACCACCTGAACAAAAAACAAATAATAATAATAATAATTCACATGGTACCTCATAAATATGAGTTCCAAAGCAAATAAGTTTAAAGTTTTAAATAATTATGCCTTACAAATAAATAATAAAGACTTTAAAAGTCACCAGTTTGGCAAGTCATAAATATAAAATAAAGTTTAAAACTCTAATTTGTTTTTGTATCATAATTATGCCTATGAAAGTATAGTAATTAGTAAAACTAATAATATAATATTGACTTTATATCTCATAATTGTGACTTCAAAATTATAAGAATGTATGTAGGAGTATTGGTATTGGTTTTTAAAGTAATATTTTTAAACTAATAATTATTACTTTTAAGCTAGTATTAAAGCCATTGTATCTCATAACTGACTTTGCACCTCATATTACATACAGAATTAGGAAACAATGACTTTGAAAGTATACTAATCCTTTGAAACTACTGTTAATGACTTTGTATTGCATAGTTATGATTTTGAAAGTATAATAAAGACTAAATATAATAATTATAACTACTAATAAGGACTTTGTCTCATAATTATGACTTTGGAATTATATTAATGACTTTAAAACAAACTTACTTCTAAAGCAATATTACTGACTGTATTTTATAATTTTGACACTGAAAGAATAATATTGACATTAAAACTAAAAATAATGACTTTGAAACCCATAATTACATATATCTGTTATATTTATTGCTTTAAAACTATCTTACCTATCTTATATGTATAACTGAAACCATATAACATAACATGTGACTTTTGTTTGCTTTTTTTTCCAAGTGGCAGAAATGGTCTTCCATCACTGACCTGGAGTCAGACAATAAAAACCAACCCAGCTCTGCCCAGTGGATCCCCTGGGTTCAATGATAACTTTATTTTCTCATCCACTTAGTCACAGTTTGGATTTAAACTGCCACCATGACACAAACTGTGCTCGTCTGCACTTGTAGCAGCAGGATCAGTTGCCTTAAATCATCTGGCTTACCACTTGAATGTTCTTATTGGCACTAGTGTCTATACAATACCCACTACCCATCCACCCACGGTTTGCTGGTTGAACAGAACAATAAATGCTGAGCTATTCAAATCACTGGCAAGGACACATTTCGGTTCTCAGAGAAATTAAATGAATGAGCGCAATTTCTGTAGGTAAACAGATCAATGTTGCCACTGGAGAATGAATCTTAGATTTGCAGAAATCCATCCGTAGCCTCGAGGAAGAAACGGCGAGGCCACAAACGCACACTTCCTTCTAATGAATAATGATGGAAAATATGGAAGACATGCCCCGTTTCAGGCCTAAAACGTTTGAGAATCTTATTTACAGACATCTAGATGAGGATTCATACTGTTAGCCGGCCTTCCCTAATGGCACAAAATGGGCCCTCCATCAAAGTTAAACCTGTAATAGGCAGCATATCTAACCAGCTAAACCTATTATCCATACATCGTGGGGGAGATAGTGGGCACTGGGGAGCTCAGACATGCCTCTAACTGCACACATTAGGAAGCCAATCTCATTTAATTTTGCCTTTGAATTACTGAGGTGTGATTTCTATTGACACACACAACAGCAGATGGAGTTGTGATTTAATCATGTCCAATACCCACAACAATACCATTAAAAACTGGGATATCTTCAGCAGGAAAAGGAAAATAAGAATCATAGAAGAAAAGAATAATGGTTTCTAATTGTATGTCTTAACAGACAATGCCTGAAATTAGAAACATTTTTATTACTGTCAAAATAGTGATTTGCTAATTTTTTACAGTCTAATCCTGATGAAGGGTAATTACCATTAAAAAAAAAAGCTGATTAGTGCCCCTTTCTCCTCCTGATAATAGCTTGAGCTGATATAAGCTTGTCTTACCTCTTTAAAACGATGCGGTGACCAGTGATTCTGTTTTAAGCTCCGTTGCGGTGCTAATCCGCATGCCTCGAGTAATAAATCCTAAAGATCCACCGCTAATCTCACTCAACGCTGAAAGGGGAGTTACCCCCTCTGCTGTAGCCACAAATCAACCTTTCAGAAGCAATTATCATTTGGACAACCCTACTCTGGTGTTTAAACGCCCCGCAGATACTGATGCAGGGGGGGTGGGGGTGGGGGGCATTGGAATCTGGGCCAAAAGTAGATTTTTGCCTGCTGTAATGTGTGTATACTGCTGTATGTGTTTTTATACTCCGGGCCTTCATTCGAGACAAAACCAGTCAACACCACTGTGAAAAATGCAAGTAGGAATTATGGCAAAAACTGCTACATGGCAATGAGAAATTACAGTAGATCCCTGTAATTTATACAGTAAATTGTTTTTTGTTTTTTTTTCCAGTTTTGATTTGTTGGCATGCCACTTATTTTGCAAAGAAATATTAGATTTTGGTAAACTGTACAAAAAATACTCCAAAACATTGTACAATACTGTCATGCAATGTAACTGATTTATTTAATTTTTTCCCCAGAGAAATTAGCAACCACAGCTGCTGGTATTTGTTTGTCTGCAGAGCTGTATTGCATGTTTGTTGGACAGATGTAAAAACAGCCTGGAGTTTTATCTCATCTTTTCACGCAAAAGAAACCCCACAATCTACATGTAGAAAGCGAGCTTCCATACATATTTTTTGCATATAAAATAAAAATTACTGACATTTCCATGCTATACTCTCTTCTTTGTTCACATGAAAAATAAAAACAAGTAATAAATATGTATATATTGCCTTCTGTCTTGCATGCCAAAGTTTTAAACGGAAATCTTATGTGATCTGTTAGTGCTCAGAGTATGTGTTGCGAAGAACTCTCAGCTACTACAACACCAACTTTTAACTCAATATCTGTGCAATTAAATGAGTTAGAGACACCTTTTTGTGTTTTTACATGTTGATTAGCTGTGCCGGCCATCTTGAGTCCGGCTGACTCCAAAAGTTAATGAGTTGTAGATGAACATCCAATGATTACTTTCAGAGTTTCTTTTTTTTTTAACAAATCAAATTGTTTTATTGTTTGTTTGTTTTTTTGTTTGGAAAGGTTAATTTTCTTTATTTGTTCTAGTTTGTGTATTAATATTGTTTAATATTGTCAAGGCAGTGGTGTGCAACACAGCTGTTGCTAAACTTAACTCTCAGTCAATGATGCAAGAACACCAATAATATGGCGTAACAGGAAACACAGGAAGTCCTGTCTGCATTGAAGACGAGCTGTAGGGAGTACACAAGGTTTTACAATGTTCTGGGGAAGAAGGAGTTTAAAATGACTTATTAAAAATGCAAAAAAGAGGGAAAATAGTCTCACGCCTACAACTAATACCCGGTATAAAAGAAGCTGAACAAGGTCGATATTTAAACACTGAATATCCACACACACACACAAGTTTGTATTTGCATCCTTATCAGAACCGTGTATTGACTTTAGTTCATTTCCACACATTTGTGTAGCTTACTCTAAACCTAACCAACATACCTAATCCTAACCTAAACCCTAAACCTAAACTCAATTCACACCTTAGCCCTAAACCTAATCCAAAAATGGTGTTCCACCATATTAGGACTGGGCTTGTCAGGACTACTGGTCCTGACAAGGTAGGTGTGTATACCAGAAAAGGTCCCAAAAAGGTAACAAAAACCAGGTATACACACACACATTCGTGTTTCTATCCTTAGTGGGACATTGTATTGACTTCCATTTATTTCTGTAACCTAAACTGGACCCCAGACCTAACCATTACCAGTGTGTACTATACCTAACCCTAACCTAAACTCCATTTACACCTTAGCCCTAAACCTAATTCCTAATTCAAAAATGGGTTCCACCATATTAGGACCAAGATTTGGTTCCTATAAGAACTACCAGACCTGACAAAGTAGGTGGTTATACTCAAACTCTTGCCCATTGACTGGCAGAGACAAGTATCAGCCCCCCAAGTGAGTATTGGAAAAAAAATGATCCACCAAATTCACAATGTCAAGATTAAACCCTGATGCAGAGATGACGGACTGAGTTGCAACATGGACATTCTTTAAAAAGAAATGTAGCATACAAATGGACTTTAGCGGTTTTTGGGTTGCTGTAAATGGAAAAAAAAAAGGCAAATCTCAGTTTTAGATGACTTTAGCTCATTTGACAAAAGTCTTCTGAGTCGTCAATATGAGAGCATTGACTGCAGTCTGTCTTCTCCAGGTAAGGCACTACTCATTGGTACTTCACACAAACTCAGGTATAATCCTTTCAAGATAGAACATCCAGCATCTCATAAGGAATCCCAACAGTCTGCGAAAGTCAATAAAATAAGAAGACCTGTCTTAACACTGTGTAAAGACTACACTTATTACGCTCACCTTCCCACCATAGCATCCACTCATTAGCTCTCGCTTTCATAAATTAGACCTCACAGCTATGCTGTTCGCTGATTTAACAACAGGCTAAATGCTGCAAGTTAGTCCCCTCACTAAGCTGCTAATGCGCCAATCATTTATGTCACGAGATGCAGCAAGGATCTAAAAAGTAGAGCTGCTGGTTGATTTCGATTCAATGATGCAGCTCTATCAAAAAATGTCCGCTCCTATGGTAAAACTAAACATTGCTAACCTCTGCCCCTCGTGTTGGGTCACCAATCAGAAATTTTAGTCATTACTGTGCCATTCACTGATGCTCCTTGCACCCCCCTTACCGCCCATTGTGCCCAGCACCTTCATAAATAATTCATACTCACAGGAACATATGAAGGGCACATGCTTTTTTTTTTTTATTTAATTCACAAATGCCATTTTTGCTCCGCCTTTTAATAAAAGTGGCTTACAAACAAGAGGAAGTAAATTCATCTTTATTAGATCAACTATTCAAACAATGTTTTTGTTTTGTTTCTTACAACTACCTCAAAGATACTTGACCCACATAGTTAATAGAAAAGCACCAGTTACATCAGTGGCACAATTTGTTTAATGGATGCAAATTTTACTCAAGGTTAAAAAACAAACTCATATTTCATCAACACCTCGTGACAGATATAAAGAAGGGCTGAAGTCAAACCCAAAATCAGTATTCTGTTAACAGTTCACTTGTGCCTCATTAACAACCGGACTAGGTGTTGCCATGACGACCCAGCAGAAAGGCCATCGGGGGTTCACGGTGTCAGCTCCCCCCCTTCTCTCCACTCCCTACCACTTTAACCCGCTCCTAAGACACACAAGAGCCATTATCCGTTTGCCTTGATTACCGGATAACATGTGGGCTGATAGGAGGTGGTGGTGGTATGGTGTGTGTGTGTTTGGGGGGGGTTGGGCATGTATCATTAACACATTAGGGACAGGAATTAATTTAGGCCCTTCAATTCCTGTAAAAGTAAACAGGAGTTTCTGTATCTGCCCGGCTGTTGACGGCTGGACTGTGGCGTGCCCCTCCCGAGGGCTCGGCTGCCATGTTTCCAGGTAAAGAGGGCCCCCTCTCTTCGCTAATGGCACTCCAGTGAATGACCTTGACAGCCTGAAAATGAGCACATTAAGTAGAGCACTTAAATGTGCAATTATGCACTTGTTCCGACGAAAGTGTCACTGCTCGTAGGTTAAAGTGTGTGTGTGTGTGTGTGTTTAGGGAGGGGGGCAGTTAAATAATAAAATGTTTTTCAAATGCCTATCAAAACAATTAGGGGACCAGCTTTGACATAAAATCATGAATGGGAGCATCACAACACATTTAGAGAACCATTTAAAAAGCGCAGCTAAGAGTAGCATACTACCAACTTTACAAAATAAAAGTGAAGGCATGCTTTATGTAAAAACGACTTGGTGGTATGCATCTTTAATCCTGTGTGATACGGT
Source organism: Kryptolebias brasiliensis (assembly GCA_028566095.1). Classification (NCBI taxonomy): domain Eukaryota; kingdom Metazoa; phylum Chordata; class Actinopteri; order Cyprinodontiformes; family Rivulidae; genus Kryptolebias; species Kryptolebias brasiliensis. The sequence goes on from JAOXNZ010000199.1 coordinate 9,325,657, forward strand.
AAAATTGTCTGCCTAGAAAGGCTTGAGATGTCTTATTTCTCATCTAATTTAGGACACTTTAAAGGTTTTAAATATCTTTTAACCTACAAGCCCAATTTTTACAAAGTTTGTACATTGTGTAAAAAGAAAATAAAAACAGAGCCCAATGATTTGTGAATCTCAAACCCATATTCAGTTCACAATGATATAAAGTAAACATATGAAATGTTTCAACTGAGAAATTGTATAATTTGTTTTAAAAAATGAATTTTAGGATAGTAACATCTTAAAACAAATGGTGACAGGGCCATGTTTATCACTGTGAAGCATTTGGAGGTGAACACAAGGAGGTTAAGTTTTCGGTAGCGTCCGTCTGTGCACAAGACTACTAATCCAAGAAATTTAGTTTGCTTCAATTTCAATAAACTAAATGTTGTCTAATGGTTAAAGCGATGTACATTCGAAATACAAAAGCATTTGTAAATATAGGAAACCAGATAGTGGACTGCATTTTTATAGCGCCTTTCTAGCCAACCAGGCTACTCAAAGGGCTTTACCCATCCACACACATTCATACAGCACAGCACTCTACTACGTCTCTACAAAGATAATCTGAATAAATCATTCTTTGAAGTCTAATCAGTGCTTTAAACTCCATTCATACACCAGTGCGGCACATCGGAGGCAGTGAGGGGTTCAGTGTCTTGCCCAGGTACATTTTGACAACTTCCAACTCTCTCATTGGAGGAGTACTCTAACCACAGGTGCCCCAGGGTAGCCTTGTTGCCATATAAAGTCAGTTAAGAGTTTTAGTCATTTGAAATGTTAATAAATAAAATGTGAATTAGCCATATTCCTATTAGCTTGTTTGGAGCAGATTAAATAGTCTTTGTTGTCGTATCACATAATGTTAAATTAATTTTATGTGTGGCGGGGGAAAAAAAAGCCACTAATTACCTATCCAAAGCAAAACAGAACCTGATTTTACTGATGTACACATTCGTGCTGCAATAACTTTTGTTTTATGACATCAAACTAATTTGTATTCGTAACTTTTTATTGTTGGTTTCAATACTGAATACTGAGTTCTGCAAAAGGTAGGCACTAATTTATCTTTGATTAGTAGCAAAATAACTCAATGGCCAAACTCTTAAGTGCAAAGCTTTGTGATTACACAGTGAAACCAAACAACTGGATAATTAAAAGCTCTAAAATAATTACTGTCCTGATATAAAGCCATCCATTCATCCAAACATTTGAAAATAGAGCCAATAGAGTGTCCAGCTAACCTAATGTGGATGGTTATGGACTGTAAGAAAAAAATCAAAGTATCCAAACTTCACAAGGAAAGATCTTACTTTTGAGCAATAACATTTTGAAACTAATTCTGAACTGGAAGCTTCATCCAGAAGTAGTTGAAGACAAAACACAATGGCCTGCACAAGACAGATAAAAAGGAAGTTGCCTAAACAATAAAAAGGTCAAGAAATACATCAGTATTTCAAAGAGACAAACTTAAAGTAGGGCTTTGATTCTTCCAATATTTATCAACTGGAAAACAGGACTGGATAAGCGCTATGATGTGGGAATCAAAAATTATTTGATGATTTAAGTCAACGCCTAAAAGTGACCCCGATGTTCCCAGAATGTCCAATGAAGTGACAACAATCAGGGTAACCATCCAAATCTTGGTTTTGTCAAAGCTGAAATGGAGGAAATCAAAAGGCAAACAAGACAGTATTGAACAGTGGCAAAATGTTTTATATTGTTTAGCTGACTTAAAAGTAAAGCTGTGTGTCATCTGCATACAAGAGTAAGAGACAATTGTGATGCGAGTTTCAGAGATGGTCAGGGAAGTCAAGACATTTGTAATTGAAATTAGACATGTCCAAGGACAGAAAGGAGCAGAGAAAGACAAATTATTATTGTTATGAAATTTTTTAAATATTTATCAGACAAATATGTAGAAACCTGAGAGCAGTGGCTCAAATTCAAAGCTGCAAATATCAGCTTCCTTTGTGGTGTTGTACAATTTAAGTCCTTGCAACCGTGCATCATGGGATCATAAGGAGATGTCCTAAACAGCTCCAATGCTTCCGTTAAAAATCAGAAACCCTGATTGTTGTCACTTTTTTTGGTATTTCTTTTGATGCTTTAGGGACTGATTCACTGACCTAAAAGTCTGCCTGATTCTTGTATCAAATGCATGTCTACGGTTTGATGCTTTTTGAAACGAAGCTTATTAGAGCCAGAAATGTTTGGAGGGAGCCTCAATGGTATTGTCCCTTAATGCATCTATGGCCCTGTCCACCACCACACCTCTCAGCATAACAAATATATATACATTTTTGTGCTTCACTTGCTTCCTTGTCCACACAGTTTTTGATGTGGACAAGGAAGCAGAAAAAAACTATTGTTGTTTTTTTTTAAAACACCTTCGAAAGTGGATTTTTTTTGTTTGTTTGTTTTTATACTACATTTCTGAGGAATCAGATTCAGGAGAAACAGATTTTCAGAAATGATGATGCAGCAGCCTGTTTTGCACATGCCAACGTGGTGCCCCAGAAACACAAATAAATATGAAGCTGCTTCTACTGGTTTTTCTTCATCTGTCTGGCTTTATTCTAATCTTGCTACGACAAACTTTCACAGTGTGCTGAAGTGGGTAATAACAGGGAGAAAGCTGTAAATTGTATAAAGAAAAAGGTTTCAGGAGAATCTTTAGCTCAGCCAAAAATGTTCTTTCTCTGTATTATATGTTGTTAATGTGACCATTCTCATCACCTGCACGTGCAACACAAATAATTCAGCTTATTTGTTAAAATGTGTGGATGGACAAAAAATATATATAAATAAAAAAATCTCTAAACAATTATATATATGGAGAAGTGTAGACAGGGTCCTGAATGTTAGCTTTACTTTAGACCAAACCTGTGAAAGTGTTTGATTCAACTTTATTGTTGAAATTTAAAAAATTAAAAAATCCTAATAAATTCTAACATTCTCAAGAATTGCTAAGCAAAATGCATCAGTACTCAAGTACTGTAGAAATAAAATAAAGCCTCTATACTGTCTTTGGCCTATTTTTGTACAGGAAGGGGAAAATGGCAACTTTAATATAGTCAGTTGTAATACTTAATTATTCAAGAAACCAAACAT
>JAOXNZ010000199.1:9338357-9372718 GCA_028566095.1 Kryptolebias brasiliensis
CCATCTCATTTTATTATTATTTTTTTTTATTTGTAACCAATAAACTAACATTTAAAAACACTACAGACTTTTGTTGTATTGTCATTAAAGGCTCAGTTAGGTGTGTTGTTTCTAAGTCAAAAAATGGGGGAGTAAAAACAAAGGTTTTGAATCCCCACTTTAAAAACAACTGAGGAGCAGCTGCTTCACCTGCTCCATTGAGCAAGTGCCTATCGTTGGATCACTGCTAAGAAACTTTCACTATCGTGACATGTATGCGAGGTATATACATGACATTTCAACGTTGCTCCAAAAATGTTACCAAATCTTTTGACAATCAGTCAATCTGTGGCAACTTGGCATTACTGGAGATCATGCTATGTGTGCTACAGTATCAGAGTCGTAAAAAGGGCAATGCTTTTCTTACAACCATAGAAACACAAGCAAATACACAGAAGTGAGATGGGGTTATTGGTAGGAAGAAAAAAAGTCCAAGTATGTCACGCTTGCATCCATTGTAACCTGACAATTTGCTGTAAACTGTTCGAAGAAATGAACTGGTTTTCTAACATTTATTACTGCATGTCTCTCATACTGCACATGTGCTATGACACTTTCCTAGAACCACCAGTTGATACAAACAATCCCAAGGTTACAGTCAATCGCGAACATGTTAAAGCTTTTGATGAAACTGAAACCCCTGGAGGCAGAAAAAAACAAAACCTCAGCGGTGTATGAAATGTGCCCCATTTGTTGTGGATCAAAAGGTATTAAAACTATAATAAAGCTCTGTTAGTGATGATTAAATGTCACAAGAACAGATTAAATAAAATAAATTAAAAAAGCGCAAATATTGATCTTAAGGTAGCTTCATATGAAAATAACTGCAGACCTTCTACAGGACGGAAGTGATGGGATTTGTTTCAAGCCCAATCATGAAAAACATAACTGACATTAGATTTACCTAAAAGTGAATAAGCTCTGCTATAGCTTCGAAATGTCACAGAACTAAATAAACACAAAGTGCAGCAAGGCTTTTTGTAAAACGTGTGTTCACATCAGTAATGGATTTCTCCACTCTCTCTGACATATTAAAGCTGATCTTTGAGACGTTCACAGTGCAAACAAAACAGACAGTGACTGAGGTACTTACCCTAATGAGACCTCTGTTCCTGTTGTGCTCTTCTGTGTGACCTGATTGAACGGGCACAGGGTATAGTTATACCTGCAGGGGAAGTAGAAAGTATAATGCAACTTAAGTGAGACTGTACATATAATTTTATCCATGGTTACAAATTTAAGTTTCATCACTCGCTGCCCAAAGGGGAAAGAGGATGATAATGTTTGTGTCAATTTGTGTGTGCTTGTTGTTCTGTCAGCAAAATATCTCATAAACCACTGGATGGATTTTGATGAAACTAAGTAAACAATGGCTGTACTGACTAACTTTCTGAGTCAACCTATTTTAAAGCAGACACCACAGCGAACAGACCTTAGTCAACACAAAAACGGCAATAAGTTAGTCAATGTTAGTTACTGAGCTAAAATTTGGCAGTAGCAGAGAGCCAATACACAAGAAATACTCTGAGCATTAATGGATCTCACAATATTACTAGAACTTGCATAACGTTATTTTTAAGGTTTCATCAAAACCACTAAAACTCTGCCCCTTCTCATCATGAGGTGAACTTGTTCCAAAATGCTGGCCTGAAAAACAGCGAGCAATATGTTAGCCCTTTAAATTGTCAGACTTTGTTTGGTTTACATGTCTTTTACTGAGCCTTTAATGACAAATTTGCAGGCAGGAGGGATATTAGTAGCAGATTTTAGCCCGTTTAGTATTGGTAAAATTGCCAGCTAATATGTAAAATATTTTAAGATTATGGTCTGTCTTCTCGAGAAACATTTTCTACAAGTTATATATCCAATTAAAATGATCCTCAGAAAAGTTTCATTTAAATTTTAACTCTCTCCTGTGAGTTTCATACAGATTCATTAATGGAGTACATGTAACTGTTACTGCCAGTAGTGACAAAACTCCACACTGAATTATTATCATACTGCAGTTTGGTTTAGCTCTATTGAGCCTTTAAGCCTCTTCTGACTTAATGTTTTCAGCCTTGCAGCCAACATCAACAGTTTTTGTTTATTCTTAGTGTTCATTTTTGGTTCATTTCAAAGAGCGTCAGAAAGCGTTTCTAAATCAACTTATTTTTCTTTTAACCTTTGCGTCTGGTTCTGCATCAAATACCAGCTGAATGACAGAATGGGACAATAAACAGTTACAAAAACAACCCAGCAAGACTAGGGACAGAACTGGTTTTTAACTGGTATTGGTCAGTGCTATAGTATCAACAAGCATTTGGAACCATTTATAAGGACTTTCTGATGGCTATAAGGACTGGTTAAGCTAGTATCTCACTGGGTTGTGACTGTTGTAGACTTAAATTTGACTTATTATCGAGAGAAAACACAGAAGGTTTCCATGCTGTTGCATGTTTTCTCCCAGAGGACAGTTCACGTGCAGGTGTCAAACTGCAACACTAGAGCTTTTGAGATGGGCTGGAAACACCCACGACTTTATGTTTTGCTTTAAAAAAAAGAAAAGAAAGAAAGTCATTTTTAGGAGTATCAAGAAGTATTTGTATCAATGAGTAGTGTCAATATCAATATTTGTATTGGTATTAATAACCAAGTAAATGAAACCTTCATAAAACCCATCCTTAGTGGAGACCAGAACAAAGAGTGAATACTCTAGTTTTGTCAGAAATACAGAAACTCAACTGTATGTCACTTTGTGATACACAATGTAGATGATCCTTTAATTTCCAGGTTCAGTGTAAACCTCAAAAGTCAGCTACCTTAAACTTACACAACAAAGAAGTGAGCTATAATTAGGACAGTGAAAGTCAAATAAAAGTCAGTGTAAACAGCCATACTTCTTGTATTAATGGCTACCTAGTGAGACAAAGGAGTAGCAAGGAGCTGCCAATTATCCTGCCACCCACAGCTCTTCGACTTGGGCAAAGACAAATCTAGAGGAGTTCACACTTAGCAGAAGCAGTCACTAATGTACTTGCTGGGGATAGTGCTCGAGAGCTGAGGCTCAAATACTAGCCCCAGAAACAAACTGATCAAAGACCCTAATGAAGAAACTGACAGGCTTTTTTTTCTTTTCTTTTCTCACCCATTGACATTTGAACCGCTACACTGCCGCAAAAGAACAGAGGATTCCTGGGCTGCTGGAATGACGGAAAACGAAAGAGACCTAATGAGTGAGAAAGGGTGGAGGTGAAAAAATGGCTGCAGCTTTAAGTTCATGTGGGTTGGGAAATGTGAGGGGGCTCAAAGGCTGTATGAGTGATGAGGAGAAAAAAAAGTCTAAGTAAACGATGAACATCAGAGACAGACTGATGGTTGAGACTTAAGTAAATGGCTGCTGAGCTCTTTTGCACTTTGTTAAAATGTATGAAATTCTTCTAATTCTGGGGACTTTCATGTCAACCATATATTTTTCCACAGACACGTTTTTTATGCCTTAAAGACATGATGAAATTCACATTTAAGATTTGTATTAATTGGAAAATCTCTCAGTTAATAATTGATGCATTCAAGGAACCCTGACCTTGAGTCTTGACTTTCACTGCTCCCCCGAATCTTTACTGACAACAACTTGACCGTTAAACTCAACTGGAAAAATTTCTTAATATTTATAAAGTTATTTTTATTACTGGCCTCAAAAAGACAAATCTCAATTATCTGTGATTGTATAAATTATCCTAGAACTGTCATAACCATTTATGTTTTTCTACAACTAATAAAATGAATACAAGACTTCTGTACACTTGATTTCCTCCTGATTTAAATTCTCACTGTTTGTAATATAACCAATGGCATTATACTTACAGTATATGTTCACTGTTCAGATTTCGCATTACTGCCCTTAACTACTCAAAGAAGTGCCTTCAATCAACTCCAACATTATGATTATTATATACAGAATGGCTAATGAACTACAGTTGTAAAGTAGTTTTGTATTTCTGTTTATCGCTCAAAATGACTCCCACAACAAGCCTTATTCACCCATTTACATACAGATATATACGTGTCCTGGACTACACAGTCTTAAAGTGTTGCCAGAGCTTTTTCTTTACCGCCCCCAGATATTGTGCAGCTCAGAGTTGTCCGGTGACGACATGTAGACTGTTATGCCTATATTTCCAGGATATATTCGCAAAGGCAATACTCTTTTCAAGCCGCCTTTGATCCAGGAACCAATCCATTTGGATCTATTATGGGACAAATGGGGTGGCAGCAGCATTGTTAGTGGAAGTATACTATCACAATCACAGTTCCCTACTTCACTCCTACTCACCAACTCTGCTCTATGACAACCTTCCTTGCTTCCTCAAAGACATATTTGTAGATGTCAACTTCAACTCTCCACTTTCCATCTCGGTCATTTCACACACAACACTAATGTGGGACCAAGGTATCTCGGGCTCTGCTTCAAAGTGTTGTGTGAAATGGACTTGTTAAAGCTGTAGTTTGAATTGACAGCCTTTATATTGAAATGCTCTGGTTCATTATCCACAGCTGTACCAAGGACTAATAAACATCTAACTGATCATCAGAAATGTAAAGGTAGTATCTCATTGGGCTGTGACTTTTTTGGTCTAGCTGAAAAAACAAAAATGTGAGAAAGTGTGAAAATTTTCAGCTGAAAATGCACAAACTAGCAAAATTTGGTATATGTTATAACAAAAAACAAATAAGCTCTAGCCTTTGAGAATTACGAAAAACTTCCCAGGAAACACAGGTTTCAGACACCCACAACCCCTCTGTGGCTATTTTGAGTGAAAAAAAAGCTGCTCAATTTTTATTATTTTTTTTAACGTGTTCAAAATTTCTGTGACAAGAACGAGGCGCAACAACTCATGTCAGAAAACTGTCTCCAAACGTTCTCAAGAGTTCTGAGTTTGGACACTTTCTTGCAAATGTCTTTCACAGTTTGTCACCAACAGTCGCAATCCAGTGAGACACAAGACTAAAGTCATTAAGGCTTTGGCCAAATTTTGATTGATAATACGCATCAAAACTTTCCAACTAGAGCTTTTAGAAAACAGTGACAAATCACCTTTCAAGCAAAATATGTATTTAAAAAAAGCTGATTTCCTTCTTAACATTGGTTTTAAAGTTCCTTATACAAGTCAATAGGTTCATTAGGTTTGTAAAGCAGGTGGTTCGGCGACAACAAACGTCCTCATTTGAGCCCAGAAACAGATGGTGCCTGATGGACAGAGGCACGGTGAACAGTTGGGGAGGGGGGGGTGTTAACACAATGAAAATGGGTCCCAGAAGGATGTACCCCTGTATGTCTGTACCTCTTCCTGCTCTCTATCATGCTTACTCCTACCCTCAAGACACAACCATCCATTCCTGCCCACTTTTGCTGAAACGCCATCACTGCACCTAAAAATAAATAAAAAAAAATAAAAAAAGATGGGCTATTTATGTGTGAGGGACACTCCAGTCTGACCTTGGATTCTTGGATCTTTGCCTCCATGTGGCAGCTTGTGAGAAAACAAAAAGGAAACAGAAAAAAAAAATGTGATGCTGGGTTAAAAGAAAAAAGTTAGAAGACATTAGAAATGGCGATCCCAACATGGAGACCAGGGTGATTATCTGGCCGTTGGTGCAACAGACCCATCGCATTTGGCCATCTGTGTTACATAAACGGGACGTAGCAGAAAGGTCAAATATGCGCATTTACACAAACTGTCCCTGGCTATCCTTAGCAATGAGCACAGTGTGACACAAAGGGGGGAAAATATCAGCAAAGATGGACGGCTGGTGACAAAGGCTTTGAGGAGAAAAGAATGACAGCAGTGGGAAAAATAAGTCGCGGAAACAGCAAGGAGAACAAAGACAAAGACAGAGGGAAGGGCAAGACTGAAGGATAAAAAGAAATAAAAGTGCGCAAAAGCGAGTGGGAGGGAATCAGAGTGTGCTGCTGGTGATGCTGTGCATATGAATCACCAACTGCACAGACTGAAAATATGACAGATGATTATGTGCTACAAGAGGGACACTGGGTGGAGGATACAAAGGATATTAAAGACAGAAAGACGAGGGGATGAAACACAGTGGGTCACTTATTAAATCTTTAGTAATAATTAGAAGCTTCTGATAAAAAATAAAAAAAATGACAGCAGTGATCCTTCCATTCAAGTGCTGAACTCCACATTGCGTCTCTTTCCATCCCCCACGTTCAATCTGTCACTGTCTGACAATGCAGCTCTGACACTTGCCATAATAAGTTGGTACCACTCTGTCAGTCTTTGGCAGGTGTGTGCTAGGGCTGAAGGTACACAGTGAGAGAATAAATATCTTAGATGCAGCCACTATGGCCCTCAGGCAGTATTTCATACTTCAGTGGATTAGACAGCAGGCTAAGGTCTCCCCTAGATCTGCTGAGATCGAAAATTTTTCTTGAGGAAAACCAGTTTTATGCCCAATTTGTTCCTCATTTAAGTAATTTCTTCTACATTTAACTGAATAAGGTATAACATGCAAAGACAAAGTTGATCCAACTTTTGTATTTGCTCAGACAGAACTTTAATTTAGCTTTTTCTTAAGACTTGATCATGTGAGTTGGAGCACAAGGACTTATGTTTCAAGAGCAAAACACACTGGTGACATTAATACCCTAGCTTTATGCCACGGCACCAAAACTTCGAAACTAAACAAAGGATTCAAAAATACATGACAGCTGGAAGATTTATTTGGATAATTAATCATTTTACATGGTTAGGAGATCTAGACTGCAAGAGTAGCACCAATGTTAGTTATATTTTCTTGTTATCTCACTGGCGATAATAAACATGACATACACTCAAACATACACTGTCTTCATAAATAAGCTTATTTTCATCACATTTGTAGACATTCTGACTCCAAGCAAGGTCTCTCTGGAACACTGTGGCATTGATCTAACCACAACACTGATTGTTATTCAAACACATCAACTTCATTTGCAATTTCCAGGCCTCTACAATACTTCTCAACACTGTTGTGTATTCAAGGGTTGCTACTCCGAAAAAACACAGTTTTACATCTCTGCAGGGCTGTTTAACACCCCATTACCTACCTAAAGTCTGCTCAGGAGTTTGATATGTAACATAGTATGAAGTCTAAGGACTGTCCACACATTGTTTTAAACTAGTTTGATTGCTACAAAAACATTCCTATAGTATTTTTTGGTTATATATTTTAAAGAAGTTCAGGTTTTAATTCCCCACTAACTAAATGGCACAACTCTATCACCTGCAAACCTAAATTGGTGACTGTAGTGTGCTTAAAAATATGAAATTTAGGGACAAAATTCAATTTAATCTTTTCCCTATGAACCTTAGTACAATCTCTGCATTTTGCAGGTGAGCGTAAAGGGGTAAGGAATGCCCAATTTATTGTGATGTAAGGGAAGGGTGAAGTGGTGGGGTTTTGTAGCTTTTAATCGGATTTTTCAGGAGAACACTCCAAACAAAAGAGTTGCACTTTACCATTGTGCCTTAAAAAATTAACTATTGTGCAAGATAAATAAGTGTAAATAAACATAAATGAGGCAGCACATTACACTGTCACAACAAGGAAATTCTGCGGTCCTTTTGTGATGAAAAACAACAAATGTAGAGGTTTACTACAAGCCTTTAATATGTAGCTGCAAGTATGCATGGTTATCATGGTGTTAGCACAGTGGCAATCTGCCCAGTGAGTACCTTGTCTCTCTCGAGATAGGAGATGCTCCAAACCCCATCACCTTCTTTGGGTTGAAGCAGGTATAGCTAATTGATGGTTATGATATAATTGACTATTTGTGCATTGCTTCATATAACAGATGCCACACAGTAGGTGTTAAATAAATTAATACCTGTCTTTATGTCAGCTTACAACTAAAGCGCTGTTTACATATCGTTTCAGGAAGGAAACAACTGGCTTCTATAAACACTCCAACGAAGTGCTTTAATGGTTAAAAACTAAAGCTGAATGCACCTAAAATGTCAGAAATATCAGTGTCTCCTAAAAAGAAGACATAAACACAGTTTACACTGGAGGATAAGCAGAATATGGAAAATGAGAAGTTTGTGAATACAGTGTATGCAGAGCATCGTTCACACCAAACGTAAAAAAAAGAAGGAAAAAAAGATCAAGTCATTTAATGCCTGAAACAATCTTAAACAATCTAAATTTAATCATTGTTCTGAACAATTCCTCCAGCTGTTTTTACCAGAGCTGCAAAAAACAAACAAACACATAAGCTTACTTACTCCTCGGTCTATTGAGATCCAGTCAAGAGAAAGAAAGGAGGAGAAAAGCAGCAATTAAGCACTTCTGCCAATAGACTGCTATGTGGCAGCGTGGGTGGCTCGAGGTGACACTGCAAACATCAACAATGGCTTCAGGTAACATTGAATACTCAGCCGGCGTGCCACAGGTCAAAGGTGATGCAGCAGAATAAACTGATGTGGTTAATTGTTTATGAGGAAACATTCGGGAAACAAACACTTTATTTCGGTAGACTAAAACAATCTTTTGTCATACAGAGTAAATGGTGACTGCATTTCAACAGCAGAGTTTATGCTGTGTAACAGATTACACTGTAACTTTGTCAAATCATATTAGATTAGCATTAAATAGGAAACAAAAATCCTTTTTTTGTTTTTGTTTTTGTTTTTTTGCTTCTACATATGTAAACGAATTAACCAAATTATTAAGACTGGTAAAGTGCAGTGCTGGTTACTTTGTTCCTTCACTATTTTGTATTTTTGGTCACTTTTTACCCAGATTTTTTTGGGTGCAAAAAACAGGTGCCTGCCCTGGGTCTCTTTGTACAACCCTTGGGGTGTCTTCATACCAATAAGAGGTCTTTTCGGACCCACCATAGATCTCGTCATACCTGCCACTGGTGTTTTTTTGACCACCATGGGTAGAGGTCTCTCTGTACCCACTATGGGTCAATTTCTAACCGCCACAAGCATTTTTTGTACACGCCTCAGGGTCTCTTCATACCTACCACTGGTCTCTCCTTACCCTCCCTGGGCCTCTTCATACCCGTCACAGGTCTCTTTCGAAAGAGCTTGAGGTCTCTTTGTACATGTCTTGGGGTCTTTTCACAGTGAGTCTTTTTGTACCTGCCATGGGTCTTTTTATCCCAACATGGGTCCCTCATATACGTAATGTGTTTCTTCATAACCGCCATGGGTCTCTGACACTTGCTAAAACCTTTTGAGCAAGACATTTATTTGGATGTCTAAGTTCCCAACTAACTCAAAAACTCCAATGCAACACAAACTTGTCATTTTGTTTGGGGACTCCAGAGGTCTGAAAACATTTTCTGCTATGAATCAACCTGAACCGATCACAGTACCAGTAAGGAGCAGAACTACCCCATGTTTTATTTCCACCCATGTCTTCATACTATTGCTATACGTGTTGTACTTCAAAAGTAAGATCAAAAACTGATTTGATTTTGCCTTAATTCTTTGCCATTACCAGTAAATTCTTCAGAGTAAATTAAGGTGTTGACATCGTTTAAGAAAAAAAATAAGAACTAGTAAATTGTCTAAAATGGAAAGGATCCAGTGTAATGACTGAAAGATTGTTAGATTACTCATACACGCTATTAATTGTTAAAAATATTTTGGTGATTGAACCAAATTTTGATTGCAAGTTTAACAGTGTGTGGGAGTGTTCAGCCTAAACTTCAAGCCTCTGTGTCAACAAGCCTACAGATTTTTGTCTTTAGTGCAGGTTACAGCTGGAGCTGCAGCTTTTTACACAACTTGCCACAATACCAACATTGCAGCTGTAATCAACAGTATAAAGGAGCACGCTGTCACTAAAAACGAAATCACATGTCCATTGTTGATTACAGCCTTTACAGTAAAAAAAGAAAAGCTCACTATGTTCTTTTTTAAATCATGGTACAAGAAAATAATAAGTGCTATAAGTGCTGAAAAATGACTATTTTTCTGATCCAGTCACATGACATGGCTTATACTGCTAAAGTATATTTTTCTGTTTGCTTTTTACCTTGCCTGCTTTTTCCTTTTACTGGGCATGACATTTTTTTTCGTACCGTATATTGCAGTTTCTAACCAACGTCCACACTGGCAGAAACAAACAAGCATTTGGGAAGTTTTCCTGACGCGAGATCTGTGCAGAGCTTTATAATTGTTCATTTAGGACAGATCAGATTGTTAAAGCGGTGTCTTATTTGTCTGGCATTGTATTTGGACAAAACAACTGAGTTACACTGTTTATTTAGGTTTAAAGTAAAAACTCTACAATTTAACTGGTCGATATTTAACCTCTGATTTGAAGAAAATAGTGAATAATCAAACTTTTAAATATTTAACTCTCTTCTTCAAGGACTTTTGATTAAAATGTCAATGACCAGTTGATTTGAAAAGTGACATATGGTCAGGTTTGAGCTGTTGTTTATAACTATTTTTAAAATAAAACAAATAAAAGCCCTACAGTGTTTTTCTTAAGTGTGCAGTGTCCTTTTTATTATTATTGGTAAGCTGTTACTAAAACTACAGACCATACAGTAAAGCACTCTTAATGGAAGTGAAACAAGCCATTAAGCTACAAAAAAACTCAAATGAAAAGCCTAGCATTACTCAAAGGAAGGCATATCACGTGCTGCCTTCAGTTCCAGAGTTTTAAACTAAAACCATCTTGCAGAATAATGAAGATAGTCGTTTTAGCCAAATCTGGAAAATAACTGAAAACTGCACGTGACACTGCAAAATCTTGCACAATTTGTTCACGCTCACAGAATTTATTGGGAATTATCCTACAACTCCAAACTTTAACTCAATATCAGTAAAAAGTGACTCTGGTGTATTCACATTTTTGTTGATTAGCTGTGACGCCGATCATCAACTGGGTTGACTCCAAAAGTTAAATAGGTTGTAGACAACTTTCTGAGAGTTCAGAAAGTCCATTATGACTGTCCTATTTTCAATTTTAATAAAATTTTAATAAAAATGCACCCAGTGGTTGTTGAGACACTTCAATAACAGACAGATAAGTTTGACTAAAAACGGTTAAAGCCAAACTGATCTGTTAGCACTCAAAGTATGTGTTTGGGAGGGCTCTCAGCTAGTAGCACAGCCAATTTTAGCTCAATATCTGTAAAAATGGCATTTTTGTGTTTGCTAAAATTGATTAGCTGTGGCCGCCTTCTTAAATGGGATCGAGTCCAACAGTTGAGCATGTACAACCAATGATTCCAAACATCTAGTTGACAATTTACAGTAAATGTGGATTCAACAAAGGAGAGCTAGAAAGGCAAATTATGAAATAATGAAACAAAAAAAGAGAGAAGTTAAATCTTTAAATTTGTAAATTGTGGACTTGTGTAACTAACATTATCAGTGATAAAAAGTTAAAAAATCCATGTTATGGCTAGAAAGGGTAAATTCTGTAGTACAAATCAACAAGTACATATTATATACAGCTTTGAAAGTTATATTCACCATATAAAATAATAATAAAAAACTATTTTTGTTCATTTTTTTAATTATTTAAATTGTGTAGGTGTGCAAAGATTTCTGGGCCAGAGTGTTTGTTTTGCAGAAATAAAACTTCCAACTATAGTCTACCACGAAGTTACACTGCAAAAGTTTTATTTAACATGAGATTTAATCATGAAAGAAAAATCTAAAAAGGTTCTCTGTTTATCTTTAGAAATTGCCAGTGAATTCTAAAATAAAAGGAAGTCTTTCATATGTAGGTGTGGACCAACTTAGCTCAAAATAATCATTTCACTTTTGCTCCTCAAAAGGTGCAAAAGAAATTGTGCTTAATGCTAAAACGTGTTGGGAAATCTATGTTGAGATAACTTGAAGTGATAATTAGAGTTCCCACATTAAAAGTGAAAATAGAAAAAAAAAAAAAAAATTTAAATGAGCCAACAATCAGAAGCCTTGAGAGCAACTGTGAAACATCCGTCGTCACGACACACAAGCTCCTTTTAACTCAAATCTCCAGCTTGCACAATGAAGTCTATGTTAGAGACTTAATATAAACTTTATTTCTAAAAAGGGAATACAACGGGCGGAGATTTAAGAAAAACAAAAAACAATTGAAATTAGAGGGTGAATGAACCATTGTGAAGTAGATCAAAATTAAAATTTTCAAATGTTTTGCCATTCTGAACCACCATTGCATTTTTTTTTCTTCCCATTCTGCAATATTTTTAACAATATGGAGGAAAACTTATGCCTACATATTTTGTGTGAGACTCTAAGTCTAAGGCGCTTTTAGTTTTTGTTCAAAGGAAGGTTAATGCTGTAATTTAATTTTAGATAGAGTTCTGAAAGATGAAAGGTGTGCAAGCATAAATTATATTGACTTCCAAAAGGTTTGGGAATGACTTCTCTTTAATATGTAAAACTTTTTTTTTTTTTTCCTAGCCTAAAATGTAATTGCACAATTGACTCTCAAAGGCTTCAGCATGGACAAGTTGAGCTGCTCCTTCATTATTTCCCCATCAATTAAGCAGGTAAAGTCTAGAGTTAAATCCAAGTGTTGGATTTGCATTTGAAAGGTGTGGAGTTGTCCATAAAAGCACGAGCTGCACAAAGCCTTGAGCTCACAACACTTTACTGCAAGTCAGTACTTAATGCAAACTATTAGACCTAGAATAACCCATTAAAGTTATTTATTTATTTATTTATTTGAATGGTAAATAGCCAACAATTTCCATGGAATGTACCATGGATACATAATCATATGTGGCCATGGTTTTAGAGCATTATATCCATAATATCTGGATATCTCCATGGCTCATACAGTAAACTAATTTAATACAAAGTAGTGATAACATGCCACTTTTTATCTAGGTAGAAAAATGTGGTTATTTGCAAAGTTTATTTTTGCCTGCCGGCATGAAAGGTTGAGCATGTCATTGCCTGTGCGCTTGTCCATTTCTGACTGTTAGCAAAATCTTTCATGAACCAGGGTACGAATTTTAATGAAATTCTCAGACAGCAGTCATTAGATGTTCATCTACAACTGATCAACTTGATTCAGGGAAGCCGGCACAGCCAATTGAACTTAGCAAACACAAAAAAAGGCTGTAATTCAGTCAAATGTATGGATACAGCTAAAATTTGCTGTGGTAGTAGATGAGAGTCATCCCCAACACATACTCTGAGTGATTACTGATCGTGTAATATCTTTGTTTTAAATGTTGGCATGCAAGGCAATAACCATTCCATTAGGAAATGGTCAACATCAACATTGTACTTTTTACATTATGTTTAAACGCGTAATGAGTTGCCCATTAACCCATTAAAACGAACACTCATATAAAGCTCATAATATTGCACCTTCTCTCTACTTTTTCTCTGCAATCCCAAAACTGCTTAAACAGGTTGGTGACTGTCTTGCCTATCTGACACATGGAAAGTCTAGGAATCAACCCACCAATCTTCTGATTGTCTGACCACAGCCCACGCAGCACTTTAGTCTATAATGCTGCAGCTTTGAAGGTTAAACTAGCCACCGATAGCTTCTTAAAGGTAGTGGACAAAATGAGAAAACCGCTGAAATACCAAAAAGATTTTGTTAAATTTACTTTGAAAAAAAAAAAAACAAGACTAAAAAAACAAAAACGGGAAAACCCACATATAGCTGACAGTAACAGTTTGTTTTGCAGATCACCAGGGGAAATATCCTACAATTTTGGTTGAATACTGTACATATAGTGTTGCACTCCTACACATGACTTTAAAGGTGAAACATGTATAAATAGTTATATTAACACTGGGTGGGTATAACAGAAGGCGGTGATTTTGCTCTGCAGCTGAGACAAAGTGGGAGTTCAAGCTAGACAGCATTTTATATAAAAAAATACCATAATAAGCACTATTCTTATTCTTAAGTGTAACCCTATTTTCTATAAGTCAGTTTTATCATCTGACAATAATAAGTGAACAACTTCCAATAGGAACATTGACAGTCTTGTTTTCTGTTCCTCCAAGGTGAACGTTTCATCAATGCATCAGTCTCTTTTAGGATGAGAGGCTCAGATGTGCTTTCTCTCTTCTAAATATCACTGTCTATTATAGGTGTTTTGGTTCAGGAGATCAGTGAAAGAAATCCATTTTAGTAATTTGCTGCATTTCACTTTGAAACCATTGTCCCTTCTCAAAATACACGTTAACTGGGTCAAACACATAAAAGTTTGGACTCCATTTCTATGTGCAAAATGCTCAAGGTAACAATCAAAGTCATTACAGCCAATCAACTTTTTTTTTTTTTTCTTTTTAAATGAAGGTCTAAAAGGTCCAATAGTGAACAGAATGAAAAGTCTCTTTCTGATTATCTGAACACTGGAACACGGATTTGAATACTTGAACATGTATTGCAGAACAAATGTACAATATACATCTTTTTGGCTCTGAAATAACTGATAGTATAAATGACACAAAATCTAATTTAAAATGGGGAAAAAGAAAGCCCACCTTATTTTAATTCTAGGGTTTTACATATCAGTACATGATTAAAAAATGATCTGGTCTAAATTTATTTAAATCTAACCTCCAGTGTACAAACCACACAACAGATTCTTTTCTCTCATTAGTTATTGTGCAAAACCAAAGCCAAAACAGAAAGTCCACCCCATAATTTAACTTGTAGAACCCCCTTTATGATCAATAACTTTAAGTAGTGGTTTTCTGTTTAAATTTTAGTTCACGTGGCTATGTAGGAATTCTTGCCCACTCTTCTTTTTATCGGAAGGGGGGAAGGGGGAGGGGGGAATCATTGTCCTGTTTCATGGCTATTTGGTCCAAGCTTCATGGACTTCGTTGGACAGATGGCCTCACATTTGACTCTAGAATGCTTTGATCTACAGAGAAGTTTGTGGTCAACTCAATTACAGCAAGGTGCCCAGGTCCTGTGGATACAAAACAATCCCAAATCATCCCTCCTCCACTACTGCGTTTGTCAGCTGGTGCTGATATGCTGTGCTTGGTTTTCACTAAACACAGAATTGTGAGTTATGTGTAAATATCTCTATTTTGGTCTCACCTGCCCAAAGGACATTGTTCCATGAGTCTTGTGTTTCATGTAAGTGCAACTTTACCAACATAAGCTGCGCTGCCATATTGCTTTTAGAAATAAAAAACTTTCACATGACTCTTCCAAACAAGCTGCACTTGCTAAGTCGTTTTCAAATTCTACCTCAAACGTTAACCTTTAACGTGCCAACAAGCCCGTAGAGTCTGAGACAGAGTTCAATTTCTCTGAGCGTGGCACAGTCTGACTTTGGGGTGAACTTGATGATGTCCACTCCTGGAAAGATGTTTTTTGTACAGCTACTGTAAGTAGCTTGTAAAACATATTTGAGGATGGTGGATTCAACATGAAGTGGAATAATTCTATTTTTAGTTTAAGATTTTTGTCAAACACTGCAAGTGTTGTCACACTGTGAAGTTGCGAAGACTTCTTAAGCAACTTCCAACATCGTCAGAACAAAACATGTCATTTTAGAGCATCATCTGAAAGAGAATTATTAAGGTGACAATAACACTTTCACTGGAGGCCTTACAGTGGCTGAACTGGATCATATTAGATTTGATTAGATAAGATAAACTCAACTGATGTTTCTGGGAGGCCTAGGCTGCCACAGCAGGAGACACAAATGAGAAACAGCATGAAAAATAAATATGAGATAAACATCGTCTCACAGAGGGATGGTAATTTTCATAAACTGAGACACTTTGCTGTCTCCTGTCTTTTCTTCCTCATGCTCAATTCTTTCCAATATGTTATTTTAAAAATATCAAAGACTTTATTTTCTGTTTATCCTATTTAACCACTATCACTGTTCAATTTTACAAGTTTTGGATAAATCCATTTAGTGAATTAAATTACTCTTTTTATGAAAGTTAGTACATGTGCTAACAGGGGTTTCACCTATTTTAAAACAATTACACAAAACAAAACAGCAAAAAAACAATAAATAAAGTATTGGAAAAAAAAAAAAAAAGGGTTGTAATCCAAGAGTGTGATGACATTAATGAGGGAGTCACCAACATAACATGTCTCAAAACGTTTGTCAGGGGTCCCTAAATTCCTTATGTGAGTTGCAGAGGCTCGCTGTCTTGTCACCTAAATTTTGAACCTGGTCTAAAGGTTTATGGAACAATTATTTGGGGACAGCAAATTTTCTCTAAAATAGAGTTGTCACAGGCATCTCAAACCCTTCTCAATTGAAATGCCATAATTCTAGAGCGCTGGAGATGCAATCTGACACTTGTATTGGAGCTCTGCAGTTCTGAAAGTCCAGATCTGAAACTCACACAAATGATAAATAATAATAATTTTTTTAAAAACTGGCCCAAATCAGCCTATCTTCATTTTAAAAGTGTACTCCAGCAGATAAAATCATAAACAGGAACAGCCATCAAGGTAGGTACAAAGCGGGCTGAAGTGGCAATGAAATAATACAATTATTGCAAGAATACCTCACTAGTTGCTCAATCATAAACAATCAAAATTCAGTCAAACTGTAATGAAAAATTTGCCTATTTTCTTGCAATTTTGAGTCCCTAACTTGTCTCCAACAGTTGCAGCCCTTTGAGATACTACCTTAACTTAACTTATTATATTTTAAACACTATCTTGTCTAACTTCGAATTACAGACCGGGATGTAGGGGTAGCTGTGTGGGTAGGCTAACATTGGGAAATGGGATTCGGTCTTTGACAGAGGGTCAGCACAAGGTGTGTTTTGGGATTGCCATGGTAATAAGAATTAGATACTCTCCAACAACATGCTTGGACCTATAGTGGTGGCTACAGGAGTTTAACTTATTAGTTGTTTGGTTTAGCGCAGTGGTGTCCAATCCTGGTCTGGGAGGATTGGACATGTTTTAGATGTTTCTCTGCTTTGACACACCTGATTTGAATGACTGAATGAATAACAGGCTTCTGCAGAACTTGAAGACCTGCTAAAGAGCAGGGAAACAGCTAAAACATGCAGGATAGTGGCCCTCCAGGACCAGGATGCAACACCACTGGTCTAGCACCTAAGAAAACAATCAGATATGGGTTGTAGCGTCAATATCACTCCTAAAGTTTGGATGTTCTGCTCTTTTTGGTTCTGAACTTTCTAAAACATGGAAAACATCAGTAATGTGGTATCTAAATGAAAGAAACAAGACAATAAAAACACTTATTGTTTTAATGGAACCGATTCATAAAGTTCGGCAAACCTCTCCAGTATAAACGATAAAAGTTGGTTCCTTCAATCAGTACATTTTTGCTTCTTCAGATGGCCTCCCCTGCTGTGGACTGGGCAGAATGTGCACGTTTGTTCAGCTGCTTACAGGAAGAGCTCAGCATCCTGACAGACAAAGGGTGTGCTGAATCACAATTGTGAGAGGGAGGGAGGCAGTGATTCAGCAGGAAAATAAGCCGTGTTCCTCAGCAGGGCTTCTGGGAAACATTATGAAGGCCACAGCTTCTAAACCTGATTAACGTCTCTTCTTTTAGCTCGGCTTCGGTCTACAAAACAAAGACAAACATCCTTAGTATCTTCTCCAAGCTCCACAAAGTTTACCACCAACAACTCCAGTTTGCCCGTCTTCTTGTTACTGAAGAAAACGTTGCAGTCGATTTCTAGACTTTTATTTTCTTAAACTGAAAAAGGTGCCTGCATGTTGGCGCTATGAAATGAACAAAAACAGTGGAACTGTAAGGTTGAAAACAAAAACAAGCTGAACGATAGTAACTATCATCTTTGATCGCTTGTGAATTTCATAAAACAAATGAATGGAATCTTTCTATCCACCGTGTCGACCAAATATCACTTCCTCAATCTCATTCTCATTATTTAAATCTACGAATGTGCCAAAGTGACTGTCTAAAATGGACCAACATGATCAGTGAGTGCAGCACAAACTGCTATTTTATCAACATTCCAGTTATCATTAAATGTAATTGCTGCCTTTTTGCTAATTTTTTTAAGAAAGTTTTCAGTTTTCAGTTATTAGTTTTCTAGTCCTAAAAACATTATTGCCTGCCTTTCGCCTCTTTTCATGGCTTCAATAAGATGAGAAATTCCATGACTTGCAAGACACGTGTAGTTAATCACAGCTACAAAGTTGGCAACTTTGTTGATACATTTAATGTCTATTTTTTCGTTTCTTTTCTTTTTAAAGCACTCAGCAATAAACCCAGGGAGGTCTCTGTTCAGCTGTAGGGACACGTCGCTCCACTATTACTTGACTGAGTTAGCAGTAGACAGAAGCAGCAGCACCATATGTGAGCTGCTGCATACAGTATGTGCACTAAGGTCCCTGTGGTCTTTTACTTTAAACGAGAAGGGGTGTGTGTGTGTGTGTGTGTGGGTGTGTGTGTGTGTGAAAGAAAGAAATACTGTTTCCAATTTTCTCTGAGTGATCATTCAACATCTAAACATAGCCAAACATGAAGGCACTGATGCAATCCTTAACGGCCAACATGTTGACATTTATTTTATTAGAATTTATTTTATTTTATTAAATGTGATGGCTAACACTCGCAAGACTTCATGCTGTCGCTTAAGGGTACTTTTAAGGTTTGACCAAAACATCTATACTGTAGCTCCGTCATTTGCCTTTAATTTTTGTAAGTTTTTTTCTCTTTCTAATAAAACTGGTCACACTTGGAACGAGTTAATGCAAAATGCTTAGTTTTTTTTCTTTATAATTCTAATAATTATTTGATGTCAGCAGATAGCAGATGGCTTACTATTTTAGGAGCCTAATGTTGTTGTCAAAAATCATTCTCAGATGGACAGTATTAGTGTCTCACTGTTATGAAATCATCTTCATAAATCTGGTGTACAGGGCTCCTCATTATGGAAGCCAAGAGAGGGCAGGCTTTATAAATATATTTTTATGCTATTTGAGAATAATGAGTTGTTTACTTGAGATAAGTTATTTATCTCACAATCTCGAGAAAACAAAGCATGTTTTCTTGAGATAACTGCTTAATATAAGTACACAGTCATTTTAGTAGGTAATACTTGTTAGGACTGGGTTGGTCCTCTTTTGCCTTCAGAACTGCCTTAATTCTTCATGGCATAGATCCAACAAGGTGCTGGTAACATCCCTCAGAGACTTTGGTCCATATTGACATGATAGCATCACACAGTTGCTTGCAGAGATGTCAGCTGCACATCCATGAAGTGAAGCTCGCATTTCATCACATCCCTGTGGTGCTTGACTGGATTGAGGTCTGGTGACTGTGGAGACCGTTGGGAGTACAGTGAATTAAGACTCATCAGACCAGACAAAGTTTTTCCAAAAATCTTATTGTCCATTTTTGGTTAGCCTGTGTGAATTGCAGCTTCAATTTCCTGTTCTTAGCTGACAGGAGTAGCACCTGGTGTGGTCTTCTGCTGCTGTAGCCCATTTGCTTCAAGTTTGGGTGTATTTTTGCCAACAGAACTGCTGCTCACTGGATATTTTTTTCTTTTTCGGACCATACTCTGTAAACCTTCGAGATGGCTGTGTGTGAAAATCCCAGTAGATAAACACTTTCTGAAATACTTAGACCAGTTCATCTGACAGCAATAACAGTGTCACGTTCAAAGTCACCTAAATACCCTTTCTTCTCCATTCTGATGCTGAAGTTTGAACTTCAGCAAGTCGTCTTCGCCACGTATAAATGCCTAAATGCATTGAGTTGGTGCCACGTGATTGGCTGATGAGCTAATTGTGTTCACAAGCAATTGAACAGGTGTTTCTAATAGAGTGGCTGGTTAGTGTATACAATTACTTCAGACTATAAAATTGTTTTCTCTTGTGATAACCAGAAATTACTTCAAATGTAGAACAGTCAACTCATGATCTTGAGAATACAGATCAAAATTATTAGCAAATACGGCCATTCTTGGCTTCCATATCTCATTTCCTTGTTGCTCTCAGCAACAATTTTAAACCTATTTGAAAGTTCTCGGCTCTACACGGAGCCTCCTTTCTTCTTTAAAAGAAGCTGTTGCTCTGTTAAGGCTACGTGACGTTCCACAGACAGTAGAAGTGTCACTTGTGCTCTGTTATCCCTCTCTCTTCTCTGTCAAAGCTGAACTGCAGTGGCAGGCGTGACTCACTGAAGTGCTGTACTTTCTTATGACATGAGAGCAGAGGCTGAGTCAATCTGACCTGACAGTCTTGCATAAATCACGGCCCTTCCATTTAGGTTGCTTTGAGGAGTGTCAACAAACCCACGAGAGAAATATGAGTCTGCTATAGGTAGGGACTCTGCCTCTGAGAAGTCATTATGGGGTGTATTCCTTCATGCTGAGCCAGGCTGTGTTGACTGAATTGCCAAGCTTATTTCTGATTCTCCACATTTTAAAGGCCTGACTTGTGATATGGGAACATCAGCAGCCTAAAAACTATTCCAGGGGAAATTCAACTATTTTCAATGAGTGATTTTTTTATTTTATTTTTTTTTTAAGCGGGGGTGGACTTAAATAACCTAAATGTAAGGTAATATAAAACAAGGGTGACTGGAGGCTTGAAGAAAGGTGCTTGGAAGTAAGCAATAAAGGCCATTAAATGATAATGAACCAAGAACAAGCCCTCTCTGTAGCTTTTATTCATTTTGTTTATGGTCTTTAGAGAAACTGATGAGAAGGCAATGTGGAAAGTGCTACTACACAGCATTTAGAGTCTGATCTTGCCGTTAATCATTCCACTTGAAAGTGCTCAAGAACGAAAGGCTATTTTTTTCCTCTCACTTTGAAAACAAAGTAATCATTCGTTTTTTTTCTAAAAAATAAAAAACAGGCCACCTAGACCCAGTTTGCAGAAGGTATTCATATGACAAGGCGAAATCTGTACACAGGAAAAAAGTCAAGAGAACAAATCTCAGCTGACAATCTGAAAAAGTGGAATGCAGAATAATGCAGAAATTATCATAACCAAATATTCATTCATTTTATTATAATGCACAACATAAGGGATAATTAGAAACCTAATTATCCCACCTTTCATGCCAGAGTTTTAGAGTAAGATCATCTTTTGTTGGGAAATGATAGAGTTATGGCCGTTTTAGTTAAATCTAGAAAACAACACAATGCACAATCTTACACAGTACTGCAAAATCTCATGCAAGCTTGGAGTATACGATGAGAATGTCTCTCAACTACAACCACACCGAATTGTAGCTTCATATCTGTAAAACTGACAGTTACATCCATTTAGGTTTGGCTAATGTTGATTGGCAGTGGCTGCCATCTTGAATTAATGCAACTCCAAAAGGTTGAAGATGTACAATTTTGACTTTCTAAGAATTTCATTGAAATTTGTCGACTGGTTCGTAACATATTTTGCTAACAGACGGAGTTGATTCTAACAGTTAATAGCAAAGTTTTGAACACAAATCTTTTGCGATCGGTTAGGGCTCAAAGTGTAAGTTGGGAAAGACTCTCAGCTACTACCACACCAAATTTTTAATTCAATATAAAACTGACTGTTATTTCCAATTTTGTGTTTGCTAAGGTTGATTAACTATAGCGTCCATCTCAAATACTAGGTAGTGGGCAATAAAAATATTTAGGCTGTATTTCAGCAAAGCAAACTTCAGGTCCTTCACATACCTCTTTGTAACATTTGCTGCTGCTGAAAAAGAAACAATGTTCAGATTCGATAACTGGCAGATCTGAAAAGGTTTCAGCTAATGATCGAGAAACAAGAAAGGCAAAGTGTGTGATTTGTTCCATTTTCAAAGAGGAGCTGTAGCTCTTCTACTGTGCCACTCTTTGGCACAGGAGGGAGAGCTATAGAAAGCTCTCGGTTTATGTGTCTGTCAATGTCATATCTTTTCAGGATCACGGTTCAAGGCAAACAGCAAGGATAAAGGGGGACAGGGAGGGGAACTGGTATACAGCTGAGAGAGGGCTGGTAGGTCAAAGCAACTTCTGCAAAGCTGAAATTGTTGGATTTTTTTTGGTCTTTATTTGAAGAATGATTACAGCTGTAGATCCTAATTCAAGAATATAATGTGATGATGTCATATTTCACAGAAGTGCCTAAAAATAATCCTATTCAGTTCTATTTAGTTTAATTATATTGTGTCAATTCACAACAAAAGTCACTAAAATGAAAATAGGTGCAGAACGACCCACATTTTTCATTTTATAGCCCGACTACAATACTGTTTATACATCTTTCAACGGCTAATTTTCCTTAATTTGGAAAAAAAAATTCCGTTCACATGAGCAAAAAATGCTGCATTACCAATGCAGCGCCAGTAGGTGGTAAGAACGTCAACATTAACAACATATCAAAATATAAATATAAGGAAGAACATTCATATTCTGGCTAAAGATTTTTCCCAAAAAATTGTAGCTGCGTTTTTTCTTAATCCATTTAGTATTTTGTCAAAATTTAGGATTTTTAACATGTTAGAAATTTAACGGTGACAAAGCAAGACAAATATAGATAAAAAGTGCAAATAAAATTTGAAAGAAAGTCTGTTTTTGCAAAATATGTCAGTGTGGACTGAGTATTAGATGTAAAGGATCGTAATCTTTTAGCGCTCTAAATATTTGTTAGCGATGACTCAGCTACTATTACCACACAGACATTTAACTCAGTATCTATAAATTGACGGAGTTATAGCCATTTTTGCATTTGATAAGGTTGTAGCTGTTGTAGCCGTATTAAATCGGATTGTTTCCAAAAGGTAATCAGTTGCAGATGTACATCCAATATTACTTTGAGAGTTTCAATAAAATCTATCCAGTGGTCCATGAATATTTTGCAAGGCAAAAACCTAAACTCACACACGCTCACACATACAGACACAGGGAATTACTGCTCACCTTTCAAGTCGGCCAACAATAAAAATACCTCTAATCACTACAAAACAGGGTCAGCTGACTTTCTGATACTCACGAGGACCTCTGGGATCTCAAAGTATACTATAAGTCATGTTCATCTACTTGCCTTCTGTATCAAGTTCACTGCTTCAGAGAAGTTTCACTTACTGCTGTAGTCAGACTGCACTTTTTATTTAACAGGATACTGCCCTAATCTGTTCTCTCTCCACCCACCTGCAGATAAAAGTACACTACTGGTGGGAAGAGCTGCCTATTGAGAAAGAATGGCACCAGAAGTCATACAGGGAGTAGATTCCTCATTTACAAACTCAACCAGAAAAGTTTTCACACATTAGTCCTTGTCTTTGTGACGTTGAGAATGACAGTCATAAATTCTGAAGCAGAGTTCTTATTGATAGTATTAAAAGAAAGGCTATTGATATAAATATACATTGGGATCAGATATTACTATATTACTGCCCAACCCTATTGGGAAACTCTTTTCACTCTATAGGTTCACTTATTAGTTCATAAAACCAAACCAACTTGCAAGTAAAATTTTCTTTTGCTATTCAGTACTGTCAACAATATAAAACACAGTAGAATTTTTATGTATTTCTTTATCTTATGAGCAACAACTGCACATTTTTCTGCCTTCTAAATTGCAAACTAAGCACACAAATCACACAGACACATATGGGTATGGGGAAACCATTGATTCCGAAGTTGCCTGAAAGTGTATTTGCAGAGCAGATCACATTGTGTGGATCTCAGATAATTTTCTTTTAAAACTGCAACCACCCACAGTCTTCTAAAACTCCAGCTGGCAAGCAATCCTGAGGAGAACAGATTCTCCCCCAGCAGGGGCCACAGGGATGCAGCAGGAAAGAGTAAAAGAAGCTCATTCTGTTGATTAAATTTAGTTGATTTAGCTGCTTGGCTTCTCCAGGGTGACTTGGAGCATACACATTATCAGCTTTTAAATGGCATGTCTTTACTGAGATGCTTCCCTTTTGTTACAGATGGTACTTTTTAGTTGTTTTGTCATGTACAGATGCACAAAGTAAGAAAATCTGCTTCTGGTTGACGTGCTGATTTTATGGCATCCTTTATTAGACTGGTTTACATTTTACATTTTTTCTTGTCAGCTTTATTAGTACACCGATGTCAGTGATGTAGAATTAGCACAATGAGTAAATATGTCAAAAATAGATAAAATAAAACTCACAATGATTACCAATTCTCTCCAATAGTTACAAGTTTAACAGTTCTTTAAGCTAAGTTTCTACCTGTATTTAATCATTGAGTCTCTATGGTCTTTTAAATTAGGAAAGGGTCAATTATTTTTCCAATGGCAGGTCTCAGATTCTACCAAATGTTTTTAATCAGATTAGGTTATGAACTCATTGCTGGTCAATTTCAATCTTTATGTTAGATAAATGGATGAATGATGAACCACCCATCTGTCCATTCATCCAAAGTTTGTGTGTTTGGTTGATTCGCTGGTTGGTTTGATTGGCTGGATGGACATAGAGATCAACTAATATAACAATGTTTAGTTGGCTGGTTGGCTGAATGGTTGGTTGATTGATTGATAATTGGTTGAATTGATTGGGTAGTTGGATGGACAGACAGATTGATCAATCAATCAATCAATATAACAATATTTGGTTTGCTGGCTGGTTAGATGGTTGGATGACTATTTGGTTGTCTTTTTGGTTGAATGGGCAGATTGATCAATCAATCAGTATAACGATGTTTGATTGGCTGCTTAGGTGTTTGGTTGGATGTACCTCCCTTGCCCTTTACCTGTGAAGTCACTTGCAGACTGAAACGTCTGGTTCAGATCATTTCAGGCCAGCCTAAAGTTCTTTAGATGTCTATGTTTCTTAGCACAATCTCTGCATTTTTGTGTCTGTGTGTGTGTGTACTTTTTGTGCAAGGTTGCCAAAATATTTATTTGTGTACAACTGCTCATTTTGAACCAACCTTTGCCAAAAAATATTAAAAAGTAATATATAAAAAAAAAGTCTGTCTGTACTTACTCATATACTTGCAGCTTGTAGCACTGGCCACTCAAAAACAGAAACTCCCAATCTGTTCCATAGTCGATGTACAATTTCTTCTGCAGGTCACTGAGAAAACAAAAACGCACGACTCATTTTGAACTTGAACCTTGAACTTTACTGATTTTAAATGCATCTCAGGCACAACACTTATCAAATTGACACAAAAATTTTAAAGAAAATAATGTATTTATTTTAGAGAGATATTTTTAACAAACTATAAGCCTAATCTGTATAGTTTCAGTACAAAATGAACAGCACAACAGAGCACACACACTATTTAATATGTTAAAGACTGTTTTAGTAACTTCTGGGCGACACAAAACAGCTCCGACAGCGTAGCTTTATTTTCTTTCCTGTTTTAGCGACAAGGACAATAAAGCGAATTCTTAGTGTGTTGATGAGGTGGCCCTTTAAAGCGCATTTCTATGCTGTGTCTTCAATTATCTGAGCTGGTGAGGGCTGGTCTTACTCACTAATGGCAGATAAGGCGAGTGAGCCCTATCTCTAACGGTGCACAAGCCCTCATTTCCATATTTATAACCCAGAACTGCGAATGGGGTTAACAAATGTTTAGGGAGAGCGACTGTTTCACTTGAGGTTGATAAGGCAGGGTGGTGTTGGGGGATGAATTGGGGTTAGAAAAGCAATGCAGGTTGCGTAACCATGTGTGCATGCATTCTTACTAAGACCAGAGGTCATGACATTCATGCCCCGAGTCATTTTTTGTGTAAATTGTCTTTGCAACACAAGCTGAATGAATTCAGAATGATAGCCCCACTTTATGCTACTAAGAAAAGGTATGAATGCACTTACAAGCTAATATTCACCTAATCATTAAGGACAAGCCCTAACTACAGAAATGAAAGGAAAATTACAGCTAATAAGTAGGTGCATATAGCATTGACTTATTTGATCAAATGGGATTAGAGCAAGGTTGGCAAAAAGGAATTGGGAGTAAATAAAGTCGTTCCAAATTCTGTTTTTTATTTCACCTTATGTAGGAACTTGCTTATGTGAGACAAAATTTTGACCTTTTAGTAACTGCCATCTCTGTACTTGGCACTTCCTTCTCCTTTTACTGTAATGAAGGATTTGCAAGCCCAAAGGGCCACTGAAGTTACTCAGCAGCCATTGTTGGCTGGCTCACAGCTCTGTGAAAACATCAGTGAGGGAGGATATTCCAGAAATAAAACAATCCAGAGTGCTCATGTTTAATTTGCTTTTCAGGACTAGAACAGAAATGTGTGTGAAGTTCTACTTGTCGTAGAACTTAGGAATATGTGGAACAAGCTAAAGTGTACTCTTGCTTGTGCTGTTTGTCATTTAGCTTTTCCTTTTCACAGAAAAAACAGAAACCGTAGTAGACATAGATCAGCTGTGTTGGAGTCAAACCATGGCTAAAAAATTTATATGGCCCCGTCTACCCTAAAGGCCAGCTCACCTGTACACCTGTGAGTTCCTCACAAAGCAAGATTTTGTCTGTGACAGTCAGAAATTGCACTGTGTGAACCCAGCTTAACAGATATTTTGCCAAACAAACCTTTTCTCCTGCATTTGCGTCTCTCATCCTCATTCAAACAATAATTTTGGTGGAGAAAAAAATACTTTCTTGGGTACTGAAAAGGTCAATGGTTAGGAGAAAATGGTAAATAGTGTAAAAAAAAAAAAAAGTGAGCTACAATTTGGTATGTTTATGATGTTGACATTTTTGCCACTTACAGGCACGGTACGGTAAGTACTTCACCGTTTTAGTCAGAATTATTGCTTCCAGTTTGGTTGAAGTTTTTTTTTCACCCTCCACACAGCGAAAAAATCTAGCAGCTTACAAAAAATTGGGGAGTTGTGCAGTTTGGGCCCAAGATCACCTGATGTAGCTCGTCTTTGGTTTTACCCCATGTTTCTTGATGAGTCTTTTTTGTTGTTTGTTTGTTTTCATGTTTTATTCTTTGTTATGTGAAAAGTTGTCATCTCTTCTGGGCTCAAGCTAACTTTTGACCAATCATCATTCAAACTATATGTAGTGCTTTCTTCAGTGCTATGTATATGTTGTTAACTGTAAGGATTTTGTTAAGTCATTAGGATATCCATCTGTCAATCCATCTATTTCTGTGTTGTAGTCAAACTATGGCTTGATGTAGAGATAGTCAAACCATCTCTATCCATTTATCTACCTAATCAATCTGGTTGTTAAGAGGTCACTTTTCTGAATTAAAACTGAATAATTAATGAGAATTCTTCATCAATTTCAGGCATTACTGCTTTTAAAATGGTAACAATTACTTTGAGATACCTTACACTTAAGCTGGCACTCCTTTGCTCCAAGTATGTTGCAATGAAGCTTACTTAGCAGAGCACAGTAGGCAGCCAATAGCGTTTGTTTTTCTTCATTAAAATTAGCCTTAGGTATCAGAGTACAAATTCATTACGGTGCAGCTTTCCACACCACTTTAGCACAGAAGGATGGAGTCTATTTTAAGTCCTGGTAAGATATCATGACATCCTGCTTACAGTAGCTAAGTGGGAAGCAAATGCATCATCTGCACAAAGTGCACAGTGTTCGAGATTTAACCACAAACGTGACAACAGAAGCCAAGCTCTTCCTCTCATTCTTTATTTTCCCTTCACCTTATTTCCATGTTGACTGTCTCGTAGGCTTCTTCCACCTTCCTCAGATTGGTAGCCTCCCACTCGGCAGCTAGACAAAACAAAAGGTCAGACGAATTAACAATGCAGAGTTGCTGCAACTTAACAGATGCGTGCTGCCAAACAGCAGTGTCTTAATATGGACTTTTCTAAGGACGGTGAGAAAAATGAGGCTGCTCATGAACACGAAGCGCCATTTTCAGGTGTGTTAAGTGCAGACTGGCAGGCTTATTAGCCTCTTCACACTGAAAATTGTGGTAACTGAGACAGAGAGAAACAAAGTCAGAGGGAGTGTGAGAGCGACAGAGGTGCAGCAATTACTGTATATTTGTTACATACAACTTTGTCACTTTCACATCTACGTACATCACATGCATTTATCTGGTGATTATCCAAAGCAATTTATAGATAAGGAACACTGTACGGGGGTGGGGGGGAAATGTGAGGGCTTAGCAATTTGCCCAAGATTGCTTGTGTATGTAAATTTATATGGGGAAGTTGGGAATTTTGTTAAAATAACAGACATTCAATCAAAGAAAGTGAAAATTAATGCGACAAGGAAAAGAAAGAATATTTCCTTGCATTTTACATGCAAGGTTTCCTAACAAAAGTCAACTTTATTTGTGTTACACATCTCATGCAGAAAGTGTGAGTTTCAATGTGCCTAAAAGCAGAAACAGTAGAGATCATAAAAACATCATTAAATTAATAACTAGCATTCTTTGAAGGAATGCACATCACCCGCTGCAGTGGGTGATGTGAACAAAAATGCCTGATGTAAAATTTTTAAATGTACCAAGAACAGCTGCGGGAGTAAGAAGATTGCAAATGAACTGAAAATTTTAGACAGTTCAAAAGTTAGTGTGTTTGACATAATCAACTGTCAGCTGTAGGTTCCATTAAAAGATCTCCAAAACTCAGAAAACTTCAACTGTGATTGTGTAAAAACCTTAAGTTTCTAAAATGCCACTTCAGACACATGAAGCCAAACTTTCTGTAACTCATTTAAACTTTAAACGATACTTCTACTGTAAAGTATGCCTGAGAGGTAGAACTCCAGAGGGGGCTGAGTTTTCTCATGTGTTTTGATAAAATCCTATTGATCTCCATCAGTTATCTACTTGAAGCTTTTTGTAAATTTTGTCTACGCTGTACCATTACCAAAAGTCATAGAACATTATTATCAATCAAGCTGCACATTTTTATGTATAATTTCAAATTTTATTTCAAAGCTACGTGACGGGATACAGGACGAACACTTTGAGCAGAATACTGATCAGGGTCTCAATGAACAATGTTTTAGTCACTCCTGAATTTTTCCTTATCTTTTAAATTGGTCTCAAACTCAATGACAGTGAGGAAAAAATGTCAAAGTGATTCATTTGAAAAGTAAACAATTGCATTAATACTTAATTGAGAAAGCAAAGATACAGTGTTACCTGGCTACCTTCTGTTCATTAACAGTGACATTCGATTTATGTGATATTTTGTGGAGCCGATGCCACAGTAAAAGAATACCAGAATATTTTTGTAACTGCACCATGTCAACCACTGAATGCAAATAAAAGGGCTAAAGGGAAAAAAGAAAAAAGTGGCAGAAAATAGAAGTGAAGACAGGCTGAAAAAGACTCCAATTTAACTGCCCACCACTGATGGACATGTGGATTTACTGAGGTTTCTGAAAGTGGACAGGTTCGTCTCTGACGTCGGAGTAACTCTCACCGGGGCCTGGCGCCGTGGCAACAGAAAGCAACGTGTGTGTGTGTGTGTGTGGTGACGACCAAGTGGGAAGCTGTGACAGCACTGGCCTGAATACCAATTATCATGTTCCTTGCATTGCACAATTCCTCAAATACCTATTTCTTTGCTAAACCGAGTACAGATGTAGAGTGACCCACAGTGAAGCTGTGATTTTCCATGCTGTAATGTTAGGGCTATTTTTGTAGCACAGAAGGGCAGTATCTTCCTGAGCCACTCCCAAACCTTTATATAAAACATAAAAAAAATCAGTTTCACACACAAACATGTTTTCTCCAGTCCTCTCTAGTCTTGTTCTCACCCACCCCCAAACACACACCCACACACACACACACACAGAAATCATTGAGCTCAGCAATGACAAAAGGAGACATAGAATCCCATGTGGGTGACATTTGACCCAATGCTGCAGCCCTGTTGTATATGGAGTGGTGGAGAGTGGTGATGGTGAGAAGAGGGGAGGCGGTGAGCCAAGGAGAAGGAAGAGCAGCCAGGCGTACAGAAGTACCCAGAGCAGGAAACACAGGGCGAGTACAGCCTCTCCAGTGGTCTCTGCACCAGACAAGCCCCATGATAACCTAAAGCCAATTTACTGTATATCAGCGAGGAGATCTAATGACTGTGAGCATTACATTCTTACTCATATAGTCAATGGATTTTCTAGCATTCAAATCACACAATAAACACTGACTAATATTAAAGCCCAAGTCCCAATGTATCATTAGAGTTAAAAGTCAAATATGAAAGCCTAATAAAAATACAATCTGATAAATTTTGAAAAATAAACCAAAAAAAAATAATAATAAAAAAAAAATTGGGTCAAGGATTACAGTAGGGTGGATGATAGTAAACAGTAAAAATAATGTTTTTAGCCCTGTCGCAAATTTGTCCTGAAGCATGTTTTATTCATTATTTTGTTCACGTTTGTTGATAGACCCTGTTACAAACCAAATGAAAAGCATGCCTGCTGTGAAAAGCAAGCCTATTGCACAAAGCACATTGACAAGTGTCAACACTGCTCTGCTAATGAAAGTGCCTGACTTTTAAATCAACTGAGGCCAAAACCCATTTCCTACCCTTTGGCCTTGATTCCAAGTCACAAAGAGTAGCAGCTAATATATTTCATTGTGACATGGCACACCTGTTCAGTAAGTCGATCATCAGTTGTCGATTCCTTTTTACGTGAACAGGCGTGACGTCAATATATAGGGGTAAAACTAGTGATCAAGCAATCAACAAGTTGGCATACAACTTAAATAATTATGCTTGTTGGGGGTTGCATGTTGATACAGCTGGCTGGGGACCTTCCGTATGGAGTTTGCACGTTTGTCCTGTACATGCTTTGGTTTTCTTCAGGTTTCCTCCAAAAACATGCATGTTAGGTTAATTGGCGACTTCTTATTGTCCCTAGTCGTGAGCGTGATAGGTTTGTCTGACTTGTTTGTCTTTATGTGGCCCTGTGATGAACCAATGATCTATTCAGGGTGTACCACCCGTTCACCTAAAGACTTGTTGGGAATTGAAGCCAGATATACCAGCAAGGTATATCTATAAATAACTAATTACAGCTAAACTTATTGAAAAATGAAAATTTGAACATACAGCAGCAAGGTAAGAACTACATGAATGAAGAATCAATATCTGAAAAAAAATCTTTCTATTATTCTTCACTTACAATTTTGTATTTTGTTTACATAGAGGGGGCGGGACTTAAAACTTGTACTGGGACCATCCTGTGCGGACACTGTACTCCAGCTTCAATTTTCAGGTTTCCTTATGGTGTCCAGAATTTACCTATATGTCGTTGGTTTGTTAAAAACCCTGTCCCTTGTCCTTTCCTTTAGATCAGAAGAAGATTGAGACACCCTTATCCTTATCCCCAGCAAGAACATGCAAAAATGTATGGGCTGGGCTAAACAATGAGGAGAGGGGATGAATTAGCATTTAGCCTCATGGGTTTCAGATAAGTCCAATGCCAATTATTTTACAAAAAAATTTTTATTTCATTGGTTAACCTTTTTATCACTGTAATGATTAGTTTCCACATATGATAATAATAAGAAAAGTATCACCAACAGGACAAAATACACCTGAATGAAAATTGTCAGAATAATCCAAATCCAAATCATGAATTCCCTCATACAACAATTCTAAATTCACATGTCTAGAGTTGGACCACAGGAAAGATTTTCACAAAGAGGCCACCTGTTACCTTGACCTTGTGACCTTGAAATTAATAGGGATCATACCCACCCTACATTACATGGTTGCAGAGTTGGAACTCGGACAAGAAATCGTCCACAGACAGATAGACAGACAAAACCATACCATAATACATCCCATCTTATGACTAGTGTACTTTCTTTACAATTTAGATTTATTAATATGAAAAATGTAGGACAAATTATTTCATACTCAAACTAAGCTGACCCCTGGACATTTTTCTCCTCAGAAGGTAACAGTACTTTACTAGAAGCTATCAGGAGACTTGGTAAATCACAGAGGCTGTGTACCAAAATAGAAGAGGAGGAACACACTGTATATGCCGTCTCCTCCTGCCAGAAATCTCCTGTGTATATATACCTAGAGCCAGAGACTGAAGATACTTTGTTTACATGCGAGTGGATCAATAGCCAAGATAATTCCTCTGCAGCTCTAAGAAAAGCAGCCTGAGAGACGCTGAAATGTGCGCCACGGCTGTGCTTAACAAAACAACGCCAATGCAGCAAGGCCACCCTCGATCCCAACACTCACACAAGCAACACACACCTTCGGCGAGAGGATGCCGACCGCCATGTAGGAGGGTGATTTGTTGTCTGTTATTTAAGAGTCTGCTCGTTTAAAATAAAGGCAGCATGCAAAAAGCTGCCAACTTGATTCCTGTCAATTCTAAACACTTTTGCACTCTACCGTTTTCTGTTTTCTTTTTGACATTACTATTTTCCTTGGCTTCAATATTTTCAGCAGGAGCTGATAAGAGTCTCCCGGGCAGCCTCACCTCCCTTTCTCAAGCTTTATTTTCTCAGTTTCTCTCCTTGATTGAGGGTTTTGCTCTGACTGCAAAGTAGAGAAAAGCAAACCGTAAGATGAAGATCGATTTAATGCAATGTTTGTGCAAGGTAATACAAACTAACAAGAATTTTTTTTCTGGTGCCATCAGCTGGCCTTCTAATACCTTATAAAGGCCAACTCCTGGCAAAAAAGACCTAGCATTACTTCAAGAAATGCATGTCACCCGCTGCAATTCATGTCAGTTTTAAGCTAAGTAAAAGCTGTTTTGGTCAAAACTTTAAAATGTTGTAAACGCCTACTGCTCAAGTATGTGCCTTGACTGACTCTCACCCACTATCACATCAAACCTTAGCTCAATATCTGTACATTTACCAGAGTTTTAGCTATTTATGTGTAAGTTAACATTAATTAGCTATGGCAGAAACCTTGAATTGGGTTAGCTCCAAAGGTTAATCAGTTGTAGACGTAACGTCAATGATTTTTCTTAGTATTTTAATAAAATCCATCCAGTGGTCCATGACACATTTCGCTAACAAGACAGACAAGGTTGACCTCAACAGTTGTTGCCAAAGTTTTAACCAAAGATGACGTTTAATTAGTAGCGCTCAGAGTATTTGTTGGGGATGATGCTCAGCTACTACCACACCAAACTGTAGCTCAACACCTGGAAAACTGAGTTTTTGCCAATTTGGGTTTGGCTAAAATTAGTTGGCTGTGGAAGCCATCTTGATTGGGGGTGACTTCAAAAGTTAATCAGTTGTAGATGTCCTTCCAATGATGGCTTTCTGAAAGTTTAGTTAGAATCTGTTCAGTGATTCATAAAACATTTTGCTAACAGAAAGGGCTTACTCCAACAGTTAATGCTGAAGTTTAAAAAAAAAAATTGTGCAATGTGTAGTGCTCAGACTACGTTTTGAGTATGACTCTCAGCTACTACCACATCATATTTTAGCTAAACATCTGTAAAATGGACTGTGTTATAGCTATTTTGTGTTGGCTAAAGTTGCTTAGCTGTGGTTGCCATCTTGAACTGAATTGACTAAAAGTTTTTCAGTTGCAGATGTACATCCTATGATTACTTTGAGAGTTTCATTAAAATACATTTACTGGTTCATGAGATATTTTGCTAAACAAACGCACCCAGACACAGACAAAAACAATATTGCCAGCCTTTCAGCAGCAGGCGATAATAAAAACACTACCAAGACATGAAAATGAATGTCTTTACTGAAAAGTACAATGGTTTTAATTTGAATCCTCCATGGAACACGCTCAGACACTAAGCACAAACAATAAGCAGTGGTAATTAAAATCGACGTGCAACTGTGTGCTTCTATCTTTACTCAAATGTTTTCAGACACAGAGTTTAGCCACGAGCAAAACACTTTACCAGACACAGAGTTACGCTTCTCATTTTCTTATGTTTCACTCTTTATCTGTCCAAATCACACAAACGATTCTGAAAGTGCAGCACAGGCTGCTGGGAGTTGAGAAGAGGTCAATCTCGCCCCCCCCCTCTGCATAATCGTTGTGTTGGAGTGTCTGATTGTATTAGGGTTGAGTGAATAACAGTAGCTGGCAGAAATAGCATCATGTTTTGAACTATCAGTGCAATTCATAGCCTCGCAACTGACTTTCGTCTCCCACAACTCTCCGTTTGGTTTTGGGGTTGTTATTTTTTTTTTTCTTTTCAAAAGTGGTTGAAGGACAAGCTCGGCGCCACAGCGAACGTGTGCTGAAACTAAGAATGAAAGCTTTCACTGCCCAATGGTCATTATATCAACTGATAAAAGCTGCAGATGGTGGGCCCTTAGGAACAACTCAGGGCTCGTGTGTTTAACACATTTTGAAAAACTAAAAAACAGCCACTTTTTCCTGCTGTACTGGATGTTTAGAAACTACGACAGGTTTTGCATCGCGGGCAGCCAGACAGGTCGCAAGTCCATCGCAGGGCCACATAGAGACAAACGAGACAAACAACCATTCACACTCTCACTCACACCTA
>JAOXNZ010000199.1:9380627-9390835 GCA_028566095.1 Kryptolebias brasiliensis
CTTAAAACAAGTCCAATCTTTAAAATTTCATAGCGGTTCATGCAAACATTATTCTATAAACTTTTACACAATTTTTTATTTTAAACTGCAGTGTAAATCTGAACAAATGATATTCCTGCTAGAAGACCACTGGAAGCTAGTGTTGCTGCTATTTGTGCTTGTAAATAAACATATACCTTTGCGTCACTGTTAATGTCATATTTCATCGTTACAGTATTTACAAAGGTTTGTTAAAATTGTGAGTTCTAAATACCTAGGAAATGTATTAGATTAGACTTCTGGTCATTTTTAAAGTGATGTTCTGTCAAGCAGTTAGAGCGGACTATGGGAAAGGGCAGATGTATTTCTCTAGGTTAGGCTAACAGCTAGCCAAACGCGCTAATTTTAAATCATTTTTGTGGCTTATAAAACAGCTCTTCCTCTGAATTGTCATACCGATGTAAAAGAATGCTACATTAGCTAATAATAAACCTCCACACTTTTGCATGCCATGGTTTCTTCAATTTGTCCCCATTTTCGCAACCAAACTATGTTACTTGGCTAACGTGGAGTTCTTTCACACGAGTATGACATTTTTGAGAAAAAGTTGGTTTAAAGGCCTTATAAAAAATAATATAAAAAAGGCGCCAGTTTGAAGAAATGGATCTAAGAAATGAATGGAAGAATATCGCTTCAAAAATCACCAAACTAACCCTTTAAGACACTTTGTTCTTATCTGTAAGCTCATATATCTGGACAGAATTAAACTATTTCTACAGTCGGAGGTCATTCAAAAAGCTATCTACAACAGGTAAGATATTACTAGTTCATAACCTTCCCACTTCAAAACAATCGTATGTATTCTTTAAAACTATAAAAGAATATTTCTATAAGAGTATTTCTCACAGCATCAAATTAAACATGTTTTCAACTCAGCTAGTGTGTCTTTATTCCTCGAAGGTGCTTGTTTTTTGTATGTTTATTTTTTTATTTTTTCCAGGAGAGACCCATCTGCCTCATTTACTTTTACAACCATCCCCCTTAACTCCCTGTGGGATGAATGTGCTACCTCCCTCCTCCCCTGGCAGTGTCGCAGTCGTGATCAAAAGCTGCCTGTTTGTGTGCTTCCTGGACAAGTGTGGACAAAACAAATGGTGAAACCGACACCAAAGTCTCTCGTGTCAGTTAATTATTTCTCAGCGCTCCAGATGCTGTCGCAGACTGAATATGGCGCTTAAGACTTCTGCTCAGGGCATTGCTTTGTGAAAGCATGCCGGCCCTTTAAATAATACTACAACTAAAGGCAAGGAGCGGGGCAACACTGATACGGCAGCAGCAGCCTGATGGCAATTATTTAGACGTCCGCTTGCTAATTATAATGGAGCATGACAGGTGCCCAAAACAATTTGTGCGCAAACTGCCTGTGAGCTCCTGCGTGTGGTTGTCGGCTGCAGATAAAGATAACCGAACGCCCGTGTCCTGTCAAGCAATCGTCTCGTTTGCTTTCAGCTGGGCCGTACGGTTTCTGATGAGCACGCTGTTAGTGAGACGATGCTCGCTGATTGTTTTAACATTTACCCAATAATTGTAAAAAGAAAAAAATGGAGGTATGAAAACCAGGTGAGAGGTGGTTTATTGTGAAAAATGGTTGGTTTTCAACAAAACTTAATGTACATTTATATTACTCTATATTACATAAAAAAAATTAGTTCAAAGCAGAAGCAAAAATTTCTACAACACTGAAAAACCCATGTCATGCCACTAGGTGGCAATCTCAATAGATAGAGCATGTCAAAATGCAAAGGAAGAACATTCTAAGCCTGGCTAAAAATCCTAAAACTTTGTAGTTTGCCATCATTTGCCATTTCCTCTTAATAATTAAGATGGTATGCCAGTTGCTCACCACTTTTGGTGCCAAAGATTTAAACTAGAATCAATTTATGTTGAGAAATGACTTATTTTGGTCAAATCTTGAAAGAACACTTATGAACAATTTTACGTAATGTGTGATCTCATGCGATCTGTTAGTGGGTTGGGGATAACTCTCAGCTACTACCAGGTCAAAGATTAGTTCTAATATCTGTAAAACTGACTAAGTTGTAGCTATTTTTGTGTTGGCTAAGGTTGATTAGTTGTGGCAGCCACCTTGAATTGGGTTGACTCCAAAGGTTAATTAGTTGTAAATGTGCATCCAATGAATTACTTTCTGAACACTTCATAATAACCCATCTACTGGTTTGTGAGCTATTTTGCTAACAGACAAACAGGGGTAAGTAACTGTTAATGCAAATTTTAAGGAGAGATGTGTGTGATGCAGCACCCACACCAAATCTTAGGTCAACAGCTGTAAAATTGAGTTTTATCCACTTTATCCATTTTTGTGTTTTGTATGATCAGTTGGTTTTAGCGGCCATCTGGAATTGGGCCAACACCAAAAGGTCAATTAGGTGTAGATGTAGATCCAATGAATACCTTCTGAGAGTTT
The DNA here is from genome assembly GCA_028566095.1 of Kryptolebias brasiliensis. Lineage (NCBI taxonomy): Eukaryota > Metazoa > Chordata > Actinopteri > Cyprinodontiformes > Rivulidae > Kryptolebias > Kryptolebias brasiliensis. The sequence goes on from JAOXNZ010000199.1 coordinate 9,383,092, forward strand.
CATTAAAATCCATTCAGTGGTTCATGAGATATTTAAAACATCACAAATATGTTTTACCAAACTACTAAAATCTAGTATCACCCTTTCGCTTTAGCGGTGAGCAATAATGAACTCACGCATGGCGGCAAGTCCAAAAGCATTTTTATGTACATGTATGCAGTAAGCATGTTTTGGGCCTAAATTCACCAATATCAAAACCGGTGCTCAAACAAGTTTTAAGCTTTGTTTTATTCCAAATCAAAACCATCCAATCACATGTAGTCTACCATTTTGTTCCATAAATATTAGTTAAAGCCACATTCCCAGCATTATTTAATATGCATAACGCACACAGACTTTCCAGCTAGCCAACAATAACAGAGTGTAAGAAGACTGAGCCGTCCCATGGGGGTTGGAGAAAGCAGAGGGAAGAGTAATTAGGTGGTAGACGGTAGATCCAATCACTGAAATCAAGGTGGTTGACTGGTGAATAATGAATATGAATTGAATGCGCTCCACTTAAGTTGCACACAGCTGCGATAAGTGGGAGAAGGAGCTGCTGCTGTTGATGTGATGCGGCGACTGAGCGACGTGTTTATGCACGCTTTCAGAAAGGACGGCGTTACTTTGTGTCTGTCGTTTTGTCCGAGTGTGAGTCTTTATTGCCTCGCTGTGTGTCTGGATGTGTGCAGACGTGTCTCTGTGTGTGTCTCTGAGTGAGGCGTATTGACATCCTTTACTGTGACCCTCTGACTCCTGACAACTCCAATCAGCAGGATGAGTGGGAGGCGAAGGGAGGCGGCGTGAGTCCGCCACAAACTGTTATGATGAGGATGTGGGTGTGTGTGTGTGTCTCCATGAGTGGAGGTTTGAGTGAGCAGAGACGGAGAGTTCTAGATACTAATTGGTGCCATCCAGGAACGAAAGTTCACAAGAAGCAGCAAGAGAGCTCAATTTTTATCCATGCTCTATATGAAGTTGTCATGTATTTTTGCAGATGCAGTAATCCAAATAATGGCTAGTGTAGTTTGATGTTTAATGAAAAGCAGCATTCCTCAAAGGAATGCATATTGCCCGCCACGTTGCATGAAAAAGATTAGAGTATGTGATGGGGATCAATCTCAGCTACTGCCACACCAAATCTTAGCTCAGTATTCATAAAACTGACTCCAATATGGCCATTTATGTGTTTTATACGGTTGATTAGCTGTGGCAGCCATCTTTAATAAGGTTGGCTCCAAAGCTTAATCAACTGTAGAGGTTCATCTGGTGATTACTTCTTGAGAGCGTCATTAAAATCAGTCCAGTGGTTGACGAGATATTTTGCTGACAGACAAACAAGATCTACTTCACCAGTTAATGCCAAAGATTTAAAGAAAGATGTCACACAATCAATTAGTACTCTAAGTACATGATGGGGATAAGTTTCAGCTACTACCATTCCAAATTTCACCTCAATAGCTGTAAAATTGACTGAGGTATAGTCATTTTTGTGTTTATGGTTGATAAACTCTTGCGGCCATCTTGGATTTGACTCCAAATGTTAATCAGTTGTAAATGCAAATCCAATAGTAACTTTCAGAGTGTTTCATCAAAATCCTCCCTGTGGTTCATGAAATATTTTGGTAACAGATAGAGTTGACTCGCCATTTTTGTGTTTGATAAAGTCGATTAGCTGTAGGAGTCATCTTAAATCGGGTCGTCTCCGCAAGTTTCAGTTTTAGACGTACATCCAAGAATTACTTTAAAATCCATCCACTGGTTTGTGAGATATTTCACTAACAGAGACAAACACACAAACTACCAATAAATAAAAAATAAAAAAAAAACACATCTCAACGACAAAATTATAACGTCATAGGATTTTATGAGTTGGTACCTTTGAGGCAACTTAAGGAAGTTCATCATGTTGTATTTTCAGTGAACACTGGGGAAAATAAAAAATTGTAATTTTAAAACCAAGTGACATGCTCTCTGTGCAACATCACAAAACATGTCACCTCTGATTACGCTGGGATTAATCTATTAGCACCATTGCCTGCACTGGGGATTGTGAGGAGTCACACGCCCGACAGTGTGACCGTGCCATTTTCTATCAGCAAGGTCCAGATTTAGATTCTCCATCAGCCCCTGCGTGATGCCAGGCGCCAGTGTAAATGAGAGACAGGAAAAACCGTTGCACTTTGCTTAACACAAACACCATCCCAGATGGTTTTCCTCTGCTCTCGAGAGGAGAGCGAACCCGACGTCATTCGCACAAACGTATGTGAGAGTTTTAACACACAACCCAAATGAGGAAGGGAAAGAAGAAAAAAAAATAAAGAAAAAACACAACAAAACAAGACATACACTGTCATTCTCCTTCAGCCAGTTAAGCCACTTGAAGCATTCAGGCTCCCTTTGCTGTGATCCCAGCTAAGACTTCTGTAAACAGAGTCAGGGCTACAAAAGCTGTAAAGACATTTCTGTCCTTTTAATCTGTTTGACGCAAACCTTAGACGGCACTGTCCATGTGACATGACAGGTAACGGAATAATATTTAACGTTTGATGGTTAGAAATCGCTAAACATAAATCCTGAGGTTACATGTTAGCATGCTAAAAGGAGCTTACTTATATTAATCTCAAGGTGTAGACTTCAGAATCCTAATGGTAATAAAGTTGTTAATCTAGTTGATATGTCTCAAAACTCGGTTGCCTGACATGACATTTCAAGTATAACCTGAAGCACTACATCTTTTGTTCAATCTGGTTTGCATCAAAAGAAAAGTCAGTGTCACATCATTTAGTAAAGCCCTGAAAAAAATTCTACTAAATATAGTTGCTAACATACTGATTGGGTCTCACTAAAGGTAGAACATCAATGGGCTGTGACTGTTGGTGACTAGTTAAACAACATTCATGAAGGGGTCTCCAAAGTGTCTCGAAATGTTCACAGGAGTTGCCACAAAAGCAAGCAATTTTGTTGCTTGTTCAAATAATCTTCAAAAACTATGTTCACATGTTCAAAAACTGTGTGTGACAAATTTACACTCAGAGTCATCGCAGGCATCTCAAACCTTTCTCAATTTTGTTTCAAGCTTTACTAACCCAAGTCAAGAGCGCTGGAGCTCTTCTCTGACAGGAAACATCTAACGTCCAGGTTTAAAAACCACACCAACAAGCATTATTGAAACACTGGTCCTCCTCTGCCTACCTTCATTTCAAAGTCTACTCTAGTAGGTGATATTGTAAACATGGGGGTGGCTGCCGAGGTGGATACAAAGCGAGCTGAGGTGGGTATGATGTGGGTGGAAGCAGGCGACAAAATATTGTGCACGGCCAAGAATACAGTTTTGTAAGCCATGCACACAAAAATAAGTCCTAATTTACAAAGATTGACCACTCCAAATGCAGCAACACAGCATACTGCTTGCAAATACTTAGAATTAAGTAAGACGGAAATGAAAAATTCACCCATTTTCTCATCATTTTTGCACAATTTCGAGTCACCAACTACTCTAACAGTCACAGTCCAGTGAGATGCTAGTTTAACCTCCTAAGACCTGAACTCTTGCATGGCATGCATTTTTAATTTTTCTTTGCTATTTGGGCTGAAAGTGACCTGACATGAATCAAGGAATGCTAAGCAAAATGTCATGTCCATATATGTGGGCACCACATCCTAGGAGGTTAGGGCTCTGTTTACACAGGATGAAAACCCCCAAAGGCTCCCTACAACCTACTGGAATGTGGCTGGATTGCAGCAAATTTGGGAAACCTTCAGTACAAAGGCAGTTCTGACACTGCTACACTGTTAGTACATGCCAAATAGGTTTTTCCCCAGAATTTTCAGCTTCCTTTGAGACACTCTACTGCACCCTCACCCCGCTCTATACACCCACCCCGGCACGAATCTCTCGGACTGTCAGGATCCAGCTACATGCCGTAAGATATCCACCACAATACAGGTGTTACGACTGTTATAGGTTCTTTACATGACTTTCTCAAATCATAGTAGCCTAGGAATGAATCCAGCATGGCCAATCCTGCTCCAAATTCTCTACGACCAATCCATCTCAGTGCGCGCCACCCCTTGTCATGATTTCTCTTCCAACACTGCCACCACAACCCACCCAGGACCCCAATACGCTACCACAATGATAAGCCACTACAACCTTGCTATGGAAGTTTGATTTATGTTCAAAACCATTGTAAAGCAGTCCTGAAGTGGTCCTATCATTTGTAATGGGGGAGAGCTCCCTGTGTCATTAATACATGCCTACAAACTTCTTCAGGACTCTTCAGAACCTTAAGGCAACATACTACAGGAGAACAGAGAGATCTTAACCAATATGTAAGACAATCTGTCATTGTGCCTACATTTACAAAAAGTTCAGATTTCTTGTTAGAGTTTGTTTACATTTTAAAGTCAGCGGTGGACCAATCAAGGGTTTTCAGTGGCTGGTGCAGTTGCCGATCTTTAGAAGTGAAAGAGGCCAATGTTTAACCAACCGATTAGTCACAACAATGTTTTTCTAATTTTCTGAATAACTAAAATGAGGTATTTGTTTAAATGTGACCTGTTCCAGAATAAATGTTCAGTATTTCAAAGGTCAGTTTGAAAATAGGCACTTTAATGTGACTAGTGGGGGTAAAAAAAAAAACATGCTGTGAAAAGATATTACGGCAAAATTCATGTTTTCTCTTGAAGTCTCTCAATCCAAATTCCAATCAAAAAACTTCAGTCTGTTTTATGTTCCCATATTTCTCTTACAAGGTGAAGCAAACAAGGAAGGGCCTAGCAAGGTTGCTGAGCAAATAAAACATAAGGTAACCAATCTGGGTAAAGACTGAAAGGGGCAAGAGAAGGGTGAAAGTGATTGATGCCTAATCTGGCACTCAGTTTCATAAGGCAGTAACTGCACTTTCATTTCAGAGAGTAGTTTGTTAGCCTCAGAGAGCCCTGTAAAAACCAGGAAATGATGAAGTGGATGTATGCTGTACTCACGGTCCACCTCGGTCTGCAGGTGGACCTGCTTCGCATTTCAATGTGCTCCATTCCAGAGGTCTTTCTCAAGAACGCACTGTATGTTTCAGGCGCGTGACATTTCTGTCAATAACCGCCATTGTTTACGACCAAACGGGAATTTTCTTTATTTCTGCCAGCGGTTTTAGTGCTCTCAGATGATCTCTCACAGGTATGTGTAAGCCATGTCACATTATAAATTCCCTGGTCTGTTATTGCCTTTCGCTGTAATGACCCATCCCACACAGGCAGAACCAAAGACGCCACTTGGGACTGGCCCGAGGCACCATGTTACACCGGTTACACCTTAGTAACTGCATCGGAGTCACTGAAATCTAAAAGAAGAAAAGAAAAAAAATCATGTGCAAGACTTTTTTCTTTTCCTTTATTTGCCACACAACTGCTTTTGGTCTTTAACAGAGCTGCACTCATTCAGTTCTTTATGTTTAGGTTCTTTCGGTTAATTCTGAGATAATCACAGGTTACAACGACCCTGTAAAAACTCTAAATAACACGTTAAAGTATACCACTCTCGAGCACATGATTACCTCGTACGTGGCAGTTTAAAAAGGCATAGCTTGAACTTGAATGATATACCACTGCAACAAGAGTGGGGGAAAAAAAAAGAATTGTTTTAAATATTCAAAACCAGTTTGTTGGTTGTACTGTAGCTTTTCTAAATTACCACTGCAGGTACTTACAGCTTGTTTTTTCCTCTGCTACACAAACCAGAAGGCACTCATGAGAGACTGATTTCTCATTCACATCAATATTACCCACTACCAAAAAGCAAAAGTGGACGATAATGTTTTTGCCCAAGTCTGAGTGTGTGCACGTCTGTCTGTTAGCAAAATATCTCATGAACCATTACATGGATTTTAATGAAACTTCCAGAAAGTAGTCACTGAATGTACATCGACAACTGATTAACTTTTGGAGTCTCTCCAATTCAACATGGCCGCCACAGCTAATGAGAATCAGCCAGTACAAAAATGCCTATAACTCAATCTTGCAGATATTGAGCTAAAACTTGATGTGGCAATAGTGGCGGTATCTTGACATAACGCATGAAAATATGAATGTTTTTGGCCAGATTTGACCAAAACAGCTACAACTCTGATTTTTTCAACATTAGATGATCTGGCATGAAAGGCAGCGAGCGATCTGCATTCCTTCAAGGAATGGCAGCCATTTAATTATTTTAAAACAAATTCAGTGAATGTGTCAGTATCCCTATTGCATGAGTGCAAACAGCCACGGCAAGATGTGATATAATCAAGCAGCTTTGTGTATTGGACGGGTGGGGGTGGGGGTGGGGGATGATATTTAGCCCCTCCACGTGCAGCGCTCAGAAAACGACAATGGCAGAAAACACACAGATACGATTGACTTGCCTAATCCAATTACATTAAGAAACTGCTGTTCATTTAAGAAGTACATTAAGCTCCAATTTGAGGAATATTTTCTGATTAGCAGACAGCAACAAACAGACTAATTGTTGCGCCTGGTGGTTTGAGCTGCATAACATTATTCATGCACCGTCAATCAAACTCCACTCCTAGATGATGCAGATTTTTATTTGTCTTTCTTTTTTTGGGGGTGGGGGGGTTACTGATGCTGTCAATTGACAACCCCAACATACGAATCAGATGGAAACATGTCTTTCATGTTTAAAGTGTGCACAGAATTCACATAAATTTGTTTATCCATAGTCGTTTTAAACAACCTCAACATTTTTACCAAAATTGATTTTTCCCCCTCCCCTCCTTACAGCCTTTGCATTTGTTTGTACATACAACGATGAATCTGTAATCCCATTTTAATTAGAAAGATGTAGCAAGCATGCTAAGCTCACACGCTCTATTCCCTGCAGCGATGCCACACTGGCGAGGAATCAATCACCAAGGCGCTGGTTGCCAGGGCAACGGGAAGGGGGCTTCTTCACTACTGTCTAAGTGGTAAATGATTGCCAGTGTAACTCATTGGTGGATGTGAAGAGTTTTTTTTATCTTATCCGTCTGCCCTCCTCCCTCTAGTCGCATATCCTGAGAGTTAATTAAAAGCAACAGACATGAAATACATTTAAATCGGGAGTAGGAATGAAACGTACAGCGCAAATTGAATTCTGACACCGAGGGGGTTTGAGGTTGGGCGAATAGGTGGCGGGGGCTGTGGAGGTAGCGGAGAGGCAATAGTAGTGATGAATGAACATGCGGTGTGAGAGAGGTGTGAAATGAAGATAAACATACAGGTGTCTGGAGAGACTGGAGCAGAGAAATGCTTGGAGGGGGTGTAAAGAATCCACAAGGTTTCAGGTTACACATAGGGTTGCAGAATATACCCAAAAACTGTTGTTATGGCAATATCAGTGTCTGTAATATCAATATTGCAAAGGAATACATGGACTACAGTGACTACAAATTGCTATTATAATACAAGTGAAACACATTCATGCTCCGCATACCAACGTTATAAGTATTTGGCAGCAACAGATAATATAGCCGGGTACATGCTCGATACATACCAGGTACATATCTTGTAAGTACAGGGTAACAAATCAGAGCCTGGTCCCCATAGGTACCAGGTAAATACCAGATACATATTTGGTTGTAACATGTATTGCTACCGGGTGGAACAGGGGCGTAGTGGTTAGCGCTGTCGCCTCCCAGCAAGAAGGTTGTAGGTTCGAAACCTGGCCTGGGGCCTTTCTGGGTGGAGTTTACATGTTCTCCCTGTGCACACGTGGGTTTACTCCGGG